>JBBPBO010000005.1:37945897-38077517 GCA_037974295.1 Cicer cuneatum | reverse complement strand
ATATATAAATAAATAAAAGTTGTTTCAGTAAAAAAACAGTCTCTTAAATCTTAAATATTTATATCAAAGGACAAATTTAAATAAATAAATGGAAACAATCGTTGATGTCAATACTAATCAAATAGAATCTTCTCGAATGGAAGTAGATTATAAAAAAAAAAAAAATAACTGGAGAATTATAAAGAATGTTGAAAAGTGAGTACACTCCAATCTAACTCCCCTATCCCTATGAACTCTAACCATATAGGCAGTCAAGTTCACTGCATAAATTGTTGCACAACACAAGGCGAGCATTCTGGTTACTTCTTTATGATTCTAAGCTTTAATAGTAATTTGATGCAAAATCCCTTTTACTTAAATGAGATTTTGTTATACCTATAGTATGGTCATTCAAATGTAGCTATCACATGTACACAAATATATGCATGTATTGAAAAACTTAAGACATACCCAACACTCATATTCCCATAAAAAATGAACATAATATTAATGATGAAAGTGAGGAGGAAATAATTTTTTTTCGATTTGAGTGTTAGTTTATTTATGCTGAAATTTACATGTGATTAGAAAGAAAAGAGTTTTTTTTCTTCTCTTTCTATATACTTAAAAAAACTCAAAGGCGAATGTTTACTAGTTTTAGTAAAATAACACATTTCACCCCATTTTTTTAACAAAATCAATTATTTTTTAAAAATAGTAAAAGTCCACCTTTTGATATTTTTTTTGAGATCCATATTAAAAACACCCTCTCTATATTTTCAAATTATGAGTTCAATTTCTCTCTAATCAATGTAACAAGGGTACATCAAAAAATTCATAAAGCATGAACTAGGTAGTATACTTAAAACGCTTCTTACACCAAATTCATCATCTGCTGCAATACTCCATCTACAACAAAATTGTAGGGTTATTAAGAGAAATAATATTAAATTAAAATAAAAAATGGATATTCGAGAGAAGGAAATGAAGTGAGTATAGAGAGTTATAGAGAATGTTGTAGAAATATTTGCAGTAGAGGATCCAAATCCCTCTTACACATATCAATGCTTTGTTTTACATGTACAAAACTCAAACTCTGATTTTATATTTAAATAGTAGGAGCTCAATTTGATTTGGATTTCAAGTAAAGTATTCATAATTCTAAATTAGTCATCAGATGCCCGTCCAAGACACATTGAGGTCTAAAGCAAATTTAAATATGAGATTTCTATAATAATATTTTAGTAAAATTATTAAATTTTTATGAAAAACTATATTTGTTAAACACTTCAAATAAAAATCTCATTAAAGTAATATAATTAATTTTGCATAAGATTTTGTTATACTTAGATTTGAAAATATTAAAATATGAGTGGACCTTGAAAATATTAGGCATAAGTACAAAATTTTTTTAGAGCATTTTTATTAAGTAAAAATTTATTTATCTTAAGAAATCTAAAGCAGTTGTTTTTAGTAGTGTTATCCTTGAGTGGACCTCACTAATCACAATATAACTGTTGTAAGAGTCTCCATAAAAATATAGTGGCTTCAATTACAATCATATAATTTGCATTTGTACGTAATATCAAAGTTTGTAGCGTGATTAAAAACAAATTAAAAACATAATTGTAAGTAAAAAAAAATGAAGGATATAATATTGTTGAAGTTATATATGTGTAAGGGAAACGAGGTGCTATATATGTGTAAGAAGGGTTATAAAGGCAGTTGGTGGGCTTTGTCTTCTTTTGGGATAATGAAATGGGTAGGTCTGATATAAACAGAGAGGAATCAATGAAGTTTTTGGGGTGCAGTGGCAGACTTGCACATGGGAAAAAACTGTCGTTACTCTGTTCACTTGTAGGAAAAAGGCTTTTGTATAAATTAGGATTAATAGCGATTTGAGTTCGTAAACTATTGAGGAATTATCACATAATGTACAGAAATTGTAAATATATTTTAAAGTTTTTTTTTAATAATTCGATTAATTAAATTAACTAATAAATAACACAACTAAATTAAATAACTAAAAACATATTTAAAGATCAAAATAATTAATAAATATATTTAAATATATTTTTATAATTTTAATACATTTAATTAAGTGAATTTTTCGGTAGACCACCTTTATAAATGGTCTATGGTGGACCAGCACCTAAAGATAATGAAAAGTTATTACGACAATCGATAATACTTTTCAGAAATAATAACTTGCGACTCTCCTCGTATTTATGAATAAGACGATGACGTGATTAATTTTGATTTTTTCCGTATTTTTATTCAATCAATATTATTTAAGTAGAGCTGACCCAATATATTTGGAGACCTAAAGTGAATTTTAATATGAGACCTAAAGCGAATTTTTTAAATTTTAACATGACATCACTAAATTAACATAATTAATGTTATATAATATTTCTTTTTCAATTGATTTAATATTGTTGGGATAATATTAAATTTAAAAAAAATTTATATGTTTTAATTTTAAAAATATTAAAATACGATACATTTTTATTGAATAAATTTTTTTTGAGACCTTTCAATAAAGTAAATATTTTATTTTTCATGAAAGTCTAAAATGAATGTTTTAAAAATTAAATTACTATTTCAATCGTAAAAATAAACATAATCACTGAAGTCTATGTTTATTACGGTACTATGTTAGAATTTGTGTTATTGTGATAATTTTTTTATAATTTTAATATATGTAGGAGGATTATAGAATAGGGTGAGTACAATAAAGGATATTATTCTCATGAACTTGCGTGGGACTTAATGATTTTTCTGTTGAATTATGTCTTATCGATTAATTTAATAATAACTAAATTATTAATCACTGTGTTGGAGAATCAGAATTTTGAAACAGAAATTCGATCCAGAGCATTGGGGGTTGGTGTTGTCTCTGGGATTTTATTCTTTATAATTGTGGTGACAACTAAGGTCTATAGGAGTAGTAATTTTGCATGGGGGCATGTTCTTTTCATCACGAGCTTACTTACATATTTTCAATCTCTCTCTTAATGTGTGCTTTTTTTTTTTCTTTAACATGTGTGGTCTAATTTTAAATTTGATTTTGATTATATTATTTAGACTTAAATATATAATTGATGATCTTTACAAATCTATATTTTTATTTTATTTTAATTCTGTCAAATTTCTTCGTATAATCTTTGTATGAAATTGGTTCTTAATAAAATTTGTTCTTGCAATTTGTTCTTGAAATTGGTTCTTTAGTAGTCTATATGAAATTGGTTCTTAATAAAATTTGTTCTTGCAATTTCTATATGAGTGATAATTAATAGATTAAAATTAAATATTATATATATTTCAGGGAATCTTTTCAATAAAACCAATTTTCACAGAGATTAAAACATAAAAACAAAGATAAAAAAAAATTAACAAAAAAATTACTGGACTGAAACTAACAAAATGTATAATTACATAACCAATTATATATTTAAGCATATTATTTAATTAAATTAAGAAAAAGTAACCTAATTACTTTAATAATGTACAACTTTTTTTATTTTAAAAGAGACCGTAAATTCCACTATAATTAATTCATAAAATTGTGAGGTTTTAGATTCGACATAGGACAAGACGTCCAACCTAGGGCTTAAGGACATCTACAACTTGAGAAAGAGGAGAGATCAAATTACATCTAAAGAGTAACACTAAGAGTTACACTCATTCAATAACACCGTGTCGGATAAATATTTTTTAAAACAAAAATGTTGGATTAAAAGCTATTATCACATAGATTATATTACAAATTTTGACATTTATGGATAATCATTTACCAAGTCATCAAGATTAACATTATATACAATTATATCGTTGACGTTAATCTTAACGCATCAAGAAGACATAAAAATGATTAGAGATTAATATCAAAATTTGTGGATATAATCTGCATGATAGTAGCTTTCAATTCAACAGTTGATTGTGAAAATTTATCTGGCACAATGTTATTGATTGAATGTAACTCTTAATGTAACTTTTAGGATGTAATTTGATTTCTCCTCATATATATATAATTATTATTTTCTTGAATAACCTCATATATTGTACAAAGATAAAAGGCTCAAAAATGCCCAAAATCAGAACAATACAAAGAAGTCAAGAAGGGAGGGACGTATTCTATCCACACTCCCTCTAATGTGAGAATAGACTTATCCAAGTAATGGACCATCCACTTACCATGCCTCTTAACACGTGGCTAAACGATAGAGACTTACACTACAAGAAAAAATCTATATACCTACGGACCTTAGTCCGTGGGTAAATTATAAAATGGTAAACCGTAAGCAAATTCATTATTTTGAAATTTTTTTAACACTATACCCACGGTTAATCTGTGGGTAATATTAAAAATAATCCGTGGGTAATGTAAAAAAAATGCAATTGGACTTAATTTTTCAAAATATTTTCGTATTTTATGTTGCCATGGATTGTCCGTGGGTAAGTTTAATATGTAATTTTTTTTAAAATTGTTTATTTATTTAAAACTGATAAAATGTAAAATAGTGGACTTAATTTAGGTCGGGACCGAAGAAACGAAACACTAAGGACTCCGCACAGGCAAAAGAAAAGCTCGGATTAAGCAAACACTCAAACTATCTTAGATGGGCTTGCCTTTGTACCTCAACCTTACCTACCTAACCTCAACCTCAAGCTTACCTTCGTCTTCAGCGTCGTTCTCGCAATGTGTTCAGAGCGCCGTTCTCGCAACGTGTTCAGAGCGTCGTTCTCGCAACGTCTTTAGAGCGCCGTTTTCGACCTTCTCTTCAGCGCCGTTCGATTAGGTTAGTTTCCATTGCTTTGATTTTATAATTGTTAGAATGTGATCTACTGTGAGCTTTGTGTTGTGAGGTTTGTTCTGATTTAGGGTTTTTGTGTTGTGATTATTGTGATTATTCTGATCTGCGAAGACATTGCTTTGTTCAGCTTCTGCTTCATCTTCTGGTTTTGAAGCTTTGTGAGCTTTGTTCTGATTTAGGGTTTTTGTGTTGTGATTAATCTTATTATTATGATTATTCTAATTGTGGTGTGGAAATGCCTTTGACAGCAGCCATATCAACTTTCTGCAGAATTACTAAAACACTTATCATATTACTAAAACACTTATATAGCATATATAGGTCACATTTACTTTGCACAAACCTAGCAGATAAGCATTTCTATTATGATTATTTTGATTTAGGCTTGTTTTATAGCATATATAAGCATTCTAAAATTTGCAAACTTTACCCTTTTCAATATAGCTTCAATAAAATTTCAACTCGTGTGTCACCACTCCTCTCCACCTCAAATTGCAAAGATAAAACAATTTAGAGTTCAATTCCTGCTACTTACATTTTCCCATAAAAAATTGAGAAAACTAAAATTGAAAAACATACACTAAAAAATATCAATGCAGGAGTATCAATAAGCAACAAATAACAATTGGATCCTTGAACACAGATTAATTTCAAAAGAGTGATGGAAATTCATTACCTTAGGAGAATTTCTGATCATGATTTCATTTGTTTCGGTTTGTAAGTCTGATCAATATGACATATCATTGCATGTTCTTCGGGAGCTTGATCGCGCCATTGTCCATTCTTTGTCTCCCGGAACCAGTGTGACACCAGCTATGGCCAAGGATGTCAGTGGATTGGTCAACTTGTATCGTAGAACAGGAGATGACTGGGATATGTGGGGGGATGTCAAAGCTCATTTTGATGTGTCGAGGTGGTTAAATTACTGTATTTTCCTATGAAATATTTGTATCTATGTTTCAATTATGTTGATTCTCAATCTGTGATTTGTTGTTCCATCATCCTTTCATGTCAATTAGTTCATTTAATTCTGAATCAGGGATTTTGCAACTTCTAATATGATAGGAGCAAAAAGTTTAATGGGCAGATTTGGACATGCTACCATTTGGATGGCTAACTGATCCTGGTAATAAGGCCATGTTGCTGCTTTTTCTCATTCCTGTTTGAATATCATGATTTTATTTATTATTTTACATGAATAATTTTTTAATTAGGAGGAATGCTAATGACACAGTTTCTAACATACTGGCTAAAATTCATAAAGATTCCACTAAAGAGAGTATGTTGAAAAGTGTGTTAAAAAATGTGTTGTTAGCAATATTCTTTTAATTAGATACAAGAAATTTCTAGCATTTGGAGCATTATCTGCTGATATATTCGTTCTATGAACATGAGGACTATGTTGCTAAACGGTTTGTTTAAAAAAGTAAAAAATGCGCACAATCTTATATCCTAGAAATTGGTACAAGCTGTTTGAATTAGACTCATGGGAGTATGAATCATGACACTTCATTTTCACCTTTTCCTTTTAAAGGTTCAAATGAAGGTCCACATAGGTATAGTAACCTGAACCTAGAAGAGAAGAAGACACAGGTTTTAGTAAAAGCATAATTGAGTTATTGCTTTCCCTTATATTCATTTGTTAATATGTGTACATGCATTATCAAAAGTAACTGAGGCTTTGTCGCTCTGTTCAATTTGTCCAACTTTAATTTGATTATTTATGTTCTTGTTGACAATAAAAAAAATTGTATTGATATTGATGCAGAGATGTAGAGAATGTATATCAAGATTATCATCAAGGGAAATATCATTTAGTTGCAGTTGACAGAATAAAATTTTGCTTGGACGCTTCTCCTAAACGAAAGCTTACTTCAAAAGAGTTCAAGAGAGGTACATTTTCTCCCTACAGGTGGGATTCAAATCAAGTACGTTGTGTCGTTCTGTGTTTAAGTCGTGTAATGGTGAGATCATCTCTTGTAATCATTTAGCCAGTGTATAATTTTGATATTCTTTTTTGCAAATATTTACCACTTTACGGAATTTGTTGAGTTTATCTTGGTATGTCCTTTAGTTTATTATTCATATTAATAATGCTAGCTGGTCATTTATGCAGCTACAATTAATTTTGCTGGTTTTCGCTCTTGGGTTGCAACAGGAAGAACAGGTCGGTTAACAAAAACATCAGATAAAATCTTGAGAGTTCTCTTGATTTTTCTCCAACTTCACCCAAACATGAAAGCAAATTAATTAATCATTGACATTTAAGCACTTTAATGAAATATGAATTGTATAATTGATTAATGGCCAATCTTTCAAAAAACAAATAAATTATGTGTTCTGGTATGACTTTACAATCACATTTATAGATTTTAACATTTTGCATTTATTCTTGATTTTATTTATTAAATATATTATTTTTATTTTGTAGATAAATGATGGTGATACCGATGAAGAATTTCAACATTTGGAAGTACAAGATGAAGAGATAGATGTCGATACTTAAATTTTCTTTGTTTGTTTTTTTTATAGATAAAGATTTTTATTTTTGTTATTTTGATTGTCTCCTTTTCTCTAGAATATAAATTAGAGAAATGGTAGAGTGAATGCCTTGTATTCTCTAGATTTTTATTTTTATTTTTTTTATTTTGATTGTCTCCTTTTCATGATGGTAGAGTGAATGCCTTGTATTCTACTCCATCTCTTTACACCAACGCCAAAAATGCCGCAAACCAATCGTGGCCACTGAAAACCGACGACTACTTCCTGTGAGGATCTACTATTGTTTTGTTTGTGATGCAGCTTATGATCTGTTAAACCACTTACACACATTTTGATGATTTCTTATAGGTATGTTGATGGCCCAAATGCTTATTGGACCGGATTTTTCACAAGCCGACCGGCCTTAAAGCGATATGTTAGGATGCTAAGTGGATACTATTTGGTATGATATTGATGTTCTATACAACAATGAAATTAAGAATTAAGTGTATTTTTCTTGTTTGCACTTAAGCATTCTTAACAAATTCAAGGCATTTCTAACATTTTCGATGTAGGCAGCGCGTCAACTTGAGTTTTTCGCGGAAATAGATCAACTATATACAATACTTTTGACCTTGGAGATGCTCTAGGAATTGAACAGCACCAAGATGTTGTCTCTGGAACTGCCCAACAACATACAACTGATGATTATGCGAAGCGGCGGCTATTGGAGCCACTAAGGTCAGGAACTAGAACTTTTCTGGATGGTATACAATTCTAGATGGAAGCATGGATAAGATAAAAATGTAGAAAGTATAACAGAAATTGTATTTAGAATGAGTAGTGATTACATCAAGCCTTT
Organism: Cicer cuneatum; assembly: GCA_037974295.1. Taxonomy (NCBI): domain Eukaryota; kingdom Viridiplantae; phylum Streptophyta; class Magnoliopsida; order Fabales; family Fabaceae; genus Cicer; species Cicer cuneatum. The sequence goes on along the minus strand of JBBPBO010000005.1, from coordinate 38,069,378 downwards.
ATATAGGCTAACAACTATTGATTACAAGCTAACGAACAATATATAGGCTAATACTTGAGTTAAATTTTGCCTATATATTGTGTACTGCATTTGTTTATATGTTTAATTTTCCAATAGTATTGATTTCTTGTAGGATGAAAATCTGTGGGTAATTTTATGTATAGAAAATCAGTTACTCATATTACCCACGAAAAATCTGTGGGTAATTTACCCACGGAAAATCTGTGGGTATTTTACCCACGGAAAATCTGTGAGTAAATTATCCACGGACATTCCTTAGGTACCCATATCCTACTGATTGTCCGTGGGTAAATATTTACCTACGAGCGAAATAGCTACGGACCCGTGTCCGTGGGTAATCCGTGGGTAATTTCAGGTTACCTACGGACTTGCCGTGGGTAAAGCTAAAATCTGCCGTAGGTAATAACACTTTTTCTTGTAGTGTTAAAGGTAGACTTCAAGGCACAACAATCCCAAATCAAATGAGCAAAAAAAGCATGATACTTTTTCTTCCTTTGTAAATTGTGAGGGAGAATTTTCAAAATATATTTGGAATTCTCTAATAGTTACATTAATATAGCAAAATTAAATAACTTAATGTATCACTTGGTCAAGTGGTTGCAATGATTGGGTTTAATGCATTTGTTAGCCATTGAACCAATGCATCTGTTAAGTTATCAAATGTTACAATCTTTTTTAAAAGTTGTTTTCTTTCACCAATTGGTATGAGTTTCTTTATAAATAGAGATACATCATGTAACACAATTTTCATGTTACATGAATCAAATTTCTATGAAAAATATTTATGAGTCATTTCTTATTTTCTCTAGTGCACGAGAGTAAATGAAGAAACTTTATTCTGTAAAATATCATTGATCAATAGGTTTGATGTGAATGTGCAATTCACTTCAAGGATCCCAAATTATCCTGAAGGGGATTCGCTAGTTAACCCGTTTGCAGCCAATATATATAGATTGGTGGGGGCGAATCGAACCTAAAGCTTAATGTGATACACATGCTTTAGAATTTATTTGCACAACAATCATCATCATCAATTTTATCATCTTCTTGTTCAAGATTTACAGCATACCCCCAACAAAGGATCCAACATAAACCTATCAGCCTTTGCTCACAATCCATATCCAAATAGCAATGGGGACATCTCTTTTTTCTGAGGACACAACAACCATTAAACCATTTGAGTCTTAAATGACACTCCCAAATCCCCAGTAAAAGGCGTGATTTGGTGCATTAACATTTATTTTGAAGTGATTTGACGGCGGGATGCTATTAAACTCTCTTCAAATGAGCGATAAGGTTTGTCTAGTTTAGAGTGGAGGTGAAGGCATGATGCTGACACAATCTCTTCAGATCATCTTAATAGACTTACAGACAACTCAGAGCTTTGTTCACAACTTCCATGTGTTTCTCTTCAAAACCTAGTTGGCTTCTGCCTCTCTAAATACCGTAAACGATAGCAATTATATTGTCGCTACTTGAGAAGGATCATACAAAATGAATCATTCAAGACATGCAATGAATCCTAGATCATTGTCCTCGTGTTTGACACCCACAAGAGAACCAAACCTGTGACACCCTAAACCCCAAAACAACATACATAGTAATTTATACTAGATTTTTTTGAACAAAATTCGCAGCGGATAAAGAAAATATATTTCCAAGAAAATAAGAATACTTATAAATAATTTAGGATATCAGGTTCATCTAATACACATGTAAAAATTCAACTTTATTCCTTAATTAAAACAATACAATCTCAATGAACTTGATTTAACTATAATTTCTTGATTTAATTCCAAAAACATACTAGTACTTATAAGGTTTTCATACAAAAAGTGTTTTATAATTAAACAAGTGAAAGTAAAATACAAATTACAACTCTTAATTCCCGGTATCACCTATCGGAGCGGGGTTTCTCCAAATTTGAACTTCAATACTCATTAACCTATAATAACTGCGATTTTGCAAACGCAGGGCCAAGCCAATCAAACACAAACAACGAATGAGCCGAGTTTCGAAATCATGTTGATAGTATAATATAAGTAAGAAGAACACGCAATCAATCATAATAAACCGTATCATTATACAAACATATTTCATGAAAAAAAAACATCACATTATAAAGTCAAAATCACTCAAGAGAAATCAATACATTTCACTATAACATCAAATCATCTGAGAGAAATTATTATCGCACACGATACATATTGATCACAACAACACAATCACAAGAAGGTGCAATGCTACGCATGATCTTATACTCTAATTCACAATGTGGTACCTGTTGGAACCAAGTTGGTTCTAAGTACTTAGGATTTTGATGTTTACAAAAGCACTCCATGTAATCTTATTTTGAACCTTGAATTATTAAATCAAATGTCACCAGAAGTTGAAGCAATAAGAAGCAGAAGATCAAAGTGTTCCAGAGATTGAATCCTTAAGGTACCAGAAGATACTCCAGGATGTCAAAATATCACCAGAAGATATCTTTGCTGGCCCAGATAAGAAGGAAGCAAAGTCAGAAGGAAACCTGGACCAGACTTGAATGAAGCCTGCCAGAGGGAGACTTGATCCAGACCTGAAGGAATCAAATGTCAGATTTATTCCAGAAGTTATTCTGACCAGAGGATGGCCTGGCAGTGAAATGATAAACAGTCCAGACTTGTTCCAGACTTAATCAGAGGATGAATTAATGGGTCCAAAACAAGAGAATTAACCCAGATTTGACCCAGACCAGAAGATAGCATGGTTCAGGGTATGAAACTAAGTCCAGACCAGAAGAAATGATTTCTAGAATTGATCCAGACCTGATCCAAAATCAAAGGTAAAATGTCCAGACTGAAATATTATTTGTCCAGATTTAATTTCAGTTTAATCCAGACCAAGTCCAGAATTGGTCCAGATCAGAGGGAAGATTTTCAGATCAATGGTTTAGATTTAATTATTTGGCCCAGTGTTGGCCGAGATCAGAAGATCAGACCATGGCCCAGTGTTGGCCGAAATCAGAAGGTTAGGATGTGTGGTCCAGCAGTGGCCGAGATCAGAGGATCACAGCAGATCAGTTTGTTAGACCAGGATGGCCGAGATCAGAAGATCAGAAGGTTAGGAAGTGTGGTCGAGGGATGGCCGAAATCAGAGGATCACAACATATCACTAAATATGGTCCAGATGTGGACTAGCGCAGAAGATCAAATGGTCCAGACTTAATCATGAGGATTAATGGTGGAGATTTTAATTTATTTTGATCAAAGTATTAAAAAGATTTGTTACAAAAATAAAGTGAAGTATTGTGGAACTCAGGAGCTGTTGGCGGGAAGGAACTAAAGACTTCATTGGCCAGTTATTTTAAAAGAAAATCTGAAGCTTAATAAAAGATATGTTTTTTATTTAAATAAAGCCCGTTTGGTCAAGTTATTTTTGCAAGAGATTCCAGCAAGATTCAGCTCGAAATTAAGCGTGGAAGAGGCCCAAATCTGCATCTATAAAAGGAGGCTTAAGGCAGAATACTTAGCATCGAAAATCACAAAAGAGTCATACACTTCCAAAGCAAACACTCATGTTTTTAGTGAGGTCAATTGTGAGTTCCAGCTTTCAAGAAGCAAGCACTCTTGTTATTTTCTTTCTCGTGTGATCTAAGTTGTTGAAGTAGAGTCTACAATCTGAGGGAGTCAGAAGGGGTAGCGTATTACTTGGCAATTAGATTCAAAGTGTTGTAATTCCTTCTACAATATGAGGTTGTCAGATTGGCAGGAGAAGAAAGGTTCTGTATTCCTCAAGAGTCTAGGATTGTTAGACTGTTTGAGAAGACTGACTTGGAGGGTCAGTAGAACTGCTGTAATTCCAAGGTTTGAATTAGTGAAATCCTTCAAGGTGAAGGGACTGGACGTAGCCTCGTTAACGGTGAACCAGTATAAAAATTCTGTGTTTTATTTTTACTTTATATCCGCTGCTAACTCTATTTTTATTCATACATCAAGTTTTGTTTTAAAAGTGTAAAAACAGGAAAAGTATTCAAGTTAGTCAGACACAATTCAACCCCCCTTCTCGTGTTTGCACCTTCAGTAACTGTTGGAACCAAGTTGGTTCTTTCAATTAAAGTTTTGATGTTAACAAAAGTATTTTATGAAAATCATATTTTGACTAAGAAGAAGTATGAAAAATCAGAGGATGACGTCACTAGATGATACACCAGAAGATGACGTCACCAGAGGATACACAAGAGGATGATGTCGCCAGAGGATGTCATTAGAGGATGACATCAGCAGAAGATACCTCCAGAAGATGCTTCCACAAGATACAAATCAAAAGATGTCATTAGAGGATGACGTCACCAGAAGATAAAAATGCCACCAGAAGATATGGCTAGAAGATATCATAAGAGGATACCAGAAGATACCTCCAGAGGATACCAGAGGATCCCATCAGAAGCAAGAATCAGAGGATGTCATCAAAGGCAAACATCAGAGGATATCATTAATCAGAGGATATCATTAGAGGGAAGAAACAATGACATAATCAGAGGATATTATTCTTGGCCCAGATAAGAAGGAAGAAGAGTCCAGTAGGAGACTTGGTCCATACCAGAAGGAAGCATGTCTAGAAGAAGACTTGGTCGATACCAGAAGGAAACATAAGTTAGATTTGGTCCAGATCAAAAGATCAATGGTCCAAATCAGAAGATCACACAGTCCAGACATAATGTTACAAATCAGATCACATGGTCTAGACTTGGTCGAGATCAGCAGATCATACGATCCATAATTTATATCATGATGCAGATCAGTGAATACTTGATTAAAATTCGAAGAAGACTTGATTGAATTTTTATAGAAATTTGATCAAAGTATTAAGGGGATTTGATTCAAAAATCACTGAAGACTTGAAGGAAATTCGAATGAAATCTGAAGCTAAAAGATACAATATGAAATTAAGAGAAACAGGATTGGTCAACAGAATTTTCAAATGAAATCTGAAGCTAAAAAGATATGCTTTGAAATTAAGAGAAACAAGACTGGCCAACAGAATTTTCGAAGGAAATCTGAGCAAGATTTGTCTCGAATTTAAGCTTGGACAATGCCCTAATTGCAGCTATAAAAGGAGGCTTCAAGCAGCAGCATTAGGCATCGAAAAACACAAGAACTCAAGCTTCAATTCAAAGTCATCCGAGAGTTCAAAAGAGAGAAATACTTGAGTGGAAAAGAAATATTCTCTAAGTGATATTTCGAGAGTGAAATTCAGTGCAACAATCAACTTTCCAGAAGCAACAAAAGTGTGTGAAAGTCATTGCAATAATCAGCTTTCTAGAAGCAACTTTGCAAATTTCCAAACCCTTGTAATCAAACCCGTTAGAGGTGTAGATTCCTTCTTCAATCTGGGGTTGTCAGATTGGTAGGAGAAGACTTGACTTGTAGGATCAATGTGTTGTTATCGTTCCTCAAAAGTATGGGGTTGTCAGACTGTTTGGGAAGACTGACTTGGAGGGTCAGGTGTTGTAATTCAAAGTGTTTTGAATTAGTGGATTATAGCCTTCAGAGTGAAGGGACTGGATGTAGCCAAGTTAATGGTGAACCAGGATAAATCCATATGTTCTTATGTTGTTATTATCCGTTGCTAAGTCTGATTATTTATTCATCAAATAAATCGCATCAACATTCAACAAAACAACAAAAGAATTCAAGTTTGACAAACACAATTCAACCCCCTTCTCGTGTTTGCACCTTCAATTGGCATCAAAGCTCAGTTTCAAGACTAAGCACTTTACAGTGTTTGAGGAAAGATCCACGAGTTCAACATGTATCGATTCAATGAAGAAGCTGTTGGAGGAAACATCAACATACCACCTCTGTTTGATGGGGAACAGTTTGAGTACTGGAAGGACAGGCTGAAGAGTTTCTTTTTTTTCACAAGATTTCAAAATTTAGGACTTGGTGGAAGATGGCTATACTGCTCCAGAAGATGCTGATGGTGTTGAAATTCCCAGAAAAGATATGGATGCTGACCAGAAGAAGATGTTCAAGATGCATCACAAATCCAGAACGTTCATGATCAGTGCAATCACATTCAAGGAGTTTGACAAGTGCACTAACAAAGAAACAACAAAGAGCATCTATGATAATCTGATTCTGACATACGAAGGCAGCAAGCAAGTCCAAGAAGCAAAGGCCAACATTCTGGTCAAGAAGTACGAGCTGTTCAAGATGGAAGAAGATGAAGACATTGAAGCAATATTTTCCAGATTTCAGACTCTAGTTCCGGGATTAAGAGTACTCGAGAAGAGCTATACCACTGCTGACCATGTGAAGATAATTCTTAGAAGTCTGCCAACCAAGTGGAGACCAATGGTCACTGCCATTCAGGAAGCAAAGGACTTGAACACTCTGAAGTTTGAAGAATTAATCAGCTCCCTTAAGTCACATGAAATAGAGCTGGAAGAAGATGAGCCCAAGAAGAAGAAGAAAACCATAACTTTAAACTCCAAACAGAAGAAAGTTCTAAAAGCAGAAGCAGAATCAGAAAACATTGACTCTGATGACCAGAACCAAAACCCAAAAGAAGAAGAAATTGCCTTCATAACCAGGAAGGTTCTGAAGATGTGGCAGAACAGAAAGAAGAAGTTTCCTTAAAGGTATTCCAAGCAATCCAACAGAGGAAAGGATGAACATGACAACAAGATAATCGTCTGCTATGGATGCAATAAACCTAGACACATCCTGTTAGAATGTGTTTTAACCATGTTGGTTCTTTCAATAAAAGTTTTGGTGTTAACAAAAGTATTTTATGTAAATTGTATTTTGACTTAGAAGAACAAATCAGAGGCTGTGCAAAATCATAGGATAAAACCACTAGAGGATACGTCCAGAGGAAGCAACTAGAGGATAAAAATGTCACCAGAAGTTTCGGCCAGATGATACATCTAGAGGGTACCAGAGGATACCAGATGATGGCACTAGAGGATACACCTCCAGAGGATATCAGAGGATGTCATCAAAGGAAAACATCAGAGGATAGCATCAATTAGAGGATATCTTTCTTGGCCCAAATCAGAAGAAAGTAGAATCAGAAGGAGACCTAGTCCAGACCAGAAGGAAACATAAGTCATACTTGGTCCAGACCAGAATATAGCATGGTCCAGATCATAAAACTTAGTCCAGATCAGAAGATATAATTGTCTAGAACATAAAACTTAGTCCATATCAGAAGATATAATTGTCCAGAACATAAGACTTGGCCCATATTTAATCCAGACTTAGTTCAGACTTGGTCCAGATCAGATGATAAATGTCCAGATTAAAAGATCAATGGTCCAGATTAAAATATTAAATGTCCAAATTAAAAGATCAATGGTCAAGATTAAAATATCAAATGTCTAGATTAAAAGATCAATGGTCCAGATTAGAAGATCAATGGTTCAGATTAGAGGATCACAAAATGGTACAGATCTGATCACATGGTCCAGAATTAGCCGTGATCAGAGGATCACATAATGGTACAGATTAGATCACATGGTCCAGAATTGGTCGAGATCAGAGGATCACATAATTGGTACAGATTAGATTATATGGTCCAAAGTTGGCCGAGATCAGAGAATCATACGGTCCAGAATTTAATCATGATGAAAATCAGTGAAGAATTGATTAAAATTCGAAGAAGACTTGATTAAATTTTGATAGAAATTTGATCAAAGTATTAAGGGGATTTGATTCAAAAAAATTCATTGAAGACTTGAAGTAATTTGAATGCAATCTGAAGCTTAAAAAGATATGGTTGGAAATTAAAAGAAACAAGATTGGTCAACAGAATTTTCAAATGCAATCTGAAGCTAAAAAGATACGATTTTTATTTAAGTGAAACAGGATTGGCCAACAGTATTTTCAAAGGAAATCTTAGCAACATCTATTTCGAATTTCAGCTTGGACAAAGCCCTATCTACAACTATAGAAGGAGGCTTCAGGCAGCAACATCAAGCATTGAAAAACACAAGAACTCAAGCTTCATATTCAACACAATCCGAGAGTTCAAAAGAGAGAATCACTTGAGTTCAAAAGAGAGAATCACTTGAGTGCAAAAGCAATATTTTCTAAGTGTTTTCGAGAGAGAAATTCAGTGCAACAATCAGCTTTCCAGAAGCAACAAAAGTGTGCAAGAATCAGTGCAGCAATCAAAGGTTGTAGGGTCAGGTGCTGTAATTCAAAGGTTTTGAATTAGTGGATTAAAGCCTTCAGGATCAAGGGACTGGATGTAGCCAAGTTAATGGTGAACTAGGATAAATTGCTTTGTTCTTATGCTGTTATTTTCTGCTGCTAAGTCTGATTATTTATTTATCAAGTAAATCACATCAACATCAACAAAACAGCAAAAAGATTCAAAATTTGGCAACACAATTCAAGCCCCCCTTCTCGTGTTTGCACCATCTTTTGGCATCATAGCTCGGTGTCAAGACTAAGCACTTTATAGTGTTTGAGGAAAGATCCATGGGTTCAACATGTCTGGAATCAATTAAGAAGCTATTGGAGGAAAGATCAACAAACCACCTATGTTTGATGGGGAACGGTTCGAGTACTGGAAGAACAAGATGAAGAGTTTCTTTTTCTCACAAGATCTTGAACTTTGGGACATATTGGAAGATGGCTATACTGCTCCAAGAGATGCTGATGGTGTTAGAATTCCCAAGAAAGATTTTGATGCTGACCAGAAGATGTTTAAGTTACATCACAAATCCAGAATGTTCATGATCAATGCAATCACATTCAAGGAGTTTGACAAATGCACTAGCAAGAAAACAACAAAGAGCATCTATGATAGTCTGGTTATGACTTACAAAGGAAGCAAGCATGTTCAAGAAGCAAAGGCCAACATTCTAGTCAAGAAGTACGAGCTGTTCAAGATGGAAAAAGATGAAGACATTGAAGCAATGTTTTCCAGATTTCAGACTCTAGTTCCAGGATTAAGAGTACTCGAGAAGAGCTATACCACTGCTGACCACGTGAAGATAATTCTTTGAAGTATGCCAACCAAGTGGAGACCAATGGTCACTGCCATTCAGGAAGCAAAGGACTTGAACACTCTGAAGCTGGAAGAATTAATCAGCTCCCTCAAGTCACATGAAATAGAGCTGGAAGAAGATGAACCCAAGAAGAAGAAGAAAACCATAACTTTAAAATCCAAACCAAAGAAAGTGCTAAAAGCAGAAGCAGAAACAAAATAATAAGATAGTGACTCTGAGGACCAGAATCAGAAATCAGAAGTAGAAGACATTTCCTTCATGACCAAAAAGATTATGAAAATATGGCAAAATAGAGGGAAGAAGTTTCCCCAGAGGAATTCCAAGCATTCCAACAGAGGAAAGGATGAACAAGACAAGAAGAGCATTATCTGCTATGGATGCAATGAACCTAGGCACATCAAATCTGAATGCACGAATCTGGAGAAAGGAAAACACCAGAAGAAAGACTCCATACCAAAAAAGAAAAAATCTGATGGCAACATGGGATGATTCTGATGAATCTTCTCATGATGAAGAAGCTGAATTAGCAATAATTGCCCACATCAATTCTGCCTCTGGATCCAACATAAAATGTGACTCTGGAAGTAAATCAGAATTGGCTATGATGGCTCAAATTCATTCTGCCTCTAGATTCGACCCAGACTCGGATTCTAGAAGTGAATCAGAAACAGAACTGGCTCTGATGACTCACATATGCGTTGTCTCTGGATCCGATACAAAATCTTATTTTGGAAGTGAATCATCAGAAGATCAAAAAGAGGTATTTTCTGAACTCACTCGATCTGATTTAGCTACTGCAATGAATGATATTTTAACTATCAATAACAAACTGTCTTTAAAACTGAAAACACTTAGAGAAGAAAATAAAACTCTAACCAAAGAAATTGATGTTTTAAAGAAACAAAATGCAGAATGTAAAACAGAAAATGCAACTCTTAAAACTGAAATTGCTGAAATTAAGTATGAAAACCTAACTTTAAAAAATAGTCTTTGTTCAACATCAAGTGATAATAATGTATGTAATTCTGATATGCACGAACAAGTTTTACAAGATTTTATTGTTAATGGTATGGAAAAAACCAAGTATGCTTCTATGATTTATGGAGTTAGTAACAATGGTAAAAGAGGCATAGGATTTGATGAATCTATAACTGTAACTAAACCTATTTCCTCTGATTTTTTGTGTGCTGTATGTGCCAAGAAAGGTCACTCAAAATTGTCTTGTCCCATGATAAATTCAAGGAGAGACAAGAAACCTTTCAAGACTAACAAACTCGGACACAACTAGATTTGGGTATCAAAAGATAAAATTGTTTATGTTACCGATGTTCTAGGCAACCAAAGTGAAACACCAGTCATGGTGCCTGGTCAATGGATGCTAGCAACATATAAAAGGAAAAAGGTCTATGTTCCAACATCTGCCAAACAGAAGCAAATTGACTATGGTGGAAGAAGAACTGGTCAACAAAATAACTATCAGAACCAGAACGATATGAAGAATCAGAAATAACAAAGAAAGCACACTAATCAATCAAATCAAAATAGGCAGAGAAATCACACATATCAACAAAATTGGAACTACCATAGGAATCATAATTATGATCAGTTCCAGAACGATAAGAGGAACCTGATACATCAGCAGAAACCAAAGTGGCAGATTGAGAATCAGAATCAGGAGGCTTCTTTGAAGACTCTAATCAAATTCATCAAGACTGCAAACCTGGAAGGGAATTGAAGTTCCTTCTTCCAGACTCTCTAAGCACATAATATGCAAATTCAGAATATGAAAACTAGAAAAGAAGAAATAAGAGGGTTTTCAAAAGTGACACTAAAACTGGTCATATAGGTTATATCTTTCTTTAAATATTGTTATTGTTTTGATATTCTGTTTACTGAGATAACAAGAAGCTTGATCCTAAAAATCAAAGCTAGATAGGTATTTTGCAGTTTCTCAAAGATTTAAAGGAACCAGGTGATCCACAAGAATTGAACACTTCAGCACAAACAACATTCTTGTGGTTTAGAAAACAAGCAGAAACCACCAGAAGCAGAATTAATGAACTAGAAGCTGATTTACCAGAACCAGAAGCTGATGCAGGCGAAGGAACTTGAAAAAGCAGAAGCTACAAGCAAGAATACGACAAATCTTCAGAGGATAAATTTGAAGATGAGTTAGAAGAAGGATATAGATGGAGTCTACCAATGCAAGAGGAGTTAAATGAATTTTAAAGGAATGAAATTTGGATCTAGTTCCAAGACCAGAAAAGAACATTATTGGAACCAAGTGGGTTTTCAGAAACAAGTTGAAGGAGAAGTTGTCAGAAACAAGGCACGATGTGTTACACAAGGATACAGTTAGCAAGAAGGTATTTACTACACTGAGACTTTTGCTCCAGTGGCTAGGTTAGAAGCTATTCGTATCCTACTTTCCTTTGCTGCTAATAATAACATGTCGTTTTTTCAAATGGATGTTAAAAAGCGCATTTTTAAATGGTTATATAAGTGAAGAAGTATATGTTAAACAACCCCCAGGTTTTGAAAGTTCTTAATTTCCAAACTACGTTTTTAAACTTAAAAATCTTTGTATGGTTTAAAACAAGCACCTAGGGCATGACATGATAGACTTAGTAACTTCCTACTTCAAAATGGCTTTGAAAGAGGACAAGTAGACAATACTCTTTTTAAAAAATCAATAAAAGATGATATTCTGATTATTCAAGTTTATGTTGATGATATTATCTTTGGATCTAGTAATGGCACTCTCTGCCAAGAATTTTCTAAATTGATGCAGCAGGAATTTCAAATGAGCAGGATGGGAGAAGTTAAGTTCTTCCTAGGAATTCTAATTCAGAAAAGTCAAAAAGGTCTATACATTCATCAAACAAAATAGACAAAAGAGCTTCTCAAGAAGTTTAAGATGTGTGATGGCAAATCTTTGGCTACCCAATGCACCCTACCAGCTCACATGAAAAAGGATGACTAAGGCCAAAAATCCTACAGAGATACCTAAAAGGCACTATCAATTTCACCCTGTTCTACAAAGAAACTCCTACATATCAACTTAGTGGATATTGTGACAACACTTCAGCCATCAACCTAATCAAAAACCCTATCCTACATTCTAGAGCCAAACACATAGAGATCAAACACCACTTCGCCAGATATTATGTTCAAAAAGGGACACCTAACATCTAGTTTGTAGAAACTAACCATCAATGGGCTGACATATTCACTAAACCACTACCTGAAGATAGGTCTGACTTCATCAAGAAAAACCTTAACCTTATCTTTATCCTTAACAAAGTAGCTTAGTTTAATTCTTTTATGTATGTTATTTTATTTTTATTATCGTGTATTGTTTTTAAAAATAAAAAAAAGACAGAAGATGAAAAAAAAAGTCAGAAGCTGAAAAAAAAGGGTCAGAAGATGAAAAAAAAATTTCAGAGGATCTCCTTTGTTCCTTCCTTCAATCCTTTTTGTCTGATGACAAAGGGGGAGAAGATGTATTTGATAAAGAATCTGGGGCATTAGACTTAGGGGGAGAAAAAGTCAAAATAAAGCTTAGTCCTAGGGGGAGTCAAAGTCAAAAGAAAGAAAAATAGTTATAAAAAATACAAAGTTTTGTCATCATCAAAAATGGGGAGATTGTTGGAACCAAGTTGGTTCTTTCAATCAAAGTTTTGATGTTAACAAAAGTATTTTATGTAAATTGTATTTTGACTTAGAAGAACAAATCAGAGGCTGTGCAAAATCAGAGGATGACACCACCAAAGGATACATCCTGAGGAAGCGACCAGAGGATAAAAATGTCACCAGAAGTTTCGGCCAGAGGATATAATTGTCCAGAACATAAGACTTAGTCCAGATTTATTCCAGACTTGGTCGAGATTTAATCCAGACTTATTCCAGACTTGGTCCAGATCAGAGGATAAATGTCCAGATTAAAAGATCAATGGTCTAGATTAAAATATTAAATGTCCAGATTAAAAGGTCAATGGTCGAGATTAAAATATCAAATATCCAGATTAAAAGATCAATGGTCCAGATTAGATGATCAATGGTTCAGAACAGAGGATCACAAAATGGTACAGATCAAATCACATGGTCCAGAATTGGCCTAGATCAAAGGATCACATAATGGTACAGATCAGATCACGTGGTCCAGAATTGTTCGAGATCAGAGGATCACAGAATTGGTACAGATCAGATTATATGGTCCAGAGTTGGCCGAGATCAGAGGATCCTACGGTCCATAATTTAATCATGATGAAAATAAGTGAAGACTTCATTCAAATTCGAAGAAGACTTGATTAAATTTTGAGAGAAATTTGATCAAAGTATTAAGGGGATTTGATTCAAAAAAATTAATTGAAGACTTGAAGAAATTTGAATGCAATTTGAAGCTTAAAAAGATATGGTTTGAAATTAAAAGAAACAAGATTGGTCAACAGAATTTTCAAATGCAATCTGAAGCTAAAAAGATACGATTTTTATTGAAATGAAACAGGATTGGCCAACAAGATTTTCAAAGGAAACCTGAGCAAGATCTATTTCGACTTTAAGCTTGGACAAAGCCCTATCTACAGCTATGAAAGGAGGCTTCAGGCAGCAGCATCAAGTATTGAAAAACACAAGAACTAAAGCTTCATATTCAACACAATCTGAGTTCAAAAGAGAGAAACACTTGAGTGCAAAAGCAATATTTTCTAAGTGTTTTCGAGAGAGAAATTCAGTGCAACAGTCAGCTTTCTAGAAGCCACAAAAGTGTGCAAGAATCAATGCAGCAATCAGCTTTCCAGAAGCAAATTTGTAGAGTTCCAAACCTTGTAATCTAACCCGATAGTGGTGCAGATTTCTTCTTCAATTTGGGGTTGTCAGATTGGTAGGAGAAGACTTGACTTGTAGAGTCAAGGTGTTGTTTTTGTTCCTCAAAAGTATGGGGTTGTCAGGCTGTTTGAGAAGACTGGCTTGGAGGGTCAGGTGTTGTAATTCAAAGGTTTTGAAATTGAGGATTAAAGCCTTCAAGATGAAGGGACTGGATGTAGCCAAGTTATTGGTGAATTAAAATAAATTGTTGTGTTCTTATGCTGTTATTTTCTGCTGCTAAGTCTAATTATTTATTTACCAAGTAAATCACATCAACATTCAACAAAATAGCAAAAAGATTCAAAGTTTGGCAAACACAATTCAACCCCCTTGTCGTGTTTGCACCTTCAAAATGCACAAACCTAGAGAAAGGAAAACACTAGAAGAAAGACTCCTGACCCAAGAAGAAAAATCTGATGGCAACATGGGATGATTGTGAGGAATCTTCTGGTGATGAAGAAGCTGAATTAGCAATGATGGCCCACATCGATTCTGCCTCTAGATCCAACATAAAATTTGACTCTGGAAGTGAATCAGAAGAAGCAGAATTGGCTTTGATTGCTCGTATACATTCTGCCTCTGGATCCAAGTCTGGAAGTGAATCAAAAGAAGTAGAATTGGCTCTGATGGCTCGCACTCATTCTGCCTCTGGATCCAACTCTGAAAGTGAATCAGAAGAAGTAGAATTGGCTCTGATGGCTCATATTCATTTTGCCTCTGGATCCGACACAGATGCTGACTTTGGAAGAAAAAAAGCAGAATTGGCTCACACTCATTTTGCCTCTGGATTTGACCCAGATACTGACTCTAGAAGAGAATCAGAAGATGAAGAAGTAGAACTGGCTCTGATGACTTACAACCAGATTTGGATACCAAAAGATAAAATTGTTTATGTTGCAAATGTTCTGAGCAACCAAAGTGAAATAACAGTCATGGTGCCTGATCAATGGATGCTGGCAATATATGAAGGGAAAAAGGTCTATGTTCCAGCACTTACCAATCAGAAGCAAATTGACTCTGGTGGAAGAAGAACTTGTAAATACAATGCCTATCAGAACCAAAACTATATGAAGAACAGGAAATATCAAAACAAATAGAGGAAGCAAACATATCAACAAAACTAGAACTACCAGAAGAAACAAAATTATCATCAGTTCCAGAATTATCAGAGGAACCTGATATATCAGTAGAAAGAGAAGAATCAGAATCAGGAGAGTTCTTCAAACAATCCAGTAAAATTCATCAATACTACAAACTAGGAAGGGAATTCAAAGCCCTTCATCCAAACCATCAAATAACCGAACATACAGATTCAAAATCTGAAAATCAGAAACAAGAGGATTTTCAAAGTAAAACTGAAACTATTGACATAGAGGTTACATCTTGTTGTAAATACTATTATTGTTTGATATTTATGTTTACTGTGATTACAAGAAGCTTGATCTTTAAAATCAAAGCTAGATAAGTATTCTCCACGTTTTCAAATTGTAAGAGGAACCAAGTGATCCACGTGATTTGAACACTTCAACAGAAACAATATTTGAGTTGTTTCAAAAACAAGCAGAAACCACCAGAAGACTAATTAATGGATAGGCCGTATTGAGTTCATTTTTAAATTATTTGATTTGCACTATGTTATATGACAAATAGCTTGACATGAAAAGTCAAAGCAAGATGAAACAGATGCAGGTTTACCAGAACTAGAGGAAGCTGATACAGGTTTACTAGAACCATAAGCTGATGTAGATCTACCAAAACCAGAAGCTGATTTACCAGAACCAGAAGCTAATTTACTACAACCAGAAGCTGATACAAATCTACAAAAACCAGAAGCTAATTTACCAGAACCAGAAGCTGAGTTACCAGAACCAAAAGCTGATGCAGGCAAAAGAACTTGAAAAAGCAGAAGCTACAAGCAAGAATACGACAAATCTTTAGAGGATAAATCTGAAGATGAGTTAGAAGAAGGATATAGATGGAGTCTACCAATGCAAGAAGAGCTAAATGAATGATATTTTTGACAATAAAAGAATGAAAAAGGAGTTAAATTCTTGTTCTAAGACCATAAAAGAACATTATTGGAACCAAGTGGGTTTTCAAAACAAGCTGAATGAAAAAGGAGAAGTTGTCAGAAACAAGGGACGACTTATTTTACAAGGCTACAGTCAGCTAGAAGGTATTGACTACCCTTAGACATTTGCTCCAGTGGCCAGGTTAGAAGCTATTCGTATCCTACTTTCCTTTGCGCTTTATAATAACATTTCATTATTTCAAATGGATGTTAAAAGTGCATTTTTAAATGGTTATATAAGTGAAGAAGTCTATGTTAAACAACCCCCAGGTTTTGAAAGTTCTGAATTTCCAAACCGTGTTTTTTAAACTTAAAAAAATTTGTGTATGGCTTAAAACAAGCATCTAGGGCATGGTATGACAGACTTAGTAACTTATTACTTAAAAATGACTTTGAAAGAGGACAAGTAGACAATACACTTTTTAGAAAATCAATAAAAGATGATATTCTGATTATTCAAGTATATGTTGATGATATTATCTTTGGATCTACTAATGGCACTCTCTGCCATGAATTTTCTAAATTGATGCAACAAGAATTTCAAATGAGCATGGTGGGAAAACTTAAGTTCTTCCTAGGAATTCAAATTCAGCAAAGTCAAAAAAGTATATACATTCATCAAACAAATATGCAAAAGAGCTTCTCAAGAAGTTTAAGATGAGTGATTGCAAATCTATGGCTGCACCAATGGGCTGACATATTCACCAAACCACTACCTGAAGATAGGGATACAAATATTTGAATTCACCAAATTTCAGCTTCAATTGGCGGGTTATTAAGAAAAACCTAAATATCTGACCGACATTGCAATCACTTCAAAGTAGTTTAGTTCTAAATTAATTTTTATACTTTCTTGTATTACGTTATATTCATGTTATTAAAAAAAATTAAAAAAATAGGGAAAAAGGAAAAAAAACGAGAGCAGAAGATGAAAAAAAAATAAAAAAATTCAGAGGATCTCTTTTAATCCTTCAATCGTTTTTGTCATATGACAATGGGGGAGAAGATGTATTTGATAAAGTATCTGGGGCATAAGTCTTAGGGTGAGTCAAAGTCAAAAGAAAGAAAAAGTGTTATAAAAAATACAAAGTTTTGTCATCATCAAAAAGGGGGAGATTGTTGGAACCAAGTTAGTTCTTTCAATTAAAGTTTTGATGTTAACAAAAGTATTATATGAAATCATATTTTGACTTAGAGGAAGTATGAAAAATCAGAGGATGACGTCATCAAAGGATACACTAGAGGATGATGTCACCAGAGGATGTCAGCAGAAGATACCTCCAGAAGATACAACCAGAAGATACCTCCAGAAGATACAAATCAGAAGTAGAAGATGTCACAAGAGGATAACGTCAGCAGAAGATAAAAATGCCACCAGAAGATACGTCCAGAAGATATCACTAGAGAATACCAGAAGATACCTCCAGAGGGTACCAGAGGATCCCAACAGATGCAAGAATCAGAGGATGTCATCAAAGGCAAACATCAGAGGATATCATCAATCAGAGGATATGATCAGAGGGAAGAAACAATGATATCATCATAGGATATTATTCTTGGCCCAGATCAGAAGGAAGCAGAGTCCAGAAGGAGACTTGGTCCAGACCAGAAGGAAGCATGTCCAGAAGGAGACTTGGTCCATACTAGAAGGAAACATAAGTCAGACTTGGTCCGAAGTAAAAGAACACATGGTTCAGAATAGAAGACTTGGTCCCGATCAGAAGATCAATGGTCCAAATCAGAAGATCAATGGTCCAGATCAGAAGATTACACAGTCCAGATTAGAATGGAACAGATCAGATCACATGGTCTAGACTTGGTCGAGATCAGCAGATCATACGGTCCATAATTTAAATCATGATGTAGATCAGTGAAGACTTGATTAAAATTCAAAGAAGACTTGATTGAATTTTGATAGAAATTTGATCAAAGTATTAAGGGGATATTATTCAAAAATCACTGAAGACTTGAAGGAAATTTGAATGAAATTTGAAGCTAAAAGATACGATCTAAAATTAAGAGAAACATGATTGGTCAACAGAATTTTCAAATGAAATCTGAAGCTAAAAAGACATGCTTTGAAATTAAGAGAAAAAGGATTGGCCAACAGAATTTTCAAAGGAAATCTGAGCAGGATTTATCTCGAATTTAAGCTTTGACAAAGCCCTAATTGCAGCTATAAAAGGAGGTTTCAGGCAGCAGCATTAGGCATCGAAAAACACAAGAACTCAAGCTTCAATTCAAAGTCATTCGAGAGTTCAAAAGAGAGAAACAGTTGAGTGCAGAAGAAATATTCTCTAAGTGAACTTTTGAGAGTGAAATTTAATGCAACAATAAGCTTTTCAGAAGCAACCAAAGAGTGTGAAAGTCATTGCAACAATCAGCTTTCTAGAAGTAACTTTGCAAAGTTCCAACCGTTGTTATCAAACCCGTTAAAGGTGTAGATTCCTTCTTCAATATGGGGTTGTCAGATTGGTAGGAGAAGACTTGACTTGTAGGGTGAAGGTGTTGTTATCGTTCCTCAAAAGTTAGGGGTTGTTAGACTGTTTCGGAAGACTGACTTGGAGGGTCAGGTGTTGTAATTCAAAGTTTTTTGAATTAGTGGATTAAAGCCTTCAGAGTGATGGGACTGGATGTAGCGAAGTTAATGGTGAACCAGGCTAAATCGATGTGTTCTTTTGTTATTATCCGCTGCTAAGTCTGATTATTTATTCATCAAATTATTTGCATCAACATTCAACAAAACAGCAAAAGAATTCAAGTTTGACAAACACAATTCAACCCCCCTTGTCGTGTTTGTACCTTCAATTATACTCTAATTCACAATGTTTTACCATTCTAACTCTGAAGTACTTGGTTAGGAAGCTTGATACTATTCCACCATCCCGGTGGACAGACAATTCAGATTGGCCTTGTCCTCATAGATCCCCTCAACTCAACCCGAGACACATATACGTGACAATCGAGGTAAACGTGTGTTGCATGGTAGCTCTCGACATTTGGAGTGCTACCTCCAAGTCACCTAGGAATTCCCCACCCGAATACCTCCAAGGTCTAACAATCTTGCCCTAAGGCTCAATAGTAGACCGCCACGATCAGGCTCATTCAATTGTACTTCCCCAGAATCGATAGCCTTGTCAAGCCCTACCGATATGGTGACAAAATAATCTCCAAATAAAAATTCACATCAAACTCAAATATTCGAAACATCTATTTTCTCCCCTCATTAGCATAGACTGCTCCATTAAGAGTATCATCTTTAGCACAAGTTGGAATCATTACTATTTCATCAATTATGTGGTACTTCCATAATTTCATCACAAATTCATAATGTCACTATCATTAATCATATCTCATCACATAAACTCATCACAATTTTGTAGCATCACTATCATTAATCATACATCTTCACATACAGTTATCACAAATTTATAACATCATTATTATTAATTATACATCATCATAATCACATAAACTTATCAAAATGCATCCATCTTTTATTATTACATCACATAAAAATGTTTATTCATTAATATACATAAAATTCATTTGACACCCAATATAACAACAATATCAAATACCACACATTTAACAAAATTAAATTAATAAACAACTTATAAATATTTCTATTTCACATTTTATTCTCACAATTTTCATATTTGCACATTAATTAATTTATCCCTCAAAGGGCTACTGCCTTACGTAGAGAACCCCAGATGAATCGTTGGGAAATACGGTTTTCTCGTTCATCTCACAATATATTATACTCATGAATTCAAACGTTC
Source organism: Cicer cuneatum (assembly GCA_037974295.1). Taxonomy (NCBI): domain Eukaryota; kingdom Viridiplantae; phylum Streptophyta; class Magnoliopsida; order Fabales; family Fabaceae; genus Cicer; species Cicer cuneatum. Next base: position 38,049,631 of record JBBPBO010000005.1, on the reverse strand, counting down.
TCTCACCCCTTACCTTATTTCGACGCTTTCACACACGAATACAATTCCAGGAGCAAACAGACTTTGTCCTCTGACTCTTTGTCCTTCAATCGATCTAACTCGACATTTTATGGTTAGACGTCAAAAATAAATTATGAGAAGACACTCTAAAAACTAAATTTCGAAATTCAGTCAAGGAAACTTACCTTAAATCAGAAAACCAATCAGTGGATAATATAGCCACTTTTCACATGACCATTTGGCGTTGATTTCACTCAAATCGGACTTACGGTGAAGAAGAACGATGCAAAATAACGAATTCAACAAACGGAGTTGGGATGGTTAAATATGTAGGAAAATGTGTTTAATTGACTAACTAAATGAGTTAAATAACGTACTAAATTTTGGTCTAAAACAGATAAAGTTTTCTAGAACAGTTATGGATCGCCAGTGCCGATTTTGTTCTATATTTCCTCCAATTCCTTCCAACAATGAGACGCTGCCGCCCGTTCTCTCAGCATGCCTTTCTTTTTTTGTTTTTTGTTTTTTTTTTTGTTTTTTGGTTATTATTATTTAATTACGGTTTACTCTTGCATATGGGCTTAACCTGTAAAACACATTTTAATTACTCCTTTCTTTTATTATTATTTTTTTAAAAAATAAATCCAACAATTATCAAAACTAATTTTTATTAATATTTTTTTAAACATAATTACTAAAATATTACTAATATTTTAAATCTAATATTTTATAAATAAAGTAATTAATCTTTAAAATACATAAATGACCAAAATTCTCATATTCCAAATAATCACTATAATAATACTTATTTTTCCAAATGCTCAAATTAAAATATTACCATCGTTAGAGAATAGTCGAAATTATAAATTAAATAAATACAACATCAACACTTTATATTAATTACTAAATCATAATAAATATATATAAAATCACAATGTCATAACAAGTATATAAAAATAAAGGAAATCAAACACAATATTACTACTACCCCAAGATAATTATGTATACAATAAATAACTAAAAATAGAAAATAGTTCTAAATAATTGAAATATAACTACGTGCATACTTAACATCAGTCAAACGCACAAAAAACATAACATTAATTAGGTACGCGTATATATACGTAAAATCGCATGAAATCTTATTTTTTAAAATATTACACTAAAATACAATTATTTTTAGAAAAATATATAAAATATATAAAATAATAAAGTAATATATTTATTATTTATATCACTATTTAATATAATATGTATCAACTAACACATCATAGAAAACATCTATATAACGAAAATTAATCACAAAATCTATCAACATATATTATAAAATAATTTTAACATCAAATTAATTATTTAAAATTTTATTTCATTAATAAAATTGTTTATTATAAAAATTGAGGTATTACAAAACCAAATTCGTTTGGATGAAACCCAATCTTTTGCAAAGTGATATAGGGTTTCCTCCTTTGATTTCATCTGGGACAAAAGAGACTATAGTTAATTCCTCTGTTCTTAAGATTCATCCTAGTAGGAAGAGAACTGTGGCAAATAAGCCACAATAGTTGATTGTACTTCGAAGAAGCATTAATATTCCAAAGATACTTTCATAAATTTTATTCATACGAGTTGTTTGAAGTACTTGAATTATTCACACTCCTCCATTCTTCTAATTTATAATAACCAACTTTGACCGTGTAAATGTCATTCTTCTCAAAATTCTAGTTGAACATTTAGAAAGGGAAATACAAGAAATGAGGCGTATGAATTGTGTTTCTTTTGAAATCTTTGTAACTTTATAGAGCTACAGTAAGGAAAACAGGACAAATGAACAAACACAAAATAGAATAACACAGACGATTTATCCTAGTTCACCACCAACATGGTCACTGCATCAAGTCCCTTCAGCACGATAGCTACATTGAATTGTTTTCATAAGATTGATTTTAGATAGAAAACTTTCCAAAACAGATCCTTGTAATTGATTCAGCGTATCTTGTTATGAAGACGGGGAAGCATAGGATACGATGATTAGAGTATGTGTCATAGAACTTCAAATAAGTAGTAGATTCAGGATGTTTATTTAAGGATACACAAAGGCTTTGTCTTCTTTGGAGAGTTGATTTTCATTAGAGGGTTGACTTCTTTCAGAGCATACATTATAAATCAGAGTCAGACGATCAAATACTTGATGTAATTATCAATGGTAGAGAATTACTTTCTTGTAAAATTTAATCAAAGACAAACGAATATAGCATAACTGCATTTATCATAGGCAACTGAAACATAACATATCATGTACTTCCAGAGTTACAAGAACTAAAGCATTGCTTGCATTATTAGAGTCAACCGAAACAGAGCATTGCTTGCATCACTAGAGGCTCGTGTCAGAGCACTTTCACCAGACTTTAGAAAAATAGAGTGAAGTGCAATCTTGTTGTTCCTTTGTCTTAGTCCAATCATTAGAGGGTATAGCTTAAGATTCTATAAAATTCACTTGATCAGGGTCACAGATCTTCAAAATAACTTGGTTCTAACAATCACTCCGTTTTTTATGATGATGAATATCTATTTTTGTGAACAATTTTTATAGTTAATTAAGTATAAAAGTATTACAGCAAAGCCTCCTATAATGTGCATGTTTAATTCATAAAATGAAAGATATTATGACAAAGTAGTTTGATGTGTGTTTGTAACTGAAGTTCATAAAAAGACAATTCTTTGCTTAAAAATTCTCAAAAAATACATTCTCCCCCTTTTGTCATTAGACAAAAAAAGAGGAAACAAAGATAAAATACAAAGAAGCAGAAAACATTACAACAAAATACAAAGAAAACAGGCAACTAAGGGTTTGGAGTGGCGAGCCTAGCCAGAATTAAGCTAAGGGTATTCTGAATATCCTCTTGATTTTTGGCAGTTTGTTCCATAAACGCCTTAGTCTTGGCTTCTAGTTGATCAAAATCTTCCTTTTTGACAAACTGAGAGGCATCAAACATGGGGCCAGAGGGAGTTGTAGAGGGACTTCCAATAGTAGAGTCTACATACCCTAAAGCAGCAACAAGAGGATCATCGATAATGTGTATCTCAATCTATGGGATAGGCACATGAAGCTGCAATGGTGCTACCGGAGCAACCACTATAGGTTCCAGAAGAACGCCACCAGAAAGAGATGGAGCATTCCTTGATGATCTTAGCTTTTTGTTTGAAAGTTGCAGAGTTCTGTAAAGTCAGTTGCAGTCCATGCTCCTTGTAGTCCTAAATCCCATTTGTGACAAAGGAGGTGACTTTTTTTGACTGATTGGAACATCATTAGGATCCAAAATTTGAGCATTTCTATTTTAGGTGGAGGTAATTTTGGCAGTAAGTGAGGTAAGGAAGGTTTGGAGCTTTGGGAAACCAGAGGGAATGGATTGTGTAAAGGGAATGACGGAAAGAGGGATGAGGGAGGTAGTAGAGTCAAATAGGAAAGGTGTGGAGGGAGATGCAGAGGAGTTTCCTGATGATGTATCACAAACTAGATCAACAAGAACTAGCGCGACTGGTGCTGCTTCTTGGAAAGAGGGATGTACATAACATGGGGATTTGGGGTCAAGTACTAGGGTGGAAGAGGTAGATGGTGGAAGGAGAGTGGATGAGGTAGGTGTTTGAGTTTGAATGCTAGGCTTGTGGGGGAGATGATCGTTTTTGTATCCGAGGGATGCAAAATGTTCAGCCAGGGTAGCTTTAAACATCTCATCCAAGGTGTTAGAGTTAGAAATAGGAGGGGTGACATGTGTAGGGTTAGAGGGAGGGCTAACTATGTTGGTTTGTTGGGGATAGGGTTATGGAATGGTCTGGTTCAGGTTCAGAGTGGAGGATAGGAATAGGTTGCTCAAAATTTGAATGTACGTTATGTTTTTTCTTTTGAAGGGGGGTTGTTGTGTCTTTATCAGCATTGGGTGTTTATTCCTTATCCTTGTTTCCTTTTCTTCTCAATCACTTATGTAGCCTGAGGTAGAGAGAGACAAATTCGGGCCATAGCTTGGTCAAACTGACACATTTGTAGATATTCCAAAACCACTTCCTTGTTATCGTTTGCAAATATGGGAGCAAAGGATTCATCAACCTTAGAGGGGGCAACCTGAAAGCTACTTGTTTGACCTATTGACCTTCTAGCATCTTTTCGAACACAGTACCTGAAAGCTACTTGTCGAACATAGTTCCTAGGAAATACTAGTCTCATCTTGATGAGGTTGGACATGTTGAATCTGGGAGCATTGAAAACACCAAGTGTTTCTCTTGAATGAATCCTCAAACTTCCTATAGAGCCTAAATAAGAGAAGTATAAATGAGTACTATAGTTATCAGTATAGGGAAAAGGATAAAATTTAGTTTCCATATCCTAGAGTTGATGACACATGACCTCATGTGTTATAGGAAAGTATGGGGAATGTGTTGGAACCAAGCTGGTTCTAAGTACTTAGGATTTTGATGTTTACAAAAGCACTCCATGTAATCTTATTTTGTACTTTGAATTATTATATTAAATGCCACCAGAAGATGAAGTTACCGGAGGCAGAAGATGAAGTCACTAGAGGAAGAAGATGAATTACCAAAGGATAAAATCAGACCAGAGGATACACCTCTAGAAGATACCAGATAATGCATCCAGGAGGTACCAGAGGATGCATCCTAAAGGCACTAGAGGATACACCAGGATGTCAAAACACCATCAGAGGATATCTTTCCTTGCCCAGATCAGTAGGAAGCCGAGTCCAGAAGGAGACTTGGACCAGACCAGAAGGAAGCCTGCCAGAGGGAGACTTGTTCCAGACCAGAAGGATTCGTAGGTCAGACTTGGTCCAGATTTATTATGACCAGAAGATAGTTTGGCAGTGAAATGATAACCAGTCCAGACCTGATCCAGACTTAATTAGAGCTTTAGATAATTCATCCAGAACAAGTGAATTGGTCCAGATTTGGCCCAGACAAGAAGATAGCATGGAACAGAGTATGAAACTAAGTCCAGACCAGAAGAAATGATGTCCAGATTTAATCCAAACTTAATCCAGATCAGAAGGTAAATGTCCAGATTAAAATATCCTTTGTCCAAATTTAACTTCAGTTCAATCCAGACCCAGTCCAGAATTGGCCCAAATTAGAGGGAAGATATTCAGATCAATGGTCCAGATTTAAGCATCATGGCCCAGTGTTGGCCGAGATCAAAAGATTAGAATGTGTGGTCTAGTGTTGGCCGAAATCAGAGGATCACAGCAGATCAGATAGTATGGTCCATATGTGGTCGACAACAGAAGATCAAACACTCCAGATTGAATCATGATTAGTGGAGACATGATTAAATTTAATCAAAGTATTAAAAGGAATTGATACAAAAATAAATTGAAATCTTATGGGAGTTCAGAAGCTATTGGCGGGAACAAAGATTTGATCCAGAAATAATTAAAAACAGGATTGGCCAAGGTATTTTTTCAAGAGTATCTGGCAAGATACATCTCGAACTTAAGCATGGAAGCAACTCTAATTCTTCATCTATAAAAGAAGGCTCAAGACTGAAGACTCAGCATCGAAAATCAAAAAGAGTGATACACTTCCAGAAGCAAACACTCAAGTTTTCAGTGAGGTTAATTGTGAGTTCCAGCTTTTCAGAAGCAAGCACTCGTGTTTTTCTTTCCCTTGTGTTAGATCTAAGTTGTTGAAGTAGAGTCTACATTCTAAGGGAGTCAGAAGTGGTAGCAGATTACTTAGCAATTAGATTCAAGGTTCTTTTCCTCAAAAGTCTAGGATTGTTAGACTATTTGAGAAGACTGACTTGGAGGGTCAGTGGTATTGTTGTAATTCAAGGTTTTTGAATTAGGGAAATCCTTCAAAGTGAAGGGACTGGACGTAGCCTCGTTAATGGTGAACTAGTATAAAATTCTGTGTTTTGATTTTTACTTTATATCCACTGCTAACTCTGTTTGATTCATACATCAGGTTTTGTTTTAAAACTGCAAAAAACAGAAAAAGTATTCAAGTTAGTCAAACACAATTCAACCCCCCTTCTCGTGTTTGCACCTTCAGAATGTTCATCATCATCCTTTGAGAGATGTTCCACATTAGACCCTTGTGGTCTTTGCTAACATGGTCCACCAACCCTCATTTGGGCCCCATATACCCAATCAGAATTTTGAACAAAACTCTATACTTGGGTTTGAGGTGTACAGACTTGGAGTTCACCTTGGGGTCTTCGATTAGTTCTTTGTTGATTCTTAATGAGACAACCCTTGACTCATATCCATTTTCAAGTAGCATGCCTTCATATGGGCATTTGCTGATGGCAGCAAGGGATTGCTGAGTGATCTTGAAAGGGAGACCTACCACAGTTCTTGATACCTCGCCATCAGAGTTTGCATTTGTGAACCTGCAAAACTATTTTTCTTGGAAGTCCAAAGCAACCTCTTGTTCTAGGTTGAAATACTCAAATCAACATACTCTAGTAAGGTCCTCAATGAAATCGAATTCATTCTCAGCTAGGTTTGCAAGGTCAACCTTCATTTTGTGAAGAATCTCTAATTGATCCAGATTGCATTGTTGTGTAGGAACATATGAGATGTTTCCAGTTGAGGAGATAGAGGAGGAACTTGATGTTGGAACCAAGATGGTTCTTGCAATTAAAGTTTTGATGTTAACAAATGTATTTTATGAAAATAACATATTTGACTTAGAAGAAGAATGAAATATGTCACCAAAAGAATAGATCAGAGGATGACGTTACCAGAAGCAGAAATCAGAGGATGACGTCAACAGAAGCAGAAATCAGAGGATGATGTCTCTAGAGGATATCATTAGAGGAATTTGTCAAAGAAATATGTTCAAAACAGAATTTGAGAAAAATGCTCAAAACAGAATCTGAGAAAAATGCTCAAAACAGAATCTGAGAAATATGCTCAAAACAGAATCTTAGAAAAATGATCAAAACAGAATATGAGAAAAATGCTTAAAACAGAATTGTAACAAAAGACTCGAGAAAAAAAATCTAGCTAAAAATATGCTCAAAACAGAATTGGAGCAAAAGACTCGTGAAACAGAATCTAGCTAAAAGTATGCTCAAAACAGAACCGAAGAAAAATGCTCAAAACAGATTAATCGAAATATACTCCAGAAGTAAAGCATTAGTGAGCAAAAGACTCAAAACAGAATTTGAGCAAACTACTCCAGAATATTCTCAAAACAGATTAATCGAAACACACTCCAGAAGTAAAGCATCAATGATGTCTTAAATTTCAACTATAAATAGAGACTTAATGCTGAAGATTAGAGCATCGAAAAACACAAGAACTCAAGCTTCAATTTAATGTTATCTGAGAGTTCAAAAGAAAGAAACACAAATGAGCAAGAGCAATATTTTCTAAGTGTTTTCGAGAGAGAAATACAGTGCAACAATCAGCTTTCCAGAAGCAATAAAAGAGTGCAAGAATAAGTGCATCAATTAGCTTTCCAGAAGCAACAAAAGAGTGCAAGAATCAGTGCAGCAAATAGCTTTGCAGAAGCAACGTTGCAAAGTTCCAAACCTTTATTATATAACCCGATAGTGGTGTAGATTCCTTCTTCAATCTAGGGGTTGTCAGATTGGTAGGAGAAGACTTGACTTGTAGAGTCAAGGTGTTGTTATCGTTCCTCAAAAGTCTAGGGTTGTCAGGCTGTTTGTGAAGACTTGGCTGGTTTAGTCAAGGTGTTGTTGTTCCTCAAAAGTCTGGGGTTGTCAGGCTGTTTCGGAAGACTAGCTTGTAGGGTCAGTGGTGTTGTAATTCAAAGGAGTTTGAATTAGTGAAAAGGCCTTCTGGAGGAAGGGATTGGACGTAGCCTAATTAACGGTGAACCAGTATAAATTGCTGTGTTATTATGTTATTAATATCCACTCCTGAGTCTGATTAGTTATCTATTGAATAATTCACATTAACATTCAACAAAACAGCAAAGGTAATCATGTTTGACAAACAAAATTCAACCCCCCCTTCTCGTGTTTGCACCTTCACTTAAAGCCATTGAAGCAGGAGGAATTCCGGGAGAATGAGGAAGTTTGACGATTTGCAAAAAAGAAAGTGTAGGAGTTGTGAGCAGTAAATGATTTTAAGATAAAAAAAAATTGAGTTTTCAACGTCAGTACTAGTACGCACGCGTGAGACACTTGTCAGAGTATCACACCTTACGAGAAGGAAATTGTTCATATCCCAAGATTAATTGAATTTAGATTGACTAGAGACACAAAATACACATATTTAACCATTCACTCTATTTTAGCAAAAGCACAGCTTACGAAGGATTCAACATAATTCTTTAATAAACAAAATACTTAGATGTTTCTTTATAAGACTAGATTTGTCCTTAGTAAGGGGTTTTGAGAAAATATCAACCCATTAATGATCATTGTCGACAAATTTAATTTTTAAATTACCTTTCTAGACTTCATTCTTCATGAAATGGTGTTTAATCTCTATAGGTTTTGTTCTTGAATGTAAAATAGAGTTTTTGGTTAAACATATGATATGAGTATTATTTAGAAGATAGAAAGGCTATTCTCATATGTGTTGAAATTTTCTAGTTGTTGTGGAAGTAGCAATGTCGATTTACAAGAAAGGGGGGTTTAAATTGTAAATTCCCCATTTTCAAATTCCTGTTAAAAACTTAAGAAAATAATTCAAGATTGATCTTGGTTGTGAAAATAGAAAACGGAGAACGTTCTTGGTTTTCACCATAAAACAGAGAACGTTCTTGGTTAGTTAAAATCAACAGTTCAGTTTATCTATTTAACTTGATAATTAAAAGACTGAAAGTAAATAGAGATAACGGAAGAGATATCACACACAGATATATCCTGGTTCACCCAACCCGGGCTACATCCAGTTCTCACAACGGTGAGATTTTCCACTAAGAGTTCAAAACAATGAACCTTCTTGGTTTTACAGCACCTAGCTCAGATCAACCTTGATCTGTTACAAACTTCAATCCTTTCCACCCATAAAGCAATTTAATCAGGTAACCTATCAACCTTGAAAGGATTTTACACTTCACTTTTTAACCTTAAAAGGATTTCCTAAACAAACTACTCAAGCTATAAACACCTCTTATAGTCTTGAGTTTACCCAATAATGATGTAGAGTATTTTTACAGAATCTGATTAAATCTCAACTCTTGTTTGAGGTTTACATTCTTTACTAGAGATTTTAGTAAGGTAATAACTATGAATTCGTGAATGAATGTTAACGATTTCTTGTGAGACTTTTCAAATATGAATGTGAGTGATTGATGATATATCTTGGTACTTGAATGTCTTTGATTTTGGAAAGAATCTGAGTATGCTCAACTCGTGTTTGAGATTAGATTCTTGACAAAAGAATTCAGTAGAATGATTCTGATATGAAGAAGAAAAACATAAATGAATCTATTGTTTGGGATTGGGAAGCTTTCAAGTATGTAGATGTATGTGAGTGATGTATTGCTTTGTACTTGAAGCTCTGCTTTTTCCTTGAGCATTGGCCTTCCTTTTATAGACTTGAGAGTAGTAAATGAAAGACAATAGAGCCGTTGGAAGTGTTTTTGTCAGCCTTGACCAGAGCCAATTTTTCTAATTAAAAATAATCCAGCTTTTGACTATTTTTAATTTATGTTTTGACTGGACTGAAACCTTTGTTCTTGATCAGTATTTTTCTTTCATACTCTGATGATATCCTCTGATGGTATCCTCTGATGATATCCTCTGATGATATCCTCTAATGATATCCTCTGGTTGTATCCTCTGATGATATCCTCTAACGATATCCTCTGATTGTATCTTCTGGTGACATCCTCTAGTGATGTCATCCTCTGGTTATATCCTTTGGTGTCATCTTTGAGTGACATCCTCTGGTGGCAGCTTCTGGAGAACATTCTCCATTTTCCAGATTTTTTCAAGCATGTTCTCTGTTCTTTATTATGTTGAAGAAAGATGTTTGTTGCTGGAGATTGTTTATCAATCTGGAGACTGATGATACACTTCTGGAGAATGGTGTTAAACATGCTGGAGAATGATAATCATTATGGACATAAGATCATTTTGGACAACTGATCATTATGGACTTTCTGGAAACTGATATGCACATTCTGGAGATTGATCTGATGATTCTGGACATTTCTGGAGACTGATTTGTCTTGTTGGAATAGCTTGATTCATAGCCTTTTTCCTTTGTGATTTGAATGACTTCTTTGATTAGAATGGATCCCATTTGTTCATTGAACAAAACTTAAGTGAAATCATTAGTAGACCACCATTCATAAAACTTCATCATTTATTTCATAAGGTTTGTTGTCATTAAAACATATCAAAAAGATTTTTTCTTCAACAATCTTAATTTTTTTATGATGACAAAACTTTTGAATAAATCATAAGTTTTATGAATGGATATAAATAAAATGCAAGAATGTTTCATAGATATATAATTAAACTCCCCCTAAACACATGCAAGAGTTTAATTCTTAACATTCTGATTAAACTCCCCCTAAACATATGCAAGAGGTTAATTGTTAACATTCTTTATTATTTACTTTTCATCCTATATCTGTCTATATTTCTCTCTCCCTTTTGGCATCTATCAAAAAGGTTGGGGAATAGAAATAGAAGTAAAAAAAATGGAGTAATAGCATGAGTGCCCTATACATTGAAATGATGTGGTTGACCAATGCATTCATATATTCAACTAGTCAAGTTTGCATTTAGCATTAAAGAACATATCATGTATGATGATCATATCATTGTAGTCAATATTGCAATCACGATATGGATAATGATAATAACAATAATATGACATAATTGTATGTAAGCATTTTAAGGCACTTTGAAAAATAGTCAATGAATATATATTCTTCTCATTTTTTAGAAAGAAAACAATGACTAGACCTCAGTTTTATGAAGAATAATATTTTCTAAAAACTCCCCGTGAATATTATGAAATTAACATTCTTTAATATTTCAAAGTTCCATAAAACATGGAAAATGTCACTTTGCTCTTTGTCCTCTTTCACAAGAGATCACATTTCAATTTGAATATGATCAAGCTTATTGTTAGAAATAGATTCATTTTTCATTTTTAAAACTAGAGAGAATGAGCGCATACAAGGAAGCGAAATAAGATGGATGTGATATCATGTCAAATATAATTTCTCTCCTTACAAAACATTCTTATGCTAAAAATGTTTGTATTTTTCAAAAAGTAATTTTTAAATGGATAATAAAAAATATGCCAAAGGATTTGCTCACATTAAAGAAATGTTTTTCCCAAAGTTTTTTGGAAACACACAAATAAACAATAAGGCATATGTTGAAGCTTACTTTCATGAGACTTTTTGATTGTTGCTATTTTTATCTGTCATGCTTAAAATAAATTTAAACACTTGAGATCAATTTTCACAAAAGAAGTAAGCAACAAATAAGACTCATTTGCAAAGACATATATTAATATGCTTCAAAATGTTCACATATCAATTTTTGACTTTCATGGCATAATCTTTTTGGATTAGTTTTGAGTTTTAAAGCCACAAGAAACACAAATCATTTTCATGAAGACCAAACACATATTCTCTTGTTGAAATCCTTCAAAAATGAATCATAAACAAGGATATAAATTTAAAATATGTTGAAGAAAGATTTTTTTTCAAAAGCCACACTATAAACTTAATTTTTTGGTTTTTTGAAAAGCCATATTCAAAATATTATACTCAGACAACAAGCAATGTATAAGATATTCAATATATTCAAAATAATTGGAGAAAACATGATAGAGAATACTTTCAAATTCATAAGAAGGTGAATGATGTTAATTCATTTAACATGATAATTTGAAAGATGTTATTGTGCAAAATAAGAAAAAATTCGATGAAGTATACTTGACAAAACAACCCTTTGTCTAATTATTAAAGACACTAATTTATTTTAAATGTCTTTATAACTAGAACAATAATTTTGAATGTCAAACTGGCTTTGCACACTTGTTTATCATAAAAAGTGTATGAACAAAGAGTAAAAAACATGTTGAATTTAGAATAGAAAATAGGCATATGCACATACAAGTAATGACAAAGAGTAATGTAATCAATTTAAACTTTAAAGTCATACTCGCATAAAAATAGCATGCATTTTTAATTTTAAGAACACCCAATCAATCACATAATATCAAAAAAAAAAATTCATTCTTATCATGATGCAAATATCATAAGAATTTGGGATTGAGTGTACCTCATTAAGTGGTCTAGTTCAACGACGAGAGACCTTTGAATATTTTGGAGCTTCTCTTCATTCTGTTTTATTCATCTTGAATGATGGTCAAAATGGGACAATTTATCTTTTATTGTTGAGAGAGTTCCTCCAATACTAGACTAGTTCAGTTTCTCCCTTTTCTTTCTTGTGAACCTCATATTTTCATCCTTTTTCATCTTGACACCATCACGATTTAAGTACAAATTATGTGTGGCATGCACTGTATCCATGCAATACGGCTCCTGGGCATTCTTAAGGAATAGTTTTAGTTCTTCCAGTGATGAATCAAAACCGTAATACACTCTCAAGGGTCTTCTTAACCACTTTGAAACTAATGCTTTATTCGTTTCTTCACACAAGCGTTTATCCAATAGATGATTGCTCTATAATCAAATTTATGCCATATACAACGCCCTGCTGCTTGATTTTTAAAGCTTGGAATGCTTGATGGCAGAGCCACTCATTTCTGTCTAAGAGACGTTTGGATGTTTTGAATGTGTCATTATACTTATTCTTTAGTAAAGCTTGAATATCATTTTTGTTGTTCAGAGGCATGTTTACCACTGTAGTTATACTTGTAGCAGCAACAACTTTGGTACCAGTAACAAATTTCTCCCAATTAGTTCTTCTAATAATTTTATCATGAGGAGATGTTTTGGAGGAAAGGTTAATAGTGAGGTAGGTATAGGAGCAAATGGTTCAAGCTCATTGTTGATGTTCTTCAACCATATCATCATTATGTGCAACATTAGTTTTGATTGGGTGAAATATATTTACTGTGAAGAACATTCTGCTCTTGTGGAGAACGTTCTGCTTTTGTGGAGAACATTATGCTTTTGTGGAGAATGTTGTGGTGTATACCTTCTTGCTTAATTTGATCTTTCTATTAGATCCTTTTTGTTTTGCCATAATCAGACTTTGGAGTTTTCAAGAATGATTTTTGAACATTATCAACTTTGTGATTTATCCAAATTTAACATCGTAATTATTTATCTTCACCATCCTATCTTTTATCATAAAAATCAACATATTCATCAAACATAATATGCATAATTTCATCTGTAATTTGGGCCTTGAGATTCTATAATATTTATAGAATGTAGAGCATTCAGAATATATACTTTGATGGCATTTTAAAATAAATTGCTCATACTTTCTTTATTATGCGAAACATAGTAATGACATTCAAAAATGTCAAAGTATGATATGTTTTGATTTCTATTTAAAAAATGATATGAAGGTATGTTAAAGATATTTTCTACTAAAGCCACGATTAAAAACATGGTACACAATTTTTGTGGCTTCTCTCCAAAATTATTTTTTCAACACTTGATTCATTTAGCAATTTCTTGTAGCTAATTTAAAAGAAAATTCATATTGTTGGAGAGTTCTTTGACAAACAAATCATGTGAAATATCATTTTCATCAAAGAATTATTTGAAGAATGATTCAGATTTTCTTTGATCATTTATGGAAATGAAAAAAAAAATTTAAAAGACTTAAAAACACGATTCGGTTATAAATTGATCTAAGTATAAAACATAAGAATTTTTAAAATGAGGATGTTTGTTTTACTTCAGCCATGTGGGGTTTAAAAAATAACTTTAAAAGCAATTTTACAAAGTTATATCAAACATCTTTAATCTATGCAAAATTATTTCAACAAATGATACATGTACCTTTGATTTGTTAATGTTTCCAAAGGTTATAGACACTTTGTTGTTGGTTTTGAAGAAGGTTTGAAACTCCGAGTTTTAAAATTCATTGAAATTGATTTTAATGAAATTCCAGAACATTCTCCTTTTCAAACTTTCAGGAGAAAGTTCTGTTTTTGTTCCAGAATGTTCTTCGTTTTGAGAACAATCTGGAGAACGTTCTCCCTTTTTTATGTTTCTTGGAGAATGTTCTGTTTTTGTTTCAGAACGTTCTTCTTTTCTAAAGATCCTTGTGTTCTTGATTTTTTCATCTCTTTTCTTAAAATAACATGCAAATTCTAGATGTCCAACTTTACTGCAATATGAACATTTGGTTTTGCAATTTTCCTCTTTTCTTTTAGGAACAAAAAACTTTTCATAAATCTTTTCTTTTTGAGAAGTTTTGAAACATAAATCATCTTTCTCAAATATCCTTTCTTCAGATATCATATTCTTTTGAAATGTTTCAGTGGTTGTTACCAAGTTGGTTAAATCATTTTTTAAATGAGGAACTTCTATCTTTAAAGAGGTACTTTCTTCCTTAGATTCAAATATTTTAGAAAATGATTTTTTATGGTTATCTCATTGAGAGTCTTTTGTTGTTCAACCATATGTAAATGAGTTTGCTGCAAACTTTGAATGACCTTTATGAGTTCGTCATTCATAGCTTGGGCTTTCTCTTTTTCTTTACGGAGTTGTTCTTTTAATAAACCATATTTTTGAGCAAGAAGGTTTGAATCACATAAAAGATTATCAAATTCTTTTTCCATTTCTTCATATAAAGGACAGAGTTAGGATATGGTTACCTCATTATTTACTAAGAATTCCTTTAAGCACATGTTGGTTTCTGACATTACTTCTTCTTCCTAAATCTTTTCTTCTAACACTTGTTAGGTGCTCAATCTTTAGAGACCGAGCTCTGATACCAATTAAAGTAGCAATTTCGATTTACAAGAAATGGGGTTTGAAATATAAATTCGCCCTTTTAAAATTCCTGTTAAAAACTTAAGAAAATAACTCAAGATTGATCTTGGTTGTGAAAACAGAAAACAAAGAACGTTCTTGGTTTTCACCAGAAAACAGAGAACGTTTTGGGTTAGTTAAAATCAACAGTTCAGTTTATCTGTTTAACTTGACAATTAAAAGACTGAAAGTAAATAAAGATAAGGGAAGAGATATCACACACATATATATCCCGGTTCACCCAACCCGGGCTATGTCCAGTCCTCACAGCGGTGAGATTTTCCACAAAGTGTTCAAAACAAAGAACCTTCTTGGTTTTACAGCACGTAGCTCAGATCAACCTTGATCTGTTACAAACTTCAATCCTTTCCACCCAGAAAAGAATTCAATTAGATCACCTATCAACCTTGATCGGATTTTACACTTCACCTTTTAACCTTAAAAGGATTTTCTAAACAAACTACTCAAGCTATAAAAACCTCTTATAGTCTTGAGTTTACACAATAATGATGTAGAGTGTTTTTATAGAATCTGATTAAAGCTCAACTCTTGTTTGGGTTTAAATTATTTACAAGAGATTTCAGTAAGCTAATAACAATGAATTCGTGAATGAATGTTACTGATTTCTTGTGAGACTTTTCAAGTATGACTATGAGTGATTGATGATATATCTTGGCACTTGAATGTCTTTGATTTTGGAAAAAATCTGAGTATGCTCAACTCGTGTTTGAGATTAGATTCTTGACAAAAGAATTCAGTAGAATGATTCTGATATGAAGAAGAAAAACAGAACTACATCTTTTGCTTGTGATTGGGAAGCTTTCAAGTAAGTAGATGTATGTAAGTGATGTATTGCTTTGTACTTGAAGCTTTGCTTTTTCCTTGAGCATTGGCCTTCCTTTTATAGACTTAAGAGTAGTAAATGAAAGTCAATAGAGACATTGGAAGTGCTATTGTCAGGCTTGAACAGAGCCAATTTTTTTGATTAAAAATAATGCAGCTTTTGACTATTTTTAATATTTGTTTTGATTGGGCTGAAACCATTGTTCTTTATCAGTATTTTTTTTTCATACTTTGATTTTTGCATCTGATGGTATCCTCTGATGATAGACTCAGATGGTATCCTCTGATGATATCCTCGGATGGTATCCTCTGATGATATCCTCTGGTGGTATCCTCTGATGATATCCACTAATGATATCCTCTGGAGGTATCCTCTGATTATATCCTCTAATGATATCCTCTAATTGTATCCTCTAATTGTATCTTCTGGAGGTATCCTCTGGTGACGTCATCCTCTGGTTATATCCTCTGGTGTCATATTCGAGTGACATCCTCTAGTGGCAGCTTCTGGAGAACATTATCTGTTTTCCAGATTGTGTCAATAGTGTTCTCTGTTTTTTATTATGCTGAAGAAAGATGTTTGTTGCTGGAGATTGTTTATCAATCTGGAGACTAATGATACACGCCTTGAGAATGATAATCATTCTTGACAGAAGATCATTTTAGACAGCAGGTCATTCTGGACATTCTAGAGACTGATCTAGACATTATGGAGATTGATATGATCATTCTGGACATTTCTGGAGACTGATCTGTCTTGTTGGAACAACTTGATTCATAACATTTATCCTTTGTGATTTGAATGACTTCTTTGATTAGAATGGATCCCATTTGTTCCTTAAACAAAACTTAAGTGAAATCATTAGTAGACCACCATTCATAAAATTTAATCATTTATTTCATAAGGTTTGTTGTTATTAAAACATATATCAAATAGATTTTTTCTTCAACAGATGCTTCATTCATAGTAGTTGAGTGTTGCAACTAGTTGTATGGTTATACTTTACTTCTGCTATAGACAAAGCAATAGTCCTTTTTTTTTGCTTGACTAGGAGATTAGATTCTCACAAAGGAATGCACAATTTTCGCTGGTGCTCTTCCTATCTAGTTTATGTCCAGTATAGTCAACATTACAAAAATCTACTATCCTGTACTCATAGGATGGATTATAAGACAAACCAATGTTAATAGTGCCTTTCAGATATCTAAAGATACTCTTAACAGTTGTTAAGTGGGATCCTTTAGGGTTAGACTGAACTCTGGCACACACACACACTAAACAAAATATCAACTCTGGCAATTAAGTAAAGAAGAGAACTTATCATTATTCAGTATACCTTTTGATCTACCTTTTTACCTAACTCATCTTTGTCAAGAGACCAAGTTGGATGCATAGCTGTAGACATTGAATTTCAATCATCCACTTTAAACTTCTTAAGCAGTTCTCTTGTGTACTTGGTCTGGTGAATGAGTTCACGCTCTAGGTTTTGATGAATTTGGATTCCAAGAAAGAATTTTAATTCTTGCATAATGCTCATCTCAAATTCATTTTGCAATAACTTAGAAAACTCTTGGTAAAGCTTGTCGTTAGTAGAACGAAAAATAATATTATCAACATATATTTGGATAATGAGAAAGTCATTCTTAGATAATTTTATAAATAAAGTAGTGTCAACCTGGCCTCTTTTAAAATCATTTTTTAATAAAAAATTGTTTAGTCTATCATACTAAGCTCTTGGAGCCTGTTTTAGACTGTACAAAGATTTCTTTAGTTTGAAAACATAGTGTGCAAATTCATGATCCTCGAATTTAGGAAGTTGTTTGACATACTATTCTTCATTTATGCAACCATTTAACAAGACACTTTTCACATCCATTTGATATATAGTAATTTTATTAAATACAACAAAAGAAAGTAAAAGTCTGATAGCTTCTAACTGGCCACAAGGGCGAAAGTTTCAATGTAATCAATACATTCATGCTGACTGTATCCTTGGGCTACAAGTCTAGCTTTGTTTCTAACCATGTCACCTTTCTCATTTCGTTCGTTTCTAAAAACCCACTTGGTTCCAATTGACTTCTTTTCTTTAAGCTTGGGGATGAAATCCCATACGTCATTCCTTTTAAATTGATTTAACTTTTCTTGCATAACCAATATCAATCCATCATATAATAAAGCTTCGTTTATAATTGTAGGTTTAATTTCAAATAGTTGTCCAAACATAGACGTTTCCTTGAGAGTGGATTTGGTTTTCAAAGGATCATTTGCATTTCCTATGATAAGAGAATTTGGATGAGAGGATTTGCATTTCCATCCAGGTTTGGAATCGTGACATTTTTGCTTTGAGTTGTTAGGCATATCTTCTGATTCATTTTGGAGTGACTTTGTTGGTTCCTTTGATTTATCTGGTTCCTCTGAAATCTGTAGATCTGGAAAGTCTTCATCTAGCTTTGACTTTTTGTGGTCAAGCTTTTTGTCATTAAACTTGACATGAATGGATTCCTCAACAATCATGGTTTATTTGATGTATACCTTGTAGGCTTTTGACCTTTTAGAGTATCCAAAAATGTGCACTTTGAGATTGTGAATCAAATTTGCCAAGATTGTCTTTGGTGTTCAAAATATAGCATATACAACTGGACTGATGAAAATATGAAATATTGGGTTTTATTCCTTTCCACAATTCATAAGGTGTCTTATTGAGAATAGTTTTGATAGATTTTATTATTCATATCACATGCAATGTTTGTTGCTATTGGGACCAAGTTGGTTCTAAGTACTTAGGATTTTTATGTTTACAAAAGCACTCCATGTAATCTTATTTTGTACCTTGAATTACTATATTAAATTCCACTAGAAGATGAAGTTATCAGAGACAGAAGCTGAAGCCACCAGAGGCAGAAGATGAGTAATCAGAAGGTAAAATCAGACCAGAGGATACACCTCCAAAAGTCACCAGATAATGCATCCAAAAGATACCAGAGTATGCATCCTGAAAGCACCAGAGGATACTCCAGGATGTCAAAATACCATCAGAGGATATCTTTCCTGGCCCAGATCAGAAGGAAGCAGAGTCCAGAAGAAGACCTGGATCAAAAGGAAGCAGAGTCCAGAAAAAGCCTGCCAAAGTGAGACTTGTTTCAGACCAGAAGGAATCAAAAGTCAGATTTGGTCCAGAAGTTATTTTGACCATAAGATAGCTTGGCAGTGAAATGATAATCAGTCCACACTTGATCCAGACTTGATCCACACTTGATCAGAGCATAATTTAATTGGTCCAGAATAAGATATTTAATTCAGATTTGGCCCATACCAGAAGGTAGCATGGTTCAGAGTATGAAAGTAAGTCCAGACCAGAAGAAATGATGTCCAGATTCATTTCAGACCAAATCCAGATGAAGAGGTAAAAGTCCAGAATTAAATATCCTTTGTCCAGAATTAATTTCAGTTCAAACCAGACCAAGTCCAGAGTGGTCGAGATCAGAAGATCAGAAAGTGTGGTCCAAGGTTGGCCGAAATCAGAGGATCACAGCAGATCACTTATTATGGTCCAGATGTAGACGAAAGCAGAAGACCAAGCGGTCCAGATTAAATCATGATCAAAGGAGTCGTGTTTATATTTAATCAAAGTATTAAACATATTCGATACAAAAATAAAGTGAAGTCTGTGGAATTCAGAAGCTATTGGCGGGAAGAAAGATTTGTTCCAAAAGTAATTAAAGTCAGGATTGGTCAAAGTTATTTTCGAAGGCAATCTGGAGCAGAAAAAGATATGTTTTTTATTAAAGAGAAACCCGATTGGACAAGTTATTTTTCAAAAGAATCTAGCAAGATACAACTCGAATTTTAGCTTGGAAAAGACCCTAATCTGCATCTATAAAAAGAGGCTCAAGGCAGAAGACTTAGCATCGAAAAATCACAAAAGAGTCATACACTTCCAAAAGCAAATACTCAAGTTTTCAGTGAGGTTAATTGTGAGTTTCAGCTTTCCAGAAGCAAGCACTCGTGTTTTTCTTTCCCTTGTGTTAGACCTAAGTTGTTGAAGTAGAGTCTACAATCTGAGGGATTCAGAAGGGGTAGCAGATTACTTAGCAATTAGATTCAAGGCGTTGTAAATCCTTCTACAATCTGGGGTTGTCAGATTGGTAGGAGAAGACTTGACTTTAGAAGTCAAGGTGCTGTATTCCTCAAAAGTTTAGGATTGTTAGACTGTTTGAGAAGACTGACGTGGAGGGTCAGTGGTATTGTTGTAATTCAAGGTTTTGAATTAGTGAAATCCTTCAAAGTGAAGGGACTGGACGTAGCCTCGTTAACGGTGAACCAGTATAAAATTCTGTTTTATTTTTACTTTATATTCGCTGCTAACGCTGTTTGATTCATACATCAGGTTTTGTTATAAAACTACAAAAACAGAAAAAGTATTAAAGTTAGTCAAACACAATTCAACCCCCCTTCTCGTGTTTGCACCTTCAATTGGCATCAGAGCTCGGCCTCAAGGCTGAACACTTAACAGTGTTTGAGGAAAGGTCCAACGGGTTCAACATGGTAGAATCCAAAGATGATTTGGGAGGCAACATCAACAGACCACCACTGTTTGAAGGAGGAAGGTTTGAGTAATGGAAAGACAGAATGAGAAGTTTCTTCATATCTCAAGATCCTGAATTATGGAAGCTGGTAGTCAAAGGATACACTGCACCTACTGTTCCAGGAGATCCAACTAAAGAACTGGACATGGAAGATATGAAACCAGTCCAAAGCAAAGCATACAAATTGCATCACAAAGCCAGAACCATCATGATCAGTGCCATCACATTCAAGGAATTTGACAAATGCACAGATAAAGAAACAGCAAAGAGCATATTCGACAGTCTGGTTCTAACCTATGAAGGAAGCCAACAGGTTCAAGAAGCAATGGCTAACATACTGGTCAAACAGTATGAGATTTTCAAGATGGAAGATGATGAAAACATTGATGGAATGTTTTGCAGATTCTAGACTCTGATATTTGGACAGAAAGTCTTGAAGAAAAGCTACACAACAGCAGATCATGTCAAGAAGATTCTAAGAAGCTTACCAACCAAGTGGAGACCAATGGTTACTGCAGTTCAGCAAGCCAAAGATCTGAATAACTTAGACGTGAAGATCTGATCAGCTCACTCAAGTCTCATGAAATAGAACTAGAAGTAGATGAACCAAAGAAGAAGAAGAATCTGGCCCTGAAGTCAAAATAGAAGAAAGCTGCAAAGGCAGCACCAGAATCAGAGGATAGCGACAATGACTGTGATGATATGGCTTACTTAACCAAACAAATGGTTAAGATATGGGAAAACAGGAAGAGGAGAAGCTTCAAGAAGAAACATAACAGCAAAAGAAAGGAAGAATCTGACAAGAAGAGCATCATCTGTTATGGATGCAATGAACCAGAACATATCAAGTCAGAATATCCAAATCTGGAAAAAGGGAAACAGCATAAGAAGAGTTCTAGATTCAAAAAGAAGAGTCTGATGGCAGCCTAGGATGCATCAGAATCAGAAGAAGAATCGTCTGATGAAGAAGAGGCAGAAACAGCAATTATGGCACACATCAGGTTTGCCTCTGGACTTTATAAAGGCACATCTTCAGAAAGGAAAGTAGGCAGAAGGAAGAATGATCAAAGTAGTCATTCAGGCAAGCCTGGAAGCACATCAGAGGAAGCAATTCTGGCTCTGATGGCTCATACCAACTCAAGCTCTAGATACAGCTCAGGCTCTAGAACAGATAGAGAAGATGAAGACAATGAGGTATTTTCTGATCTCACTAAATCTGAATTAACTGAGGCTTTAAAGGATTTCTTAAATGCAAACTATAAGATGTATTTAAAACTGAAAACTCTTATGGAAGATAAGAAAAATCTGACCAAAGAAGTCCAAGTTTTAAAGAATCGAAATTCTGAGTATGCAACGGAAAACAAGGTTTTGAAAACTGAAGTTGCACGACTCAAATCTGAAAACCAAACTCTCAAAAGTAATATTTGTTCCACTTCCAAAACTTTTTGTGAATCTGATATGCATGAGCAATTTTTTCAAAACTTTATTTCTAATAGAATGGAAATAAGTAAATATGCATCTATGATTTATGGAAACAGTAACATTGGAAATAGAGGTCTTGGTTTTACAGAAACTATTGCTGAAACTAAAACTGTTCATTCTGATTTTTTATGCATTGTTTGTGCTAAGAAAGGTCTCTCTGAATTATCTTGTCCAATGGTAAAATCTGAACAAGATCAGAGAGCTGTTAAAACTAACAAACTTGGACCCAGTTCTGGGTACCAAAAGATCAAACTGTCTATGTTGAAGATATTCTGAGAAACCAGAAGGAGACACCAACAATAGTGCCTAGACAATGGATGTTGGTAATGCACAAGCAGAAGAAGGTTTATGTTCCTGCTACAACCAGACAGAGGCAATCTGAATCTGATGGAAGAAGGTCTGGTCAACTCAACCAGAACAAGAATCAGAACCAGAACTGGAACCAGAATCAAAACTGGAACCAGAATCAGAACAGGAACTGGAACCAGTATGAGAAGCACAAAAACTGGAACCAGAACCAACACTGGAACCAGAATCAGAATCAGTACTGGAACCAGAACCAACACTGGAACCAGAATCAGAATCAGTATTGGAACCAGAACCAACACTGGAACCAGAATCAGAATTAGTACTGGAACCAGAGCCAAAACCTGAACCAGAATAGGAATTACCAAAATCACCAGAATCACCATATTCATCAGAACCACCAAAATCACCAGAATCACCATATTCATCAGAACCACCAAATCACTAGATTCATCCAAATCACCAGAATCACCAGAATCATCAAGGTTATCAGAATCACCAGATTCACCAAAGATACCAGAACCAAAACATGTTCTAGAATCATCAGAGGAACATGGTTTATCGACCAAAGCAGAATCAAGGAAACCGCTCAAACAGGCCAGAAGCAGAACTGGCTCTGATGGCTCGAACAGAAGCTGAGTCGGAGTCTGACTCAGACTCTAACTCTGATTCTGACATAGAAAAAGCAAGGTTTGATCAACAACACAAAGCTTGGTATCTTGACAGTGGATGCTCCAAACACATGACAAGAGACAAATCCATGTTTCTGAATCTGACTATGAAGAATGGAGGCAAAGTTTCCTTTGGAGGAAACCAGAAAGGTCAGATTATTGGTATAGGAACAGTTGGTAACAAATCCTCTTCCCTTTCTATTAAAAATGTTTTGTTAGTTAAGGGGCTGAAACATAATCTCTTGAGCATAAATCAATTAAGTGATTGCAATTATGATGTTATCTTCAATCAGAAAACTTGCAAAGCTGTTAGTCAACTTGATGAATCTGTTTTATTTACTGGCATTAGGAAGGATAATGTTTATAAAATTGATCTGTTTATTCTTTGTAAGCAACAAGTTAAATGCCTATTATCTGTAAGTGAGCAGAATCTGATTTGGCACAAGAGGCTAGGGCATGCAGACCCTAGACTTATATCCGAGTTGAGCAAACTCTAGTTGGTAAGAGGGCTTCCTAAGGTAAGTTCCAAAACTAAGATTCTGTGTGAAGCATGTCAAAGGGGTAAACAAACTAAAACCTCTTTTAAAACTAAAAAATGCGTTTCTACCTCTCAACCACTTGAATTGCTTCACTTAGATCTGTTTGGTCCTGTTCAAACAGCTTCACTCAGTGGTAAGAAATATGGTTTTATGATTGTTGATGATTACTCAAGATGGATTTGGGTAATATTTTTTAAGAACAAAGATGAATCTCACAAAGTGTTTATTTCTTTTTGTAAGCAAGTTATGAATGAACATGGTATTAAGATCATAACCATCAGAAGTGATCATGATGGTGAATTTGAGAACAAGTATTTTGAAGAATTCTGTGATGAGAATGGGATCTCTCTCAACTTCTCATCCCCCAGAACACCTCAACAGAATGGAGTGGTAGAAAGGAAGAATAGATCATTGCAGGAGATGGCCAGAACCATGTTGAATGATATGAAGGTTGCCACCTACCTTGGGGCAGAAGCTGTCAACACAGCTTGCTACATTCAGAATAGAGTGTACATCAGGTCAATCTTAAATAAAACTCCATATGAACTATGGAAAGGTAAGAAACCTAACATTTCCTACCTCAAGCAATTTGGATGTACTTGTTTTATGTTGAACACTAAAGATAATTTAGCTAAGTTTGACTCTAGATCACAAAAGTGTACCTTCATTGGTTACTCTGAGAGATCAAAAGCTTATAGAGTGTTTAACAAAGAAACTAACATTGGTGAAGAATCAAACCACATTAAGTTTGATGATAAACAGCTTGACTCTGAAAAGTCAAAGCAAGATGAGGAAATTGCAGGTGAACCAGAGGCACAAGAACTAGAAGCTGAACCAGCAACAGAACCTGAGAAAGATAAAAGCAAGGAAGAAGATCATGCTGACTTTGAAGACAATTCAGAGGGAAAGAATGGATGGTATTACAAGTCTTCACATCCAGAATCTCTCATTATTGGCAGTGCAGTAGAACCTTTAAAAACCAGATCATCAAGTAGAGAAACCAGTCTGTTTGGTTTACTCTCAACAATTGAACCAAGCAATGTTGATGAGGCTTTAGCAGAGGAAGGTTGGATACATGCAATGCAAGAAGAGCTGAATGAATTCCAAAGAAATGATGTTTGGGATCTGGTACCCAGACCAAACAAAAACATTATTGGAACCAAGTGGGTGTTCAGAAATAAACTAAATGAAAAAGGTGAAGTGGTAAGGAACAAAGCCAGATTAGTAGCTCAAGGATACATTCAATAGGAAGGTATCGATTACACTAAGACATTTGCTCCAGTGGCTAGGTTAGAAGCAATTAGAATTCTTTTATCATTTGCTGCTGATCATGATATAATGCTGTATCAAATGGATGTTAAAAGTGCATTCTTAAATGGCTATATAAGTGAGGAAGTCTATGTCAAACAGCCCCCTGGATTTGAAAATTATGATTTTCCAAACCATGTTTTTAAACTTAAAAAATCTTTATATGGTTTAAAACAAGCACCAAGGGCATGGTATTACAGACTTAGTAACTTTCTGCTTAAGAATGAATTTGATAGAGGCCAGATTGATAATACTCTATTTAGGAAATCCATTAAAAATGATATTTTGATTATTCAAGTTTATGTTGATGATATCATCTTTGGATCCACTAATGACACTTTGTGCAAAGAGTTTTCTGACCTAATGCAGAAAGAGTTCCAAATGAGCATGATGGGAGAACTTAAGTTCTTCTTGGGAATTCAGATTCACCAAGGTAAATCAGGTATACTCATTCACCAATCTAAATAAACTAAAGAACTTCTTAAAAAGTTCAAAATGAGTGAATGTAAGCCTATGGCCACCCGCATGCACCCAACCTGCTCTATTGAGAAAGATTAAACCAGCCAAAAGGTAGACCACAAAACATACAGAGGTATGATTGGATCCCTTCTTTATTTAACTGCTTCTAGACCTGACATTTTGTTTAGTGTTTGTGTCTGTGCCTGTTTTCAAGCTGACCCTAGGGAATCCCATTTAACTGCTGTCAAACGAATTCTGAGATACGTTAAAGGAACCACCAACCTTACCTTGTTATACAAGAAAACCCCCACTTACAAACTCATAGGTTTTTGTGATTCCGACTATGCTGGAGAGAAGCTGGAAAGGAAAAGTACAAACGGCAACAACACTTTCTTAGGTGATAATTTGATCTCTTGGTCAAGCAGCCGAAGCTGAGTATATATCAGCAGCCGAAGCTATGTCAATAGCCGAAGCTGAGTATATATCAGCAGCAGGATGCAACTCACAGTTAATCTGGATGAAACACCAACTTGAAGATTACAACATCTTTGAAACCAATATCCCTTTGTTCTGTGATAACACTTCAGCCATAAACCTAACCAAGAACCCGATCTTACACTTTAGAGCCAAACACATTGAAATAAAACACCATTTCATTAGGGACCATGTTCAAAAAGGGACTTTAAGCATCAAGTTTGTGGACACTGATCATCAATGGGTTGACATCTTCACCAAAGCATTACCTGAAGAAAGGTTCGAGTTCATCATGAAACATCTCAACATTGTCTCCATATCTGACTTGCTCAAGTAGTCTTCTTAGGAGTTTCTAATTTTCTTGTAATTTTAATTTTATGTCTTTTATTTTTTGTTTTTAATTTATGTACTTTGTAAAGGAAAAACAAAAATACAAAAATAGTAGGACCTCTTTTTGGCTGATGACAAAAAGGAGGAGAGAGAGAAAAAGGAGAAATAAGTAGAAAAGGAGAGATAAAAAGAAAGGAGGAGCGAAAAAGAAAGAGATGAAAAAGAAGGAGTTGAAAAGGAGAGGAAACAGGGAAAGAGAAAAATAAAGAGAGAAAAAGAAAGAGTGAAAAGAGAATGTATTGAAAAGGAGAAGAAACAAGGAGAGAGAAAAATAAATCAGAAAGAGATGAATAGAGATGGAGTTGAAAAGGAGAGGAGAAGAGAAGAAAAGAAAGAGCGATTCAAGAAGGAATTGTAAAGGAGAAGAAAAAGTCAGTATTAGACTTAGGGGGAGAGATTGATCTGAGGGGGAGTATTTCAAGTACTTCGAGTTACAAGCTAGCAAAATAAGTTAAGTTTTGTCATCATCAAAAAGGGGGAGATTGTTGGAACCAAGTTGGTTCTAAGTACTTAGGATTTTGATGTTTACAAAAGCACTCCATGTCATCTTATTTTGTAGCTTGAATTACTATATTAAATGCCACCAGAAGATGAAGTTATTAGAGGCAGAAGCTAAAGCCACCAAAGGTAGAAGATAAGTAATCAAAAGGTAAAATCAGACCAGAGGATACACCTCCAGAAGTCACCGGATAATGCATCCAGAAGGTACCAGAGGATGCATCCTGAAAGCACCAGAGGATACTCTAAGATGTCAAAATACCATCAGAGGATATCTTTCTTGGCCCAGATCAGAAGGTAGTAGAGTCCAGAAGGAGACCTGGATCAGACCAGTAGGAAGCCTGCCAGAGGGAAACTTGTTCCAGACCAGAAGGAATCAAAAGTATGATTTGGTCCAAAAGTTATTCTGACCATAAGATAGCTTGGCAGTGAAATGATAATCAGTCCAGAGTTGATCTAGACTTGATCAGAGCATAAATTAATTAGTCTAGAACAAGTGATTTAATTCAGATTTGGCCCAGACTAGAAGGTAGCATTGTTCAGAGTATGAAAGTAAGTATAGACATGAAGAAATGATGTCCAGATTCAATCCAGACCTGATCTAGATCAAGAGGTAAATATCCAAAATTAAATATCCTTTGTCTAGAGTTAATTTCAGTTCAAACCAGACCAAGTCCAGAATTGGTCCTCAGATGGAAGATAGTCAGATCAATGGTCAAGATTTAAGTATGTGGCCCAGTGTTGGCGGAGATCAGAAGATCAGACCATGGCCCAATGTTGGCCAAGATCAGAAGATCAGAACGTGTGGTCCAACATTGGCCGAGATTGGAGGATCACAGCAGATCATATTGCAAGTCAAGAGTGGTCGAGATCAGAAGATCAGAAAGTGTGGTCCAGGGTTGGCCGAAATCAGAGGATCACAGCAGATCACCTATTATGGTCTAGATGTGGACGAGAGCAAAAGATCAAGCGGTCCAGATTAAATCATGATCAGTGGAGTCGTGATTATATTTAATCAAAGTATTAAACAGATTCGATACAAAAATAAAGTGAAGTCTTGTGGAATTCAAAAGCTATTGGCGGGAAGAAAGCTATGTTCCATAAGTAATTAAAGTCAGGATTGGTCAAAGTTATTTTCGAAGGCAATCTGGAGCAGAAAAATATATGTTTTTTATTTAAGAGAAACCCGATTTGACAAGTTATTTTTGCAAAAGAATCCAGCAAGATACAGCTCGAATTTAAGCTTGGAAGATACCCTAATCTGCATCTATAAAAGGAGGCTCAAGGCATAAGACTTAGCATTGAAAAATCACAAAAGAGTCATATACTTCCAAAAGCAAACACTCAAGTTTTCAATGAGGTTAATTGTGAGTTTCAGCTTTCCAGAAGCAAGCACTCGTGTTTTTCTTTCCCTTGTGTTAGATCTAAGTTGTTGAAGTAGAGTCTACAATTTGAGGGAGTCAGAAGGGGTAGAAGATTACTTAGCAATTAGATTCAAGGCGTTGTAATTCCTTCTACAATCTGAGGTTGTCAGATTGGTAGGAGAAGACTTGACTTGAGAAGTCAAGGTGCTGTATTCCTCAAAAGTCTAGGATTGTTAGACTGTTTGAGAAGACTGACTTGGAGGGTCAGTGGTATTGTTGTAATTCAAGGTTTTGAATTAGTGAAATCGTTCAAAGTGAAGGGACTGGACGTAGCCTCGTTAATGGTGAACCAGTATAAAATTCTATGTTTTTATTTTTACTTTATATCCGCTGTTAACTCTGTTTGATTCATACATCAGGTTTTTTATAAAACTGCAAAATAGAAAAAGTATTCAAGTTAGTCAAACACAATTCAACCCCTCCTTCTCGTGTTTGCACCTTCAGTTGCTTCTTTCCAAAAGTGCTTTGCAACATTCATTTCGTGAATCAATGTTTTGTTGAGGTGTTCTAGGGAAGGAAATTTTTTGTAAAATACTATTCTCTTCATAGAAGTTTTCAAAAAATTTATTTTCAAATTCACCCCATGATCACTACAAATTCTTGCTATGCAGAAACCTTTTTCATTTTGCAGTAGTTTGTAGAAGGTAGTGAAAACCTTTTGTTACTCATCCTTGTGTTTTAAAAACTTTACCCATGTCCATATGGAATAGTCGTCAACAATAACGAGTCCATACTTTTTTACCAATGAAAGATTCTTTACAAGGCCAAATAAATCAAGATGTAAAAGTTCAAGTGGTCTAGAAGTGGAACCAACGTCTTTAGAAGAAAAAGAAGATTTTCTTTGTTTCCCGTTCTTACATGCCTAAAAAAGAACATCTGATTCGTACTTAAGATTTGGCAAGCCTCTAACCAACTCAAGTCTTTTTAATTTTGACATTAATCTCAAATTGGCATGTCCTAATATTTTGTGCCAAACCAATTGTTCCTCGCTTACAAACATAAGACACTTGACTTGTTTATTTAAATGAAATAGGTTTATTTTATAGATGTTGTTTTTTCCTTTAGACAATAAATAATATGGATCCATCTGTTTGACTTATTTCCTTACAAGACTTTTGATTGAAGACAACATCCTAACCACTATCGCTTAATTGACTTATGCTCAGTAGGTTATTATTAGTCCTTTTACAAGTAAAAAATTGTTAATAGAGGGAAGAGAACCATTACCTACTATGTCGTGCCCAATGATCTTACTCTTCTAATCATCTCCAAAGCCTACAAATCATCTTTCTTGAGGGTTTAGTCTTGGAATATAGACTTTTCTCTCGTCAAGTGTCGTGAGCATCCATTTTCTAGGTACCATGACTGGTATTTTAACTTTGTTGCTAAGGATATCTGTAAGAAAGATTATTTTATTCTTAGGGTACCCAAATTTAGTTGGGTTCTGGTTTGTTAGTTCTGAAAGGCGTCTTGTCTTTCCATGTTTTCTGCATAAGACAAGTTATTCTATTGTGACCTTTCTTTTGGCAGTATGCGCAAACAATATTAGGCAAGGTAAATCTAGGATTTTCTTTTGGTTCTTCAAAGCCTATGCCATGTTTATTGTTTCTGCTAACACCATAAATCCTATAAACTTGATTACTTCTATATATGTTGATTGCAAGAAATTCTTGAAAGGCTATTTCGTACTTAATAGTATTGTAGACTTTATCCTCTAATGTTTTTGAAACATTTTCTTTTAGGGTTAGATTTTCACTTTTTAGGTTTTCAAACTCTTTTTCAAGGGAATTACATTTGTTTGTTAAGATGTCATGAGCTTCTCTAAGAGACTTAAGTTATGAAGAAACTTTATGATTCTTGTTGAGAAACTCATTTAACATATCTATGATTTCACTACGAAATAGGTAAGAGAATATCTCAATTTCTTCATCAGTAGATTCATCGTCAGAGGTAGAGTCAAGGTCGAAGTCAAAGTGAGTAGCTGCCATCAAAGCCATGTTTGCATGTTTTTCATCTTCATTAGATGATTCATCAGAGTCATCCCAAGTAATCATAAAAATTTCTTCTTTGTCTTGAAGTCTTTCCTTAGAGATTTTCCTCTCTCAAGTTTAGGACATTATGATTTGAAATGACCTGGCTTCTTGCATTCATAACATAAAAGTTTCTTCATGTCTAACTTTTCACTTTCTTCTATGCTATTTTGGGACAATCTAAAATCTCTTTTGGGAAAATATTTCATTCCATTCTTCCACATGTGCTAATTTTGTCATGAGATAAAGGAAAATTATTCATCGTCTGGGTCTTCACTCTGAATTTCCAATTCTTTTTTCCTCTAAATCTTGAGTTGCTTGCAGAGCCTTAGAATTTGTTTTCTTTCCTTGGGATTTGAGGGCCAAGGACTTTGACTTCTTTTTGGGCTCATCTTTAACTAGTTCAGCGTAATGGGATTTGATTGAACTCATTAAGAGGCAATTTATTTAGATCCTTAGCATCTTAAATAGCTGTTACCTTTGATCTCCAGTTTTTAGGAAGACTTTTGAGAATCTTCTTCACATGGTCAGAGGTAGTGTAACTCTTTTGGAGAACCTTCAATCCAGAAACCAGAATTTGATATCTAGAGACCATTTTCTCAATGTCTTCATCTTCTTCGATCTAAAAGAGTTCGTAGTTGAGAACCAGAGCATCAAAGATACTCTTTGATGTTTTTTATTGCTGCATTTTTCAAATTCTTCGAAGGTGATAACATTCATCATGAAGGTTCTGGCTTTATGATGCATTTTGTGTTGTTTCTTTTGATTAGCGTAGAATTCCATTATGGATATCTCAACACCAGCAACATCTTTTGGAGCCTCACCGCCATCTTCGACATTGTTCCAGAGTTCAGGACTATGAGAGATGTAGAAGTTTCTGAGCTTGTCTTTCTACTCGAATCTTTCTCCATAAAACAGGGGAGTCTTGTTAATGTTTCCACCTGTAACTTCTTCACCCTAGTTAGTCATAATAATAGATCTTTACTCCAATACGACTTAGTGCTAAGCTTTGTGACCGAGCTCTGATAACAATTGCATAACGGGAAACACAAGAAAAAGGGTTTTGAATTGTGTTTCTTTTTATAATATTCTTAACATGACTGAGTTACAACTAAACAAAGTAAAAAGAACAACACATACGATTTATGCTGATTCACCACCAACACTTTAACTACATCCAATCCTTTCAACCTGAATGATTTAATCCACTAATTTACCATAGAATTACACTTTCACTGAACAATTACTAGTCAAACTGTTTGTGTTGAAGTCTTCTCAACCTTAGCTTAATACAATCAAACTGTTGAGGAAGGCAACCACTAGTGGAATGGTTTACAAGATAATAGGTTTAGGTTTTCTGAAAAAGCACTCACAAGTGTGTTTTTTTAAGAATTTGTACTTCCAGAAACATATCTCAGCACTTAGGTAACAATGAGTGATTATGAGCAAGAGTGTAGAGGAGGCCGTATATGCTTAAAGCTTGGGTGTTCCTTGTTTTTCAAGTGAGGAATGCTTATCCTTTTAAAAAGATCGTTTACGGTTTCAAGCAGTTGTCGTGATTGCAAGAAATCAAAATAAATTATGAAGTTTCATATCAAATATTTTGAGATTGATTTGCCAAAGAAAAATTTCCAAAACAAATCCTTGTAATTAATTCAATGTATCTTGTTATGAAGACGGGGATGTAGAGGGTACAATGATTATAGGATGTCACATAGACCTTCAAAGAAGTAGTAGATTCAGGATGTTCATTAGAAGATGCGCAAAGGCTTTGTCCTTCTTCGGACCATTGACTTTCGTCAGCGTGTTGATTTCTTTCAGAGCATACATCATTAATCAGAGTCAGACGATCAAATACTTGATGTGATTATTAGAGGTAGACAATCACTGGCTTGTCAAGCTTATCAGCGGCAGACAAATAGAGAATAGTTGCATTGATTAGAGGCAACTAAAACAAAACATATGATATATATCCAAAGTCACCAGAACTAGAGTTTTGCTTGCATTATCAGAGTCAACAGAAATAGAGTGTCACTTGCATCACTATAGGCGCGTGTCAGAGCGTTTTCACTAGACTTTGGAAAAACGTATTGAAGCAAAGTCTTGTTGTTCCTTTGTCTTAGTCCAATTAATAGAGGATATAACATAACATCCTATAAAATTAACTTGATTTGAAAATTGCACATTTAATCAAAACGTTAATGCTTTCAATTATTCCCACAAACTAATTTTGTTATCATCAAAACAAGTAAGGTTCATAGTTTTTCAAACCAACTTGGTTCTAATAGAATATATATCTTCAAATTCCATCTAGGTATGGAGATCTTGATAATTTGGTCTACATTTATTTTGCTTAAGTTATTGTGCACCAACTCCTTGTTGGTCTCAAGATTAATAAGCTCTGACAATTTTTCAATATTAGAGTTCTTTGGGGTATTGCTAAGAACCTTCATAACATTTTGGTTAGGGATCCAATTATCCTTCCAAATGTTTATTTTATCTCCTTTTTCCACTTTCCAATCACCGCCTTTCTTAAGTATATATACAACCTGAAAAGTGCTTCTCTATATGTTAATTGGCTTATCCTAACTTGGCATTGATGAATTGGCAATTAAGGTAATATTTTTCTTTCATGCACTTGCAAAGGAAAGACAAAGACTCTGAATTGTCATTAACCTTTATCCCTACTTTTGCAATAAGAGCCTTATTAAATAAACCGATATTTCTGATGCCCAAGGTTGCCTTATCTTTTCCTAACATAAATTAAATCCCAATCCTTTCAATGAATCTTTCTAACTTATTTGTTGTTGCCCCACCAAAAACCTCTAATAAGGCTATTAAGCTTATTATACTAATTCCCCTGGAAAATAGAAAAACAACCCATGAAATAAGGACTTCGAGCAACACTAAAAAGAAAAACTTATTTCCACTCATCGAGCTTCTTCTATAATTTATCCACGGTCGTTTGTAATTAGCATTCTTGGATTTTCCCATATATGAAGGAAGCCCTAAATATTTGGGGATTATATCCACACCTTTGATATTAAACTTTGTTGGATCTCCGCTCTAATAAGGCTATTAAGCTTATTATACTAATTACCTTGGAAAATAGAAAACAACCCATGAAATAAGGACTTCGAGCAACACTAAAAAGAAAAAACTATTTCCACCTATTGAGCTTCTTCCATAATTTATCCATGATCGAGTTGAAATTAGCATTCCTGGATTTTCCCATATACGAAGGAAGCCCTAAATATTTGGGGATTCTATCCACACCCTTGATATGAAACATTGTTGGATCTCTGCTTTCCTATTATCCAAAACATTTTAACTTAATGAGGGATTTGATTTGTCTTGATGGATGCATTGCTCAAACTTATCTTCATAAAGATTCAATATCTTTTTTTTTTGCTTCTCGAACCTCTACCATAAAAAATAAAAGGCTTTCGTCAGAATAAAAAAATTGAGAATTGGTTGGGCTTGACAAGCTATATAAATTCCAAGAATGGAACCACTATCGTGAGCATATAAGAGATAAACTAGGAAAAGACCGCAACACAAAGAATAAAAAAGTACAGGGACAAGGGTGTCCTTATTTTAAAACCCTAATTGGCTTAAAATATTGGAGAGGGCAACTACTCAATAAGACACATAAAGAAACATAGTTCACACACTTCATAAAGAGGGAAATCCAATGAGTAGAAAAATCTATACATTCCAAAACACTACAAAGAAAAGACCATTCAATTATATCATATACCTTAGACATATCCAGATTAAGGCTAACCATATCATTTTTACCTATAAAATGATTCATATCATGAAAACATTCATTATCTAAAATGGAATTATTCATAAGAATACAGTTTCAAACAAAAGCACTTTTATAACGGTGTGTAATAAAAGTGAGGATACCATTGAGTCTATTAGCTATAGTTTTGTCAAAATTTTGTAAACAACATTTAAAAGAGGAATTGGTCTAAAATCACCTAGATCTTTAGGAGTCTTAATCTTATGAATGAGACGTATGTGAGTATTGTTTATAAGGCCAATCTCAGCAAAACCAATAAGAATGTGAATGGATATGTTGATAATATAATGCTTGAGGATGTGCCAAAACTTTTGACAGAAAAGGTAGGTAACCCATCCAGTCCAGGAACATCATTTGGTTTCATATTCATATCAGCCATAATCACATCCTCTTCTATGATATCTATGTCCAAATGTCTCTTAGAATCCTCTATGATCTTGTCTTGCACAACATGGGTAGCCTTTTCAATATTTGTTTCCACATTAGTATATATACCATTGTGATCAGTAATTCCCTCAATCTTATTCCTCTTTTTTCTCTAAAAAGATTTTGATGAAATAATATCATGTTTTTGTCCCTGTTATGAGCTACAACATTTTATCTCTTTAACACCACCACCCATCATGCTCCAAAGTGTTATCCAACTCCATGGCCACATGCTTAGTTATGTCAACCACTTCTTAGTTTGAATTTTGGTGCGCATTTCATTGAGTTGGTCTTGAATCCTTTTAATCTTTAAAGGAATGCTCCCAAGGGTAGATTGATATAATCTATATAGAGACCGTAAACACACTTGAATATCACCCTTATATAGAGAGTGTAAACACATTATATTGGATAATACGTTAATCAAAGACATGCTTATCAGTAATGATCTTTCCCCACAAATTGTGATAGCATTTGGATAATCCTTCCTGAATATAACCATAGTTGAAATAAACAAATTGATCGTCATCATCAACCTCAATCTTAGTAGATTCTCCAAAATTGTTGCAATCTCTTTGATTTTGATCATTATTTTGATCTTAATATTGATCTTAATATTGAAGCACCTTATGATTTTCTTCAAGAAAACTTTTCAAATAGTCATTAGAGGATGACTATGTTGTGCCATATGGAAGCTCTGTTTTGTAACACTACAGATAATCCATGGATCCAAACTCATGCCAGAGGGCGAGAGGAATTAACGCAAGTATCACTGATAAACCAGAGAATCACTTACATGAAATTTAGTGGAGAAAAACAAATTAAAGAAAATGCTTGCTACAAGGAATGTAAGCGATGACTTTTTTTTCTAAATTCTATTCGCCACAACTCATCTTCATTTATGCCACATCCTCTAATATTTATCAACTCACAAAAATTCTAATATGACACATTACAAAACACACTATTTTTTTCATCTTCTACTTCCGTTCTATTTTGTTTCATCAATATGTAATGCAAACATTTTCACTTGTCAATCCAATTAGAATTATTTTGCACGTTATGTAATTTCAACTTTAAAGTTTCACTAATGACAAAGCAATAACTAAAAGATTCTAATTACTCATCAAAACTTTCATTTCAATAAATCATACAAAAAAGAAAAAAAACCATTCAATATCTTCAAAGCATCACATGTCAAGATCTATCTTATGTTTTTGAACTACACTTTTGCACAATCTCAGTTCAAGCAACGGTAACGACATTATGAAATGCAACCAAGCTACACTAATTTGTGTGACGCATTCTCAATTCACAAATATTTCAATAATATTTTTACTTTGTTGTCAATTATTGTTCCAGATCATATATAATTATTATTCCATAGTGTTGGAACCAAGTTGGTTCTAAGTACTTAGGATTTTGATGCTTACAAATGCACTCTATGTAAACTTATTTTGTACCTTGAATTATTAAATTAAATACAATCAGAACATGAAGAAATCAGAAGAAGAAGATCAAAGGAAAATGAATTCTGGAATTTTCAGAAGATATTCCACGATATCAAAACATCACCAGAAGATATCTTTGCTGGCCCATATCAGAAGGAAGAAAAATCAGAAGGAAACATGGCTCATACCCTAGGAAAGCCTGCCAAGAGGAGAGTTGTTTCAGACCAAAAGGAATCAAATAACAATTTTATTCCAGAAGTTATTCTGACCAGAAGATGGCCTGGCAGTGAAAAATTAAATAGCCCACACTAGTTCCAGACTCAACCAGAAGCTAAGTTTAAGGGTCCAGAACAAGAGAATCAATCCAGATTTGACCCAGACAATAAGAGAGCATGATTCAGGGCATGAAACTAAGTCTAGACAAGAAGAAATGATTTCCAGAATGATCCAGACATGATCTAATATGACAAACTACTTGATTTGACAAATCAAAGCAAGATAAAAATAGTGCAGGTTCACCAGAACCAAAGGGAGCAGAAGCACAAGAAACAGATGTACCTGGAAAGAACCAAAAGCTGATTTATCAGAATCAGAAGCTGTTACAGAACCAGAAGCTGATGCGAACCAAGCAATGTTGATGAAGTTTTGGCAGAGGAAGGTTGGATAACTGCTATGCAAGAAGAGCTGAATGAATTCCAAAGGAATGATGTTTGGGATCTGGTATCTAGACCAAACAAAAACATTATTGGAACCAAGTAGGTGTTCAGAAACAAATTCAATGAAAAGGGTGAAGTTGTAGCTCAAGGATACAGTCAACAGAAAGGTATAGATTACACTGAGACTTTTGTTCCAGTGGCCAGGTTAGAAGCAATTAGAATTCTCTTATCATTTGCTGCTAATCATGATATAATGCTGTATCAAATGGATGTTAAAAGTGCATTCATAAATGGCTACATAAGTGAGGAAGTCTATGTCAAACAGCCCCCTGGATTTGAAAATTCTGATATTCCAGACCATCTTTTTAAACTTAAGAAATCTTTATATGGTTTAAAACAAGCACCAAGGGCATGGTATGACAGACTTAGTAACTTTTTGCTTAAGAATGAATTTAATAGAGGCCAGATTGATAATACTCTATTTAGGAAATCCATTAAAACTGATATTCTGATTATTCAAGTTTATGTTGATGATATCATATTTGGATCGACTAATGGCACCTTGTGCAAAGAGTTTTCTGACCTAATGCAGAAGGAGTTTCAAATGAGCATGATGGGAGAACTTAAGTTCTTCCTGGGAATTCAGATTCATCAAGGTAAATCAGGTATACTCATTCACCAATCTAAATACACCAAAGAACTTCTTAAAAAGTTCAAGATGAGTGACTGTAAGCCTATGGCCACCCCCATGCACCCAACCTGCTTACTTGAGAATGATGATACCAGCCAAAAGGTAGACCAGAAAACATACAAAGGTATGATTTGATCCCTTCTATATTTAACTGCTTCTAGACCTGACATTTTGTTTAGTGTTTGTGTCTGTGCCCGTTTTCAAGCTGACCCTAGGGAATCCCATTTAACTGCTGTCAAACGAATTCTAATATACCTTAAAGGAACCACCAACCTTACCTTGTTGTACAAGAAAACCCCCACCTACAAACTCAAAGGTTTTTGTGATTCTGACTATGCTGGAGACAAGTTGGAAAGGAAAAGTACCAGTGGCAACTACACATTCTTAGGTGATAAATTGATTTCGTGGTCAAGAAAAAGACAAAGCACCATTGCCATGTCAACAGCTGAAGCTGAGTATATATCAGCAGCAGGATGCAGTTCACAGTTACTTTGGATGAAACACCAACTTGAAGATTACAACATCTTTGAAAACAATATCCCTCTGTTCTGTGATAACACTTCATCCATAAACCTGACCAAAAACCCTATCTTACATTCTAGAGCCAAACCCATTGAAATAAAACACCATTTCATTAGGGACCATGATCAAAAAGGAACTTTAAGCATCCAGTTTGTGGACACTAATCATCAATGGGCTGATATCTTCACCAAGGCATTACCTGAAGATAGGTTCGAGTCATTAAAAAGCATATCAGCATGACCTCCATATCTGACTAGCTCAAGTAGTCATCTTAGGAGTTTTTAAATTTCTTGTTATTTTATTTTCTGTCTTTTAGTTTCTGCAATTTGTAAAGAGAAAAACAAAAACATACAAAAATAGTAGGACCACTTTTTGGCTGATGACAAAAAGGGGGAGAGAGAGAGAGAGAGAGAAAGGAGAAATAAGTAGAAAAGGAGAGATAAAAAGAAAGGGAGGAGCGAAAAAGAAAGAGATGAAAAGAGGAGAAATAAGTAGAAAATGAGAGGAATCAGGGAGAGAGAAAAAGAAAGAGTGAAAAACAGAAGGAGTTGAAACGGAGAGGAAACTTGGAGAGAGAAAAAGAAAGAGAGAAAAAGAAAGAGTGAAAAGAGAAGGAGTTGAAAAGGAGAGTATCAGACTTAGGGGGAGAGATTGGTCTGAGGGGGAGTAATTCAAGTATTCGAGTTACAAGCTAGCAAAATAAGTTAAGGTTTTGTCATCATCAAAAAGGGGGAGATTGTTGGAACCAAGTTGGTTCTAAGTACTTAGGATTTTGATGCTTACAAATGCACTTTATGTAAACTTATTTTGTACCTTGAATTATTAAATTAAATACAATCAAAACATGAAGAAATCAGAAGAAGAAGATCAAAGGAAAATGAATTCTGGAATTTCCAGAAGATATTCTAGGTTGTCAAAACATCACTAGAATATATCTTTGTTGGCCCATATCAGAAGGAAGAAAAATCAGAAGGAAACATGGATCATACCCTAGGAAAGCCTGCCAAGAGGAGAGTTGTTTCACACCAAAAGGAATCAAATATCAATTTTATTCCAGAAGTTATTCTGACCAGAAGATGGTCTGGCAGTGAAAAATTAAATAGCCCACACTAGTTCCAGACTCAACCAGAAGCTAAGTTTAAGGGTCTAGAACAAGAGAATCAATCCAGATTTGACCCAGACAATAAGAGAGCATGATTCAGGGCATGAAACTAAGTCCAGACAAGAAGAAATGATTTCCAGAATGATCGAGACCTGATCTAAAATCAAAGGTAAAATGCCCAAACTGAAATATTTATTTTCCAGATTTAATTTCAATTTAATCCAGACCAAAGTCCATAATTGGTTCAGATCAGAGGGAAGATTTCCAGATCAGTGGTTCAGAATTAATTATTTGTCCAATGATGATCCAAATCAGAAAATCAGACCATGGCCCAATGTTGGCCGAAATAAGAGGGACAGGATGAGCAGTCCAGCAAAAGGCCGAGTTCAGAGGATTATAGCATATCAGGCGCGCACCCAGGTTGGTCGAAATCAGAAGATCAGAGGGTCAGGAAGTGTGGTCCAGGAATTGCCGAATTCAGAGGATCACAGCATAGCAATTAGTCTGGTCCAGATGTGGACTAGAACAGGAAAATCTGATGGTCCAGAATTGATCAACGATGGAGATTTCAATTTATTTTGATCAAAGTATTAAAAAGATTTATTACAAAAATAAAGTGAGGTGTTGTGGAATTCAGGAGCATTGGCGGGAACAAATAACAGATTTAATTGGCCAGTTATTTTAAAAGAAAATATGAAGATATGTTTTTTATTTATATGAAGCACAATTGGTCAAGTTATTTTCGCAGGAGAATCAAGCAATATTCAGCTCGAATTTAAGCATTGGAAGAGGCCCTAATCTGCATCTATAAAAGGAGGCTCAAGGCAGAATACTAATCATCGAAAATCACAAAAGATTCATACACTTCCAAAGCAAACACCCAAATTTTCATAGAAGTCAATTGTGAGTTCCAGCTTTCAAGAAGCAAGTACTCTTGTTATTTTCTTTCCACTGTGTGAAATCTAAGTTGTTGAAGTAGAGTCTACAATCTGAGGGAGTCAGAAGGGGTAGCAGGTTACTTGGCAATTAGATTCATAGTGTTGTGTGTTAAATCTAAGTTGTTGAAGTAGAGTCTACAATCTGAGGGAGTCAGAAGGGGTAGCAAGTTACTTGGCAATTAGATTTATAGTGTTTTGATTTCTTCTACAATC
The DNA here is from genome assembly GCA_037974295.1 of Cicer cuneatum. Taxonomy (NCBI): domain Eukaryota; kingdom Viridiplantae; phylum Streptophyta; class Magnoliopsida; order Fabales; family Fabaceae; genus Cicer; species Cicer cuneatum. The sequence goes on along the minus strand of JBBPBO010000005.1, from coordinate 38,009,888 downwards.
TTGGATTGTCAGATTGGCTGAAGACAGGAGCTGCATTCCGCAAAGAAGTCTAGGATTGTTAGACTGTTTGAGAATACTGACTTGGAGGGTCAGTAGCAAGGTTGTAATTCAAGGTTTGAATTAGTGAAATCCTTCAAGGTGAAGGGACTGGACGTAACCTCGTTAACGGTGAACCAGTATAAAAACTGTGAGTTTTATTTTTACTTTTTATCCGCTGCTAACTCTGTTTTTAATTATACATCAAGTTTTGTTTTAAAAGTATAAAAACAGGAAAAGTATTCAAGTTAAGTCAAACACAATTCAACCCCCCCTTCTCGTGTTTGCACCTTCAATTGGCATCAGAGCTCGGTCTCAAGGCTGTGCACTTAACATTGTTTGAGGAATGGTCCAAGGGGTTCAATATGTCAGAAGAATTGGGAAACAACATCAATAGACCACCACTGTTTGATGGAGAAAGGTTTGAGTATTGGAAGGACAGAATGAGAAGCTTTGTCATATCTCAAGATCCTTAACTATGGAAGATGATAGTTAAAGGATACACTGCACCTACTGATCCAGAAGATCCAACTAAGAAACTAGACATTGATGATATGAAACTAGATCAGAGCATATTACACAAACTTCATCAGAAGTCCAGAAACATCATGATCAGTGCAATCACATTCAAGGAGTTTGATAGATGCAAAGATAAAGAAACAGAAAATGGCATATTCGACAGTCTGGTTCTGACCTATGAAGGAACCAAGCAGGTTCAAAAAGCAAGGGCTAACATATTGGTCAGGAAGTATGAGCTGTTCAAGATGGAAGACGATGAAGACATTGAAGCAATGTTCAGCAGATTCCAGACTCTGGTATCATGTTTAAAAGTATTAAACAAAAGCTATACCACTATAGATCATGTTATGAAAATTCTAAGAAGTTTACCAAAAAGGTGGAGACCAAAGGTTACTGCGATACAGGAAGCCAAAGATCTGAATAACTTAAGACTTGAAGACCTGATCAGCTCACTCAGGTCTCATGAAATAGAACTGGCAGAAGATGAACAAAAGAAGAAAAGAATCTGGCTCTGAAGTCGAAACAGAAGAAAATTGCAAGGGCAGCATCAGAATCAGAGGATAGTGATAGTAACAGTGATGATATGGCATACTTAACCAAACAGATGGTTAAGATATGGGAAAACAGGAAGAAAAGAAGCTTCAAGAAAAAACATCACAACAGAGGAAAGGAAGAATCTGACCAGAAGAATATTGTTTGTTATGGATGCAATAAACCTGGACATATCAAGTCAGAATGTCCAAATCTGGAAAAAGGCAAACAGCACAAGAAGAGTTCCAGATACAGAAAGAAGGGTCTGATGGCTGCCTGGGATGTATCAGAATCAGAAGAAGAATCGTCTGATGAAGAAGAGGCAAAAACAGCAATAATGGCACACATCAGGTTTGCTTTTGGACCTCAAAAAGGCACGATTTCAGGAAGGAAAGAAGGCAGAAGGAAGAATGATCGAAGCAGTCATTCAAGCAAGTCTGGAAGCACATCAGAGGAACCAATTCTGTCTCTGATGGCTCATACAAACTCAAGTTCTGGATACAGCTTAGGTTCTGGAACAGAATCAGAAGATGAAGACGATGAGGTATTTTCTAATCTCTCTAAATCTGAATTGATTGAGACTTTAAAAGACTTATTAAATGCAAACAATAAAAGGTCTTTAAAACTAAAAACTCTTAGGGAAGATAAGAAAAATCTAACCAAAGAAGTCCAAGTTTTAAAGAATCGAAATTCTGAGTATGCAACTGAAAACAATGATTTTAAAACTGAAGTTGCAGGACTCAAGTCTGAAAACTAAACTCTCAAAAGTAACATTTGTTCTACTTCTGAAATTGTTTGTGAATCTGATATGCATGAACAATTTTTTCAAAACTTTATTTCCAATGGAATGGAAAGAAGTAAATATGCATCTATGATTTATGGAAATAGTAACTCTGGAAAGAGAGGTCCTGGTTTTACAGAAACAATTACTGAAAATAAGGCTGTTCATTATGATGTTTTATGTATTGTCTGTGCTAAGAAATGTCACTCTGAATTATCTTGTCCAATGGTAAAATCTGAACAAGTTTAGAGAGCTGTTACAACTAACAAACCTGGACCCAATCAGTTATGGGTACCAAAAGATCAAATTGTCTATGTTGCAGATGTTCTGAGTAACTAGAAGGAGACACCAACAATAGTGCCTGGACAATGGATGTTGGCAATGCACAAGCAGAAGAAGGTTTATGTTCCTGCTACAACAAGAAAAAGGCAATATGAGTCTGATGGAAGAAGAACTGGTCAACACAATACCTATCAGAACCAGAACCAGAATTATAGGAGGAACAGGAAATATCATAGATATCACTCGAATCAGAACAAGAACTGGAACCAGTATCAAAGGAACAGGAACTGGAACCAGTACCAGAACTGGAACCAGTATCAGAAGCACAGAAACTGGAACCAGAACCAGAACTGGAACCAGTATCAGAGGTACAGGAACTGGAACCAGAACTGGAGGCACAGAAACTGGAACCAGAATCAACACTGGAACCAGAATCAGAATCAGAATTGGTACCAAAACCAGAACCTGAACAGGTATCAATATCAAAGGTTGAGGTATGATCATCAGAACTACTTTATTTATCAGAATCAGTATGATTACCAGAATCACTATATGTTCCAGAATCACCAGAGGAACATGGTGTATGAGCCAAAGCAGAAATTAAAGAATCAGAATCAAGAGAGTTCTTCAAACACTCCAGTGAGATTCATCAAGAATACAAACCTGGAAGGGAATTCAAATTCCCTCATCTAAACCATGTAATCTCAGAACATATAGATTAGGAATCTGAAAATCAGAAGCAAGAGGATTTTCAGAGTAAAACTGAGGCTACATCTTGCTGTAAATACTATTATTACTTAATATTTATGTATACTGTGATAACAAGAAGCTTGATCTTAACAAATCAAAGCTAGATAAGTATTCTGCAGGTTTTCAACTGTCAGAGGAACCAGGTGATTCACACGAATTGAACACCTCAGCAGAAACAGCATTCCAGTGGTTTCAAAAACAAACAGAAACCACCAGAAGCAGAATTACTGGTTTGGCTGTATTGAGTTAAATTTTAAATTATTTGATTTGCATTATGTAAAATGACAAACTGTTTAATCTTGACAAATCAAAGCAAGATAAAAATAGTGCAGGTTCACCAGAACCAAAGGGAGCAGAAGCACAAGAAACAAAAGTACCTAGAAAGAACCAGAAGCTGATTTATCAGAATCAGAAGTTGTTACAGAACCAGAAGTGGATGCGAACCAAGCAATGTTGATGAAGTTTTGGCAGAGGAAGGTTGGATACCTGTTATGCAAGAAGAGCTGAATGAATTCCAAAGGAATGATGTTTAGGATCTGGTATCCAGACCAAACAAAAACATTCTTGGAACCAAGTAGGTGTTCAGAAACAAATTCAATGAAAAGGGTGAAGTTGTAGCTCAAGGATACAGTCAACAGAAAGTTATAGATTACAGTCAGACTTTTGTTCCAGTGGCCAGGTTAGAAGCAATTAGAATTCTCTTATCATTTGCTGCTAATCATGATATAATGCTGTATCAAATGGATGTTAAAAGTGCATTCTTAAATGGCTACATAAGTGAGGAAGTCTATGTCAAACAGCCCATTGGATTTGAAAATTCTGATTTTCCAGACCATGTTTTTAAACTTAAGAAATCTTTATATGGTTTAAAACAAGCACCAAGGGCATGGTATGACAGACTTAGTAACTTTCTGCTTAAGAATGAATTTAATAGAGGCCAGATTGATAATACTCTATTTAGGAAATCCATTCAAAACTGATATTCTGATTATTCAAGTTTATGTTGATGATATCATATTTGGATCGACTAATGGCACCTTGTGCAAAAAGTTTTCTGACCTAATGCAGAAGGAGTTCCAAATGAGCATGATGGGAGAACTTAAGTTCTTCCTGGGAATTCAGATTCATCAAGGTAAATCAGGTATACTCATTCACCAATCTAAATACACCAAAGAACTTCTTAAAAAGTTCAAGATGAGTGACTGTAAGCCTATGGCCACCCCCATGCACCCAACCTGCTCACTTGAGAAAGATGAAACCAGCCTAAAGGTAGACCAGAAAACATACAGAGGTATGATTGGATCCCTTCTATATTTAACTGCTTCTAGACCTGACATTTTGTTTAGTGTTTGTGTCTGTGCCCATTTTCAAGCTGACCCTAGGGAATCCCATTTAACTGCTGTCAAACGAATTCTAAGATACCTTAAAGAAACCACCAACCTTACCTTGTTATACAAGAAAACCCCCACCTACAAACTCAAAGGTTTTTGTGATTCTGACTATGTTGGAGACAAGTTGGAAAGGAAAAGTACCAGTGGCAACTGCACATTCGTAGGTGATAACTTGATGTAGTGGTCAAGCAAAAGACAAAGCACCATTGCCATGTCAATAGCAGAAGCTGAGTATATATCAGCAGCAGGATGCAGTTCACAGTTACTCTGGATGAAACACCAACTTGAAGATTACAACATCTTTGAAAACAATATCCCTTTGTTCTGTGATAACACTTCAACCATAAACCTGACCAAACCCTATCTTACATTCTAGAGCCAAACACATTGAAATAAAACACCATTTCGTTAGGGACCATGTTCAAAAAGGAACTTTAAGCATCCAGTTTGTGGACACTGATCATCAATGGGCTGATATCTTCACCAAGGCATTACCAGAAGATAGGTTCGAGTTCATTAAGAAGAATCTCAGCATGACCTCCATATCTGACTAGCTCAAGTAGTCATCTTAGGAGTTTATAAATTTCTTGTTATTTTATTTTCTGTCTTTTAGTTTATGTTTTTACTTTTTGCAATTTGTAAAGAGAAAAACAAAAACATACAAAAATAGTAGGACCACTTTTTGGCTGATGACAAAAAAGGGGACAGAGAGAGAGAGAGAGAGAGAGAGAGAGAAAAAAAGGAGAAATAAGTAGAAAAGGAGAGTGTCAGACTTAGGGGGAGAGTTTGGTCTGAGGGGGAGTAATTCAAGTATTCTAGTTACAAGCTAGCAAAATAAGTTAAGGTTCTGTCATCATCAAAAAGGGGGAGATTATTGGAACCAAGTTGGTTCTAAGTACTTAAGATTTTGATGCTTACAAATGCACTCTATGTAAACTTATTTTGTACCTTGAATTATTAAATTAAATACAATCAGAACATGAAGAAATCAGAAGAAGAAGATCAAGGAAAATGAATTCTGGAATTTCCAGAAGATATTCTAGGATGTCCAAACATCACTAGAAGATATCTTTGCTGGCCCATATCAGAAGGAAGAAAAATCAGAAGGAAACATGGATCGTACCCTAGCAAAACCTGCCAGGAGGAGAGTTGTTTCAGACCAAAAGGAATCAAATATCAATTTTATTCCAGAAGTTATTCTGACCAGAAGATGGCCTGGCAGTGAAAAATTAAATAGCCCACACTAGTTCCAGACTCAACTAGAAGCTAAGTTTAAGGGTCCAGAACAAGAGAATCAATCCAGATTTGACCCAGACAATAAGAGAGCATGATTCAGGGCATGAAACTAAGTCCAGACAAGAAGAAATGATTTCCAGAATGATCGAGACCTGATCTAAAATCAAAGGTAAAATGCCCAGACTGAAATATTTATTGTCCAGATTTAATTTCAATTTAATCCAGACCAAAGTCCAAAATTGATTCAGATCAGAACCATGGCCCAGTGTTGGCCGAAATCAGAGGGACAGGATGAGCAGCCCAGCAAAGGCCGAGTTCAGAGGATTATAGCATATCAGGTGTGCATCTAGGTTGGCCGAAACAGAAGATAAGAGGGTCAGGAAGTGTGGTCCAGGAATGGCCGAATTCAGAGGATCACAGCATAGCAATTAGTCTGGTCCAGATGTGGACTAGCACAGGAAAATCTGATAGTCCAGAATTGGAAAACAATGGAGATTTCAATTTATTTTGATCAAAGTATTAAAAAGATTTATTACAAAAATAAAGTGATGTGTTGTAGAATTCAGGAGCATTGGCGGGAACAAATAACAGATTTAATTGGCCAGTTATTTTAAAAGTAAATCTGAAGATATGTTTTTTATTTATATGAAGCACAATTGGTCAAGTTATTTTCGCAAGAGAATCAAGCAATATTCAGCTCGAATTTAAGCATTGGAAGAGGCCCTAATTTGCATCTATAAAAGGAGGCTCAAGGCAGAATACTCATCATCGAAAATCACAAAAGAGTCATACACTTCCAAAGCAAACACCCAAATTTTCATAGAAGTCAATTGTGAGTTCCAGCTTTCAAGAAGCAAGTACTCTTGTTATTTTCTTTCCACTGTGTGAAATCTAAGTTGTTGAAGTAGAGTCTACAATCTGAGGGAGTCAGAAGGGGTTGCAGGTTACTTGGCAATTAGATTCATAATGTTGTGTGTTAAATCTAAGTTGTTGAAGTAGAGTCTACAATCTGAGGGAGTCAGAAGGGGTAGAAAGTTACTTGGCAATTAGATTTATAGTGTTGTGATTTCTTCTACAATTTGAGATTGTCAGATTGGCTGAAGACAGGAGCTGCATTCCTCAAAGAAGTCTAGGATTGTTAGACTGTTTGAGAAGACTGACTTGGAGGGTCAGTAGCAAGGTTGTAATTCAAGGTTTGAATTAGTGAAATCCTTCAAGGTGAAGGGACTGGACGTAGCCTCGTTAACGGTGAACCAATATAAAAACTGTGAGTTTTATTTATACTTTTTATCCGCTGCTAACTCTGTTTTTAATTATACATCAAGTTTTGTTTTAAAAGTATAAAAACAGGAAAATATTCAAGTTAAGTCAAACACAATTCAACCCCCCTTTCTCGTGTTTGCACCTTCACATAGGAGGTGAGTTTTTTCCCTATGATGTTGAATTCGTCTCTCTTAACATTTTTTCTTTTTATAATTAAAGAAACACAAATCATAATCGAAACAAAAAAAAATAATAGTAATATTAAATATTTGAAAATAAATAACTTCTAACTTTTTCACTATCACTCGAAACTTTCAATGTCTTAAACATCCACACTGATCTCCGATGCAATAATAGTTATATATGATCTTGAACAATAATTGATAACAGGAACAATATTATTGAAAAAACGCTTTATATATGGACATATTACAACGCTTTTTTGAAAAAGGGTTGTAAACATAGTATAAGAAGCGCGCTTTATATATAGACCTATTACAGAGCTTGTTTGAAAAAGCGCTGTAAACATAGTATAAGAAACGCGCTTTATATATGGACCTATTACAGCGCTTGTTTGAAAAAGCGCTGTAAACATAGTATAAGAAGCGCGCTTTATATACGAACCTATTACAGCTCTTTTTTGAAAAAGCGCTGTAACACTATTATAAGGATCGCACTTTATATATGGACCTATTACGGCGCTTGTTGTATTTTCAATAGCGCTGTTGTATCCTTTTACAACACTAGATACTAGAGCACTTAAAAGCGCTGTAAAGGGCTTAAAAATAGCGCTGTAAAAAGCAATTTTTGGCTTATTGCATTTTATTATAAAATTTGATTACATTCTGTATTGAATTTTTATTTTGCTTGACAATTTTGTGTAACTAACATTTTTATTATGTAAAAAGCATTATTTGCACACGTGAAGAATTATTTCAAATATTTTGAATGTTATTGTGAATATTTTTTAAAAAACTACCACTCAACGAATGAATGTTATGATAAACTGCAAGACACACAATATCATTTAGTGCATGCTGAGATTGATAGTGAGATTGACAAAATTACGATGAGTATATAAAATTGAAAATATAAAAAGTACATCAATTTATAAATCTAATGTTTCAAAACTAATATAAATTTTATAAAATGAAGAACATCTTATAGTTAAATGCATAACTTTAACAATAAAGAAATTCATAACTATTTAACAAATATATTATTAGAAGGAACACTTCAATGAAACCAAAAAACTTGAATAAACCAATTCCACATTTAAAAAATATCAAAGACAAGAATTGCATCTCTAAAGTTTTAAAATCTTTAGTCAACAACGTTTTACCTTTTCCTTTGTACTAAAGCAAATCTAGCTTATTATTCAAAAATATATTTACCTTTAGGCACATAAACATTTAAGTATATTATACCCTAAAACAAAAGTAACATTGCTTTTAAATTACATATTATTGTTATTTTATACTCACTAATATATTAAATTTTATCGCGTAACGCGCATGTTAGCATCTAGTTATTTTTTATTTCTAATAACAAATCAAGCTCTGTGCACCTTGGATCATTTATAATTGTATTTAAATTCAAACATTATATGTTTTAAAGTTCCAATGGATGTTTTTCTTTTTTAAAATAGCAAATCAATTATATATCAAGGTAGTATTATCCAAGTCCAACTAAAACCAACATAGTATTGTCATCATCAAAAGAGGGATTGTAAGAACCAGATTGGTTCAAACACAATACCTACTATTGATATTTTGATGATAATAAACCAAGAGAACAATAGTCTGCTAAATGATAATCTATGTTATTAATTTTCTAAATATTTGTGATTTATTAATAATTACCCATGTGTTATTCATTAGAAGAAACATTGTAAATATCATTAAGTAACAATAAATTAATTAAATGTGTGAATTCTAGTTTAAGTTATAATGTAGAAATAGTATATCTAATTCATATTTTGGTTCTACATAATGAGTATTGTCACATTTTCTTCTGAGTCATCGTTTGGTGAAACGAATGAAATACGAGAATTTGGATCATATAGCTTTGTACTAAAGAAATGGAAACATTGTCCAATACATGCAATGCCTCTGGCTAACAGTATTTGGATTATCGTACAACAATCAAGCTCCTCTGAAATGACACTTTCTTTGGTAGCATATTGCCTTTGCTTCATGTCCCAGTCTATGGAACAACACAATTGATCAACCAAAGCATGATGTTTGGTCATCTTGAAAGTACAAAGTACGAAATACAGCTTGTAAAGTTACATGATGATGTGTACAAATTTAAACCGCTATTTGTACGATTGCCGCTACTTTTCTTCATGAAACAATAGCTCTTTTTCGACGGTTATATCTACAACATTATATAAAAAATATTATTAAAACAGAAGAAGTTGTCGATTATCAATACAATCATGTCCATGGTGATGCCAATTATGAAAATATTTAAGATCATAGGGAAAAAATAGAAAAGAAAATATTCAAGAAATAAAAAAGAATAGAAAATACTCAAAATCATAGGGAAAAGAATAGAAAATATTCAAGAAAACAAAACAAAACAAAAAGGCGTGTTCAATTCAAAAGAAAAATAAACTACATTATAAGTTGTTGAGATTTATTAAAACTTGTTGTAATTCAACCAAGTATGCTCAAAATGAATTATAAGTTCTTAAATTATTTATTTTACTTGGATTGATATCCGATTGATATTGTAAATGTGCAAGACTATCCATGTTTTTGATGAAGACAAAGACCAAGTAAATTGAAAGATCAAGTTGCAAGTTCAAAGATGCTAAGAGAAATCAACATCAAGTCAACTATTGTCAATATGCTAGAAGACTTAGAGTTTAAGGTATATGATGAAATCTAATATTGTTATATTTCAAATGCACATGAGAACCTTATATTTTTACATATGCATCAAAAGAATTTTTAAAGTGTCAAAATGCATAAAACAATGTTTGAAAATTATGTTTTTGACAAAAGTTAAAGTTGTATTCGACTACATATATGTGTAGCCGAATACAGATGAAGTCAGTAGCAAAAATTGCACATCTGTATTCGACTACATCATATTGTAGCCGAATACAAACTCAAGTCAATAGCAAAAACTTCATATATGTATTCGACTATAGGATGTCGTAGTCGAATACAAACCTATGTCAGTAACTAAAACTGAACTTTTGTATTCGACTATGGGATGGTATAGCCAAATACAAAATCAAGTCAGTGGCAAAATTCTGTCATCTATATTCGACTACAAGGATTTGTATTCGAATACAAGCTTGAAATTTTGAAATAAAACTGAACGTTATAAAAGTGTATTCGACTACACTCAGGATGTAGCCGAATACAACTACAAAACAATGTAATTTTTCAAGTCTGATTGATTCTGAATCATTGCATATGTTCATCAAACTTCTAGGAACGATTGCCATTGATCTGAAGTGATGTCTTAGGAGTATAAATACCTCCTATGCTCAAGTTTAACTTAACAACTTTCAAAAAATATTTTCAGACTTATTAAGATTCTTAAAAAGTCAGATTTTCATATTTCAAGTATATGTGTTGCATTTTCATATCATTATAAAGGTTCTCTGTTGTACTTGAAATTACATTAGACTGTGATCATTATATAAGAAAACATCAATTGTTATATCTTCTTGATTTCAGTTAAAACCATTATTGTAAATTAACTAAGTTAGTGTGTTGGTTCAGGAAAGTGGTGTACTTGCTTCAAGTATTGTAAACTAAGATAGCAGTGTGCAATCTTAGGTAGATTGTTAGGATTTTGTCACTAAAGTCTTTGAATTAGACTTGTACCTATTCTAACAATAATTGGAAAATCTCTTATGGTGTGCAAGAGGACTGGATGTGTTGGAACCAAGTTGGTTCTAAGTACTTAGGATTTTGATGTTTACAAAAGCACTCTATGTAATCTTATTTTGTACCTTGACTTACTATATTAAATGCCACCAGAAGATGAAGTTATCAGAGGCAGAAGCTGAAGTCACCAGAGGCAGGGGATGAGTAATCAGAAGGTAAAAACAAACCAGAGGATACACCTCTAGAAGTTACCAGATAATGCATCCACAAGGTACCAGAGGATGCATCCTGAAAGCACCAGATGATAATCCAGGATGTCAAAATACCATCAGAGGATATCTTTCCTGACCCAGATAAGAAGGAAACAGAGTCCAGAAGGAGACCTGGACCAGACTAGAAGGAAGCCTGCCAGTGGGAGACTTGTTCCAGACCAGAAGGAATCAAAAGTCATACTTGGTCCAGAATTTATTCTAACCAGAAGATAGCTTGGCAGTGAAATGATAATCAGTCCAGACTTGATCCAGACTTAACCAGAGCTTCAGATAATTGGTCCAGAACAAATGACTTAGTCCAGATTTGGCACAGACCAGAAGGTAGCATGGTTCAGAGTATGAAACTAAGTCCAGACTAGAAGAAATGATATCCAGATTTAATCCAGACCTGATCCAGATCAAGAGGTAAATTTCCACAATTTAATATCCTTTGTCTAGAGTTAATTTCAATTCAATCGAGGCCAAGTCCAGAATTGGTCCAGATCAGAGGGAAGATATTCAGATCAATGGTCCAGTTTTAAGCATATGGCCCAGTGTTGGCCGAGATCAGAAGATCAGACCATATGGCCCAATGTTGGCCGAGATCAGAAGATTAGAATGTGTGGACCAGTATTGGCCGAGTTCAGAGGATCACAGCAGATTAGATTGCAAGTCCAGAGTGGTCGAGATGAGAAGATCAGAAAGTATGGCCCAGTGATGGCCGAGAACATAAGGTCAGAACGTGTGGTCCAGTGTTGGCCGAAATCAGAGAATCACAATAGATCACTTAGTATGGTCCAGATGTGGACGAGAGCAGAAGATCAAGCGGTCCAGATTGAATCATGATCAGTGGAGTCGTGATTATATTTAATCAAAGTATTAAACGGATTTGATACAAAAATAAAGTGAAGTCTTGTGGAATTCAAAAGCTATTGGCAGGAAGAAAGATTTGTTCCATAATTAATTAAAGTCAGAATTGGTCAAACTTATTTTTGAAAGCAAATCTAGAGCTAAAAAGATATGCTTTTTATTTAAGAGAAACCCGATTGGCCAAGTTATTTTTGCAAGAGTATCTGGCAAGATACAGCTCGATTTTAAGCTAGAAGAGATCCTAATTCACATATATAAAAGGAGTCTCAAGACAGAAGACTTAGCAATGAAAATCACAAAAGAGTCATACACTTCCAAAAGCAAACACTCGAGTTTTCAGTGAGGTTAATAGTGAGTTCTAGCTTTCCAGAAGCAAGCACTCGTGTTATTTTCTTTCCCTTGTGTTAGATCTAAGTTGTTGAAGTAGAGTCTACAATCTGAGGGAGTCAGAAGAGGTAGCAGATTACTTAGCAATTAGATTCAAGGCATTGTAATTCCTTCTATAATCTGGGATTTTCATATTGGTAGGAGAAAACTTTACTTGAGAAGTCAAGGTGCTGAATTCCTCAAAAGTCTAGGATTGTTAGACTGTTTGAGAAGACTGACTTGGAGGGTCAGTGGTATTGTTGTAATTCAAGGTTTTGAATTAGTGAAATCCTTCAAAGTGAAGGGACTGGACGTAGCCTTATTAACGGTGAACCAGTATAAAGTTCTGTGTTTTATTTTGACTTTATATCCGCTGCTAACTCTGTTTTATTCATACATTAGATTTTGTTATAAAACTACAAAAACAGAAAAAGTATTCAAGTTAGTTAAACACAATTCAACCCTTCTTCTCATGTTTGCACCTTTAGGATGTACTCTTGGTTGTAAGGAGAACCAAGATAAATTCTCTGTGTTCTTTATTTTTCTGCCATTTACATTTTACAATTCTCTAATCATAGTCAGGAAAATAATCCACTAAGTCTCTAAAAACAAGAAAATTTCTAAACACCTAATTCACCCCCTCTTAGGTGCGCCTCTGAACTAACAATTGGCATCATAGCAGGTTCAGGAAACTTGCTCCTCAATCCTTATTCATGGCTTCTGCACATCCAGTTTTTAGAGATGGTGGTAGTAGCAATAAACCACCTTGCTTTGTTGGAGAACACTATGACTTATGTAAGATATGCATGCAAGCATATCGTGAGGCACAAGCCCTTATGTTCCAAAGACAAACATCAATAATGAAGAACAAATAAAGACAAAAGCCTAATGGTCAGACGATGATAAAAGGAATGTGCTGTTTGACAAAAGGGCCAAAAACATGTTACAATCAGCACTTGGAATGGACGAGTTCTTTCGCATATCTCATTGCAAAAATGCCAAAGAAATCTAGGATACTCTTGAAGTAACCCATGAAAGAATTGTTAAGGTAAAACGTTCTAAACTTAATACCTTATCTCAAGAATATGAATTGTTTCGTATGCAGCCCAGAGAACCTATTCTGGACTTGCAGAAAAGATTTTCTCATTTAACCAACTACTTGACGACGCTTGGCAAGATCTTCACAAATGTTGCCTTAATAGCTTCACATCAATCTGACGAAGAAGAAGATGTTAGTAACAAAGATTTCTTTTCTAATGACGATGCTCAAAATGGAATATAAGAATTACTTATGGAGTGTAGAATTCTATGCAAAAAAGTGTCAACTTAAAAGAAAAAGATTTCATCTCTTAAAGAGAAAATTGAAACTATGGAAAAGGATTTTGAAAAGATAAAACAAAATTTTACATGCAATAGATGTGATTCTCTTTCTTTTAAAGTTGTCTAACTAAATAGAGTCATTGAAAGATATGAAAAATGACAGGTTGGATTAGAAAATATTAAGGTGCAAACACGATAACGGGGTTGAATTGTGTTTGCCAAAGTTGAATACTTTTTGCTGATTTGAGGAAAGTTGATATAAATTACTTGGAGAAGAAGCAATCAGATTCAACAGCAGCGGATAATTAAAGCATAAGTATTTAGACACATAGATTTATCCTGGTTCACCATTAACTTGGCTACATTCAGTCCCCTCATTCAGAAGGCTTTTATCCACTAATTCAAACACTTTGAATTACACAGCACCTGACCCTCCAAGCCAGTCTTCCCAAACAGCCTTACAGCCCCAAACTTTTGAGGAACAACACCTTGACCCTACAAGCCAAATCTTCTCCTACCAATCTGACAACCCCAGATTGAAGAAGGAACTTACACCACCTTGACCCTACAAGCCAAGTCTTCTCCTAACAATCTGACAACCCCAGATTGAAGAACGAACTTACAACACTACCGAGTTGGATGCAAAGGTTTAGAAATTGAGTAGTTGCTTCTGGAAAGCTGAATATAATAATGACTCTCACACTCTAAGAAAAGAACACTTAGAAAATATTTCTCTTTCGCACAAGTGTTTCTCTCTTTGAACTCTAAGATGAATTTGGATTTTATGCTTGAGTTCTTCTACTTTCTTCAATTTTTCGATGATTTCTTCTTCATTTTGGAGTATCTATTTATAGTTGAGATTTGGGCTTCTACTTGGTCCAAAATTAATTTCGAATTGTATTTTGTTCAGATTTCTTTTGGAAATTCTTCAACTTGATTATCTTCCTTTTTAAATTTGAACGAAATCTTCTTCTGAATTTAAATTAAATCTCCTTCAAATTTGATCAAATCTTTTCAAATTTCAATCAAGTATTCTTCAAATTTGAATCAAATCTTCTACGAATATTGACCATGTCTTCTTTGATCCTCTGATGTTTGCCTCGGATGGTATCCTATGATGATGTCCTCTAATTCCCGCCTCTGAATGTATCCTCTAATTTTTGCCTCTGATGATATCCTCTGATTTTTGCATCTGATAATATCCTATGATTTTTTCCTCTGATGATATCCTCTGATTTTTGCCTCTACTGATATCCTCTGGTGGGATCCTCTGGAGGTATCCTTTAGTGACATCCTCTGGTGACATCCTCTGGTGGCATCCTCAAGAGGTATCTTCTGGTGGCATCCTCTGGTAGCATCATTTGGTGGTATACTTCTTCGAAATCAAACACATTATTCTCATAAAATACTTTTGTTAACATCAAAACTTTAAGTGTAAAACCAACTTGGTTCCAATAATCTTCCCCTTTTTGATGATGACAAAACTTTTATTTTTGATAACCACTTTTCTTTCTATTTCTTTGACTCCCCCTAAGCCTAAGCATCAGTTTCTCCCCATTTTATATATTTCTCATATATCTTTCTCCCCCTAAGTCTAAGCCGCACTTTATCTTCTCTTTATCAAATATCTTCTCCCCCTTTTGTCATCAGACAAAAAGGCATGAAAGTGATCTTTCTCCCCCTTTTATTTTGCATACATGTTTACAACACTGTATAATAATTTTTTTTTGAATAACATGAATATAACATATTACAAGAAAATATAAAAACTAATTTAAAACTAAACTATTTTGAAGTGATTACACTATCAGTCAGATATGAATGTAAGGTTTAGGTTTTTCTTGATGAAGTCAAACCTATCTTCAGGTAGTGGTTTGGTGAATATGTCAGCCCATTGGTGTTCAGTGTCTACAAACTGAATGTTTAGTACCCCTTTTTGAACAAAGTCTCTAATGAAGTGATGTTTGATCTCTATGTGTTTAGCTCTAGAATGAAGTATAGGGTTTTTGGTTAGATTGATGGTAGAAGTTTTGTCATAATAGATGGGAATGTTGAGTTCCAGGATTTTGTAGTCTTCCAGCTGATGTTTCATCCAAATGAGTTAAGAACTGCATCCAGCTGCTGAAATGTACTCAGCCTCTGCTGTTGACATTGCAATAGTGTTTTGTCTCTTACTTGACCAAGATATTAAGTTGTCACCTAAAAAGGTGCAGTTTCCACTTGTGCTCTTTCTCTCAAGTTTATCTTCAGCATAGTCAGAGTCACAGTATCCACTAAGTTTGTACTTAGGAGATATCTTGTAGAACAAGGTAAGGTTGGTAGTGCCTTTTAGGTATCTAAGGATTCTCTTAACAACAGTTAAATGTGATTCCCTAGTGTCAGATTGAAATCTTGCACATACACAAACACTAAACATGATGTCAGGTCTAGAAGCAGTAAGGTAAAGTAGAGATCCTATCATTCCTTTATAGGTTTTTTGATACACTTTTTGGCCTAAATCATCTTTTTCAAGTGAGCAAGTAGGGTGCATTGGTGTAGCCATAGATTTGCGATCACTCATCTTAAACTTCTTGAGAAGCTCTTTCGTATATTTCGTTTGATGAATGTATATACCTTTTTGACTTTGCTGAATTTGTATCCCTAAGAAGAACTTAAGGTCTCCTATCATACTCATTTGAAATTCATGCTGCATTAATTGAGAAAATTCTTGGCAAAGAGTGCCATTAGTAGATCCAAAAATAAGGTCATCAACATAAACTTGAATAATAAGAATGTCATCTTATATTGATTTTCTAAAAAAGTGTATTGTTTACTTGTCCTCTTTCAAAGTTATTTTTAAGCAAGAAGTTACTAAGTCTATCATACCATGCCCTAGGTGCTTGTTTTAGACCATACAAAGATTTTCTAAGTTTAAAAACATGATTTGGAAATTCAGAACTTTCAAAACCTGGGAGTTGTTTAACATAGACTTCTTCACTTATATAACCATTTAGAAAAGAACTTTTAACATCCATTTGAAATATAAAATTTTATTATTTGCAGCAAAAGAGAGTAGGATACGAATAGCTTCTAACCTGACCACTGGAGCAAATGTCTCAGTGTAATCAATGCTTTCTAGCTGACTATAGCCTTGTGCAACAAGTCTTGCCTTGTTTCTGACCACTTCACCTTGTTCATTTAGCTTGTTTCTGAAAACCCACTTGGTTCCAATAATGTTCTTTTTTGGTCTTGGTACTAGATCCCAAACATCATTCCTCTCAAATTCATTTAACTCTTCTTGCATTGCAAGAATCCATCCATTATCTGTCAATGCTTCATCAATAGAGGTAGGCTCAATTGATGAGAGTAACGCAAACAAACTAGTGTCTTTAAGTAATGATCTGGTCCTTAAAGGATCACTTGCACTTCCAATGATTAGATTTTTAGGATGAGATGACTTGTACTTCCATCCACATCTTTCTTCTGACTTATCTTCAGATTCATCATTTGAAAATTTGTCATATTCTTTTGATTTGCTTGTATCCTCTACTTTTTCAAGTTCTTCAGGTTTGTCTGCATCAGCTTCCTTTGATTCTAGTAAACCTGCACTATCATCATCTTGTTTTGACTTTTCAAGGTCAAGCAGTTTTTCATAAAATTTAACATGTATGGATTCTTCCACAATATTAGTTTCCCTATTAAACACTCTATAAGCCTTGGATCTTTTAGAGTAACCAATGAAGGTACACTTTTGAGATTGAGAATCACATTTTCCAAGGTAATCTTCGGTGTTCAACATATAACAAGTACAACCAAATTGTTTAAAATAGGAGATGTTAGGATTTTTACCTTTCAACAATTCATATGGTGTTTTATTCAATATGGATCTGATATAGACTCTATTTTGAATGAAACATGCAGTATTAATTGCTTCATCCCAAAGGTGTTTTGCAACATTCATATCATTTAACATGGTTCTGGCCATTTCTTGGAGTGATCTATTCTTTCTTTCTACAACTCCATTTTGTTGGGGTGTTCTAGGAGAAGAAAAGTTGTGAGAGATTCCATTCTCGTCACAAAAAATTTCAAAGAACTTGTTCTCAAATGCTCCTCCATGATCACTTCTAATTGTTATAATCTTAAGACCTTTTTCATTCATGATTTGTTTGCAAAATGTGATAAACACTTTTTGGGATTCATCCTTACTTCTTAAAATTTTTACCCATGTCCACCTAGTGTAATCATCTACTATAACAAAGCCACCACTTAGGGAGGCTGTTTTTGGGTTAAAGGAATTTTTTGTTTTTTTTCCCTTTTGACAAGCTTAACACATAATTTTAGTTTTGTAACTAAGCTTAGGTAAACCTCTCACCAGTTGAAGTTTATTCAGTTTTGAAACTAATCTAAGGTTTGCATGACCTAATCTTTTGTGCCAAATTAGTTTCTCTTCATTTACTGACATAAGACACTTAACCTTTTGTTTCTCTAGACTAAACAGATTTATCTTATAAATGTTGTTTTGCCTCTAATCTATAAAGAGTACAGATCCATCCTTCTGACTAATTGCCTTCATGTTTTTTGATTAAATATAATATCATAATTATTATCACTTAATTGGCTAATACTTAATAAGTTATGCTTAAGACCTTTAACAAACAAGACATCTTTAATAGAAGGGGAAGTACCATTACCAACTGTACCATGATTGGTGTTGTAACTTGACTGCTGAGGACATCTGCAACAAAGATAATTTTGTTCTTAGGGACACAAATCTGTTAGTCTTGAAAGGTTTCTTGTCTTTCATTGTATTTATCATAGGACAAGATAATTTGGAATGACCTTTCTTAGTGCAAATAGTACACAAAACATCAGAGGAAATAGGTTTAGTTTTAGTTACATGTTCTTCAAATCCTATACCTCTTTTACCATTGCTACTAACTCCATAAATCATAGAAGCATATTTGCTTCTTTTCATACCCTTAGCAAGAAAGTCTTGAAATACTTGTTCATGCATATCAGAATGACATGTAGTATTTTCACTTGATGTTGAACAATGATTACTTTTTAGAGTTAGATTTTCAGCCTTAAGTTCAACACTATTAGTTTTAAGAGCTGCACTTTGATTCTTTAAAACATTGACTTCTTTGGTTAGAATTTTATTTTCTTTCCTAAGTGTTTTCAGTTTTAAAGACAATTTGTTATTAATATTTTAAAAATAATTTATTGCAGTAATTAAATCAAATCGGGTGAATTCAGAAAATACCTCTTTTTCTTCATCTGTTGATTCACTTCTAGAGTCAGAATCTGTGTTAGATCTAGAGGCAGAGTTGGTGTGAGCCATCATAGCCAAATCTGCTTCTTCATCATCAGAGGATTCATCAAAATCATCCTATGTAGCCATCAGATTCTTCTTCTTGGGTCTTGAATCTTTCTTCTGGTGTTCCCTTTCTCCATGTTTGGACATTCTTACTTGATTGCCCAGGTTCATTGCATCAATAGCAGATGATACTTTTCTTGTCATATTCATCCTTTCCTCTAATGGAATGATTGGAATACCTTTGGGGAAATTTCTTCTTTCTATTGTGCCACTTTTTTAGAACCTTTCTGGTTATGAAAGTAGTTTCCTCTTCCTCTCAGTTCAGATTCTGATCATCTGAGTCACTCTCTTCTAATTCTGATGTTGCTTTTAGAACCTTCTTCTGCTTGAATTTGAAGTCTAGGGTTTTATTCTTCTTCTTGGGATTATCTTCTTCAAGTTCAATTTCATGTGATCTGAGGGAGCTGATTAATTCTTCGAGCTCTAGAGTATTCAGTGTTGGAACCAAGTTGGTTCTAAATACATAGGATTTTGATGTTTACAAAAGCACTCCATGTAATCTTATTTTCTACTTAGAATTATTATATAAAATGTCACCAGAAGATGACATCACCATAGGCAGAAGATGACACAACCAGAAGACGAAGTCACCAGAGGCAGAAGATGAGTTACAAGAGGATAAAATCAGACCAGAGGATAAACATCTAGAAGATACCAGAGGATGCATACAGAAGGTACCTCCAGAGGATATCAAAGGATGTCAAAACATCATCAGAGGATATCTTTCCTTGCCCAGATCAGAAGGAAGTAGAGTCCAGAAGGACACCTTGTCCAGACCAGAAGGAGGCCTACCAGAGGGAGACTTGTTCTAGACCAGAAGGAATCATAAGTCATACTTGGTCCAGAATTAATTCTGACTAGAATATAGCCTAGTAGTAATTATAAGAATCAATCCAGACTTAATCAGAGCTTCAAATAACTAGTCCAGAACAAATGACTTGGTTCAGATTTGGTCCAGACCAGAAGATAGCATGGTCCAGAGTATAAAACTAAGTCCAGATCAGAAGAAATGATTGTCCAAATTTAATCCAGACTTGATCCAAATCAGAGGATAAGTGTCTAGATCAAAAGGTAAAATTCATGTCCAGATTAAATGATAAATTTCAGAGGATAAATGTAAAATGGTCCTAACTTAAGTATCATGGCCCAGTGTTGGTCGAGATCAGAAGATCATAAAGTAGTCCAGATCAGATCATATGGTCCAATGATTGGCCGAGATCAGAAGATCAGAACATGTGGTCCAGTGTTGGCCGAGATCAGAGGATCATAGCAGATCAGATTGCATGGTCCAGATGTGGTCGAGATCAGAAGATTATACGGTCCATAAGCTATTGGCGGGAAGAAAGATGATTTGATACAAAAGTAAATTGAAGTCTTGTGGGAATTCAGAAGCTATTGGCGGGAAGAAAGATTTGATCTAGAATTAATCAAGAATAGGATTGGCCAAAGTTATTTTCGAATGCATAACTGGAGCTAAAAAGATATGTTTTTTATTTAATCATGGAAGAGACCCTAATCTTCATCTATAAAAGGAGGCTCAAGGCAGAAGACTTTGTATCGAAAATACTTGAGTTTTCAATGAGGTCAATTGTGAGTATCTGCTTTCTAGAAGCAAGTACTCTAAGTTTTTCTTTCCCTTGTGTTAGGTCTAAGTTGTTGAAGTAGAGTCTACAATCTGAGGGAGTCAGAAGGAGTAGCAGATTACTTAGCAATTAGATTCAAGGTTCTTTTCCTCAAAAGTCTAGGGTTGTTAGACTTTTTGAGAAGACTGACTTGGACGGTCAAGGGTACTTTGTAATTCAAGGTTTTTGAATTAGTGAAATCTTTCAAAGTGAAGGGATTGGACGTAGCATAGTTAACGGTGAACTAGTATAAAATTCTGAGTTTTTATTTACTTTATCTCCGCTGCTTACTCTGTTTTAATTCATACATAACAGGTTTTGTTTTAAAACTAAAAAGTATTCAAGTTAGTCAAACACAAATCAACCCCCCCTTCTCGTGTTTGCACCTTCAATTGGCATCAGAGCTCGGTCTCAAGGCTGAACACTTAACTAGTGTTTGAGGAAAGGTCCAAGGGGTCAACAGCATGGCAGAATCCAAAGATGATTTTGGAGGAAACATCAACAGACCACCACTGTTTGATGGAGACAGGTTTGAGCATTGGAAGGACAGAATGAGAAGTTTCTTCATATCTCAAGATCTTGAATTATGGAAGCTGGTAATCAAAGCTACACAACAGCAGATCATGTCAATAAGATTCTAAGAAGCTTACCAACCAAGTGGAGACCAATGGTTACTGCAGTTCAGCAAGCCAGAGTTCTGAAAAACTTAAGACTTGAAGATCTGATCAGCGCACTCAAGTCTCATGAAATACAACTGGAAGCAGATAAACCAAAGAAAAAGAAGAATCTTGCCTTGAAGTCAAAACAGAAGAAAGCTGCAAAGGCAGCACCAGAATCAGAGGATAGTGACAATGACTGTGATGATATGGCTTACTTAACCAATCATATGGTTAAGATTTGGGAAAACAGGAAGAGGAGAGGCTCCAAGAAGAATTATAACAGCAAAGAAAAGGAAGAATCTGACAAGAAGAGCATCATCTGTTATGGATGCAATGAACCTGGACTTATCAAGTCAGAATGTCCAAATCTAGAAAAAGCCAAACAGCACAAGAAGAGTTCCAGATTCAAAAAGAAGGGTCTGATGGCAGCCTGGGATGCATCAGAATCAAAAGAAGAATTGTCTGATGAAGAAGAGGCAGAAACAGCAATGATGGCACACATCAGATCTGCCGCTAGACTTCATAAAAAGACAATTTCTGGAAGGAAAGCAGGCAGAAGGAAGAATGATCAAAGCAGTCATTAAGGCAAGTCTGGAAGCACATCAGAGGAAGCAATTCTAGCTCTGATGGCTCATACTAACTCAAGTTCTGGATACAGCTCAAGACCTGGAACAGATTCAGAAGATGAAGACAATAAGGTATTTTCTGATCTCACTAAATCAGAATTAATTGATGCTTTAAAATATTTTTTAAATGCAAACAATAAGATGTCTTTAAAACTGAAAACTCTTACGGAAGATAAGAAAAATCTGACCAAAGAAGTCCAAGTTTTAAAGAATCAAAATTCTGAGTATGCAACTGAAAACAAGGATTTTAAAACTGAAGTTGCAAGACTCAAATCTGAATACCAAACTCTCCAAAGTAATATCAATTCCACTTCCAAAACTGTTTGTGAATCTGATATGCATGAGCAATTTTTTCAAAACATTATTTCTAATGGAATGGAAAGAAGTAAGTATGCATCTATGATTTATGGAAACAGTAACATTGGAAAGAGAGATCTTGGTTTTATAGAAACTATTGTTGAAACTAAAACCGTTCATTCTGATGTTTTATGCATTGCTTGTGCTAAGAAAGGTCACTCTGAATTATCTTGTCCAATGGTAAAATCTGAACAAGATCAGAGAGCTGTTAAGACTAACAAACCTGGACCCAATCAGTTATGGGTACCAAAAGATCAATTTGTCTATGTTGCAGATATTCTGAGCAACCAGAAGGAGACACCAACAATGGTGCCTGGACAATGGATGTTGGCAATGCACAAGCAGAAGAAGGTTTATGTTCCTGCTACAACCAGTCCGAGGCAATCTGAGTTTGATGGAAGAAGGTCTGGTCAACTCAACCAGAACTAGAATCAGAATCAAAACCAGAACTTGAACCAGAATCAAAACTGGAACCAGAATCAGAAGAGGAACTAGAACTAGAACCAGAATTGGAACCAGTATCTGATGCACAGGAACCAGAACCAACACTGGAACCAGAATCAAAATCAATACTGGAACTAGAACTAGAACAGGTATCAGTATCAAAGGTTCAGGTATGATCATCAAAATTACTTCAATTATCAGAATTAGTATAACTATAATAATTATCAGAATCAGTATAACTATAATAATTATCAGAATTATCTGATTCATCAAAATCATCAGAATCATCAGATTCATCAAAATCCCCAGAATTATCAGATTCATCCAACTCATCCAAATCACCAGAATCATCAAGGTTATCATAATCACCAGATTCATCCAAGTTACCAGAACCAAAACATGTTCCAGAATCATCAGAGGAACATGATCTATCAACCAAAGCAGAATCAAGGAAACTGCTCAAACAAGCCAGAAGCTGAACTGGCTCTGATGGCTCGAACTGAGTCTGACTCTAACTCTGATTCTGAAGAGGTTTGATCAGCAACATAAATCTTTGTACTTGGACAGAGGTTGCTCCAAACACATGACAGGAGACAAATCTATGTTTCTGGATCTGACCATGAAAAATGGAGGCAAGGTTTCCTTTGGTGGAAACCAGAAAGGTCAGATTATCGGTACCAGAACAGTTGGTAACAAATCTTCTTCCCTTTCTATAAAAAATGTTTTGTTAGTAAAAGGTCTGAAGCATAATCTTTTGAGCATAAGTCAACTAAGTGATTGCAAATATGATGTCATCTTTAACCAGAAAACACTCAAAGCTGTTAGACAACTTGATAAATCTGTTTTGTTTACTGGCATTAGGAAAGACAACGTTTATAAGATTGATTTGTTTAGTCTTGCTAAGCAACAAGTTAAATGCTTATTATCTGTAAGTGAGCAGAATCTGATTTGGCACAAGAGGCTAGGGCATGCAAACCCTAGACTTATATCTGAGTTGAGCAAACTCTAGTTGGTAAGAGGGCTTCCCAAGGTAAGTTCCGAAACTGAGATTCTGTGTGAAGCATGTCAAAGAGGTAAAGAAACTAAAAGCTCTTTTAAAACTAAAAATTGTATTTCTACCACTCAACCACTTGAACTGCTTCACTTAGATCTGTTTGGTCCTGTTCAAACAGCTTCACTCAGTGGTTAGAAATATGGATTTGTGATTGTTGATGATTACTTAAGGTGGACTTGGGTAAAAATTTTAAAGAACAAAAATGAATCTCACAAAGTGTTTATTTCTTTTTGTAAGCAAGTAATGAATGAACAGGGTGTCTAGATCATAACCATCAGAAGTGATCATGGAGGTGAATTTGAGAACAAATACTTTGAAGAATTCTGTGATGAGAATGGCATCTCTCATAACTTCTTATCCCCCAAAACACCACAACAGAATGGAGTGGTGGAAAGAAAGAATATATCACTACAGGAGATGGACAGAACCATGCTGAATGATATGAAGCTTGCCACCTACCTTTGGGCAGAAGCTGTAAACACAGCTTGCTACATTCAAAATAGAGTGTACATCAGGTCAATTTTAAATAAAACTCCATATGAACTGTGGAAAGGTAAGAAACCTAACATTTCCTATTTCAAGCAATTTGGTTGTATTTGTTTTATGTTGAACAATAAAGATAATCTAGCTAAGTTTGACTCTAGATCTCAAAAGTGTACCTTTATTGGTTACTCTAAAAGATCAAAAGCTTATAGAGTGTTTAACAAGGAAAATAACACTGTGGAAGAATCAATCCACATTAAGTTTGATGATAAATAGCTTGACTCTAAAAAGTCAAAGCAAGATGAGAAAAGTTTGACTCTGAAATAGCTTGACTCTGTAATTTGTAAAGAGAAAAACAAAAATACAAAACTAGTAGGACCTCTTTTTGGCTGATGACAAAAAGGGGGAGAGAGAGAGAGAAAAAGGCGAAATAAGTAGAAAAGGAGAGATAAAAAGAAAGGAGGAGCGAAAAAGAAAGAGATGAAAAGAGAAGGATTTGAAAAGGAGAAGAAACGAGGAGAGAGAAAAATAAAGAGAGAAAAAAGAAAGAGTGAAAAGAGAAGGAGTTGAAAAGGAGAAGAAATAGGGAGAGAGAAAAATAAAGAGAACAAAAAGAGATGAAAAGAGAAGAAGTTGAAAAGGAGAGGACAAGAGAAGAAAAGAAAGAATGATTGAAGAAGGAGTTGAAAAGGAGAAGAAAAAGTCAGTATCAGACTTAGGGGGAGAGATTGGTCTGAGGGGGAGTATTTCAAGTACTTCGAGTCATAAGCTAGCAAAATAAGTTAAGGTTTTGTCATCATCAAAAAGGGGGAGATTGTTGGAACCAAGTTGGTTTTAAGTACTTAGGATTTTGATGTTTACAAAAGCACTCTATGTAATCTTATTTTGTATCTTCTGCTTCTAATTTGTATCATCCGAAAAAAAGGATTAAAGGAGATATTCTTTTTTTTTATTTAAAAAAGTACACGAAAATACATAGAACTATAAAGTAAAATAAGATAAAAACTTACTAAGCTACTGGTCAGGGATGAAGGTAAGGTTTAGGTATTTCTTGATGAAGTCAAACCTATCTTCAGGCAATGGTTTGGTGAATATGTCAGCCTATTGATGGTCAATGTCTACAAATTGAATGTTAAGTACTCCTTTTGAACATAATATCTATGTATTTCGCTCTAGAATGAAGGATAGGGTTTTTGGTTAGGTTGATGGCAGAAGTGTTGTCACAGTATAAAGGGATGTTGGTCTCCATGATTTTGTAGTCTTCCAGCTGATGTTTCTTCCAAATGAATTGAGAGCTGCGTCCGGCTGCTGAAATATATTTAGCTTCTGCTATTGACATGGCAATGGTGTTTGTCTCTTGCTTGACCAGGATATTCGATTGTCTCCCAAGAATGCGCAGTTTCCTTTTGTACTCTTTCTTTCAAGTTTAATTCCAGCATAATCAGAGTCACAGTATCCACTCAATTTGTATGTAGGAGTTTTCTTGTAGAACAAGGTGAGGTTGGTAGTGCCTTTTAGGTATCTAAGGATTCTTTTAACGGTAGTTAAATGGGATTCCCTAGGGTCATACTGAAATCGTGCACATGCACATACACTAAACATAATGTCAGGTCTAGAAGCAGTGAGGTATAGGAGAGATCCTATCATACCACTGTTGGATTTTTGATCCACTTTTTGGCCTGAGTCATCCTTTTCAAATGAGCAGGTAGGGTGCATTGGGGTAGCCATAGGTTTGCAGTCACTCATCTTAAAGTTCTTGAGAAGCTCTTTTCTATATTTTGATTGATGAATGTATATACCTTTTTGACTTTGCAGAATTTGATTTCCTAGGAAGAACTTAAGTTGTCCCATAATGCTCATTTGAAATTCGTGTTGCATCAATTTAGAAAATTCTTGGCAGAGAGTGCCATTATTAGATCCAAAGATGATATCATCAACATAAACTTGAATAATTAGAATATCATCTTTTATTGATTTTGTAAAAAGTGTATTGTCTACTTGTCGTCTTTCAAAGTCATTTTTAAGTTAGAAGTTACTTAGTCTATCATACCATGCCCTAGGTGCTTGTTTTAAACCATACAAAGATTTTTTATGTTTAAAAACATGGTTTGGAAATTCAGAACTTTCAAAACCTAGGGATTGTTTAACATAGACTTCTTCACTTATATAACCATTTAAAAATGCGCTTTTAACATTCATTTGAAATAATGAAATGTTATTATTAGCAGCAAAAGGCAGTAGGATTCGAATAGCTTCTAACTGGGCCACTGGAGCAAAAGTCTTAGTGTAGTCAATGTTGGAACCAAGTTGGTTCTTGCAATTAAAGTTTTGATGTTAACAAATGTATTTTATGAAAATAACATATTTGACTTATAAGAAGAATGAAAAATGTCACCAGAAGAATAAATAAGAGGATGACATTACCAGATGCAGAAATCAGAGGATGACGTCACCAGAATCAACAGAATTGGAGCAAAAGACTCGAGAAACAGAATCTAGCTAAAAATATGCTGAAAACAAAATCTGAGAAATAGATCTATGTGTAATAGCTCAAGGGGCTTTGATATGCTCAAAACAGAATTGACGTCACCATATTTCTTTCCACTTAGAGATGTTGTTTTTACTGGCCCAAATAGATCTATGTGTAATAGCTCAAGGGGCTTTGAGGTAGATATTGAGTTTTTAGGGTTGAAATAATTTTTTTTTTGTTTTCCCTTTTGACAAGCTTTACACATAGTTTTAGTTTTGTAGATGAGCTTAGGTAGACCTCTCACCAGTTGAAGTTTATTTAGTTTTGAAACTAATCTAAGGTTAGCATGACCTAATCTTTTATGCCAAATTAATTTCTCTTCATTTAATGACACTAGACACTTAACCTTTTGCTTCTCTAAACTAAACAGATTTATCTTGTAAATATTGTTTTGCCAATGTCCTATGAAGAGAACTGATCCATCCTTCTGACTAATAGCTTTGCATGTTTTTTCGTAAAAATATAATATCATAATTACTATCACTTAATTGACTAATACTTAATAAATTATGCCTAAGATCTTTAACTAGTAGTACATCTTTAATAGAAGAGGAAGTACCATTACCAACCGTGCCTCGACCAACGATTTGGCCTTTTTGCTTTCCTCCAAAAGCCATTGTCCCTCCTCTGCTCAAAGTTAGTTCTTGGAACATAGACTTTTCTCCTGTCGTATTTCGCGAGCATCCATTGTCCAAGTACCATGACTGGTGTTGCAACTTGATTGCTAAGGACATCTGAAACAAAGATAGTTTTGTTTTTAGGTACCCAAATCTGGTTGGGTCCTGGTTTGTTAGTCTTGAAAGGTTTCTTGCCTCTCCTTGATTTTATCATGGGACAAGTCAATTTTGAGTGACCTTTCTTGGCACTAACAGCACATAAAACATCAAAGGAAATAGGTTTAGTTACAGTTTCATCAAATCTTATGCCTCTTTTAACATTGTTACTAACTCCATAGATCATAGAAGCATATTTGCTTCTTTCCTTACCATTAACAATAAAATCTTGTAAAACTTGTTCATGCATATCAGAATTACATATTGTATTTTTACTTGATGTTGAACAAAGATTACCTTTTAGAGTTAGGTTTTCATACTTAAGCTCAACAATATCAGTTTTAAGAGTTGCATTTTCTGTTTTACATTTTGCATTTTGATTCTTTAAAACTTCAATTTCTTTGGTTAGAGTTTTATTTTCTTCCATAAGTGTTTCAGTTTTAAAGACAATTTGTTATTGGTATTTAAAATATCATTCATTGCAGTAATTAAATCAGATCGAGTGAGTTCAGAAAATATCTCTTTTTCATTTTCTGATGATTCACTTCCAGAATCAGATTCTGTATCGGATCCAAAGGCAGAGCTTGTGTGAGCCATCAGAGCCAGTTCTGTTTCTGATTCACTTTTATAATCAGAGTCTGGGTTGGATCCAGAGGCAGAATGAATGTGTGCCATCAGAGCCAATTCTGCTTTTTCTGATTTCCTTCCAAAGTTGGATCCAGAGGCAGAATGAGTGCGAACTGTCTGAGCCAATTCTGCTTCTTCTGATTCACTTCCAGAGTCATATTTGATGTTGGATCCAGAGGCAGAATTGATGTGAGCCATCATGGCTAACTTTGCTTCTTCATATTTAGAAGATTTATCAAAATCATCCCATGTTACCATCAGATTCTTCTTCTTGGGTTTGGAGTCTTTCTTCTGATTTTTCCCTTTCTCTAGATTTTTACATTATGACTTGATGTGCCCAGGTTCATTGCATCCATAGCAGATGATACTCTTCTTGTCTTGTTCATCCTTTCCTCTGTTGGAATGCTTGGAATACCTCTGGGGAAACTTCTTCTTTCTGTTCTTCCACATCTTCATAACCTTCCTGGTTATGAAGGCAATGTCTGCTTCTTCTGGTTTCTGATTCTGGTCCTTAGAATCACTATCTTTTGATTCTGCTTTTGCTTCTGCTTTTGGAACCTTCTTCTGTTTGGATTTTAAGGCTAGGGTTTTGTTCTTCATCTTGGGCTCATCTTCTTCCAACTCTATTTCATGTGACTTGAGGGAGCTGATTAATTATTCAAGCTTCAGAGTGTTCAAGTCATTTGCTTCCTGAATGGCAGTGACCTTTGGTTTCCACTTGGTTGGCAGACTTCTACGAATTTTCTTCACGTGGTCAGCAGTGGTATAGCTCTTCTTGAGTACTCTTAATCCCGAAACCAGAGTCTGAAATCTGGAAATCACTACTTCAATGTCTTCATCTTCTTCCATCTTGAATAGCTCGTACTTCTTGACTAGAATGTTGGCCTTTGCTTCTTGGACTTGCTTGCTGCCTACGTAACTCAGAATCAGACTGTCATATATGCTCTTTGCTGTTTCTTTGTTAGTGCATTTGTCGAACTCCTTTAATGTGATTGCATTGATCATGAATGTTCTGGATTTGTGATGCAACTTGAACATCTTCTTCCGGTCAGCATCCATATCTCTCCTGGGAATTTTAACACCATAAGCATCTTCTGGAGCAGTATAGCCATCTTCCACCAAGTCCCAATCTTCGGGATCTTATGAAAAAAAGAAACTCTTCAGCCTGTCCTTCCAGTACTCAAACCGTTCCCCATCAAACAGAGGTGGTATGTTGATGTTTCCTCTAATAGCTTCTTCATTGAATCCAGACATGTTGAACCCGTGGATCTTTCCTCAAACACTGTAAAGTGCTCAGTCTTGAGATTGAGCTCTAATGCCAATTGAAGGTGCAAACACAAGAGGGGGGGTTGAA
The DNA here is from genome assembly GCA_037974295.1 of Cicer cuneatum. Lineage (NCBI taxonomy): Eukaryota > Viridiplantae > Streptophyta > Magnoliopsida > Fabales > Fabaceae > Cicer > Cicer cuneatum. Next base: position 37,980,556 of record JBBPBO010000005.1, on the reverse strand, counting down.
TTGTGTTTGTCAAACTTAATTTCTTTTGTTGTTTTGTTGAATGTTGATGCGACTTAGCAGCGGATAATAACAACATAATAACACAACAAATTTATCCTGGTTCACCATTAACTTGGCTACATCCAGTCCCTTCACTGTGAAGGCTTTAATCCACTAATTCAAAACACTTTGATATACAACACTTGAACCTCCAAGTCAGTCTTCCCAAACAATCTGACAACCCCAAACTTTGTTGGAATGATAACAGCACATTGACTCTACAAGTCAAGTCTTCTCCTACCAATCTGATAACCCTAGATCGAAGAAGGGATCTACACCACTATCGGGTTAGATTACAAGGGTTTGGAACTCTGCAAAGTTGCCTCTGGAAAGCTGATTGTTGCACTGATTCTTGTACTCTTTTGTTGCTTCTGGAAAGCTGATTTTTGCATTGAATCTCTCTCTCGAAAACACTTAGAAAATATTCCTTTTCCACTCAAGTGATTCTCTCTTTTGAACTCTCGGATTACGTTGAATACAAAGCTTTTGTTCTTGTCTTTTTCGATTCATAATACTGCTACCTGAAGCCTCCTTTTATAGCTGCAATTAGGGCTTTGTCCAAGCTTAAATTCGAGATAAATCTTGCTCACATTTCCTTTGAAAATTCTGTTGACCAATCCTGTTTCTTTTTAATTTCGAACCATATCTTCTCCGCTCACATTTCCTTTGAAAATTCTGTTGGCTAATCCTGTTTCTCTTAATTTCAAAACGTATCTTTTTAGCTTCAGATTGCATTTGAATTTCTTTCAAGTCTTCAGTGACTTTTGGAATCAAATCCCCTTAATACTTTGATCAAATTTTTATCAAAATTCAATCAAGTCTTCTTCGAATTTTAATCAAGTCATCACTAATCTATATCATGATTTAAATTCTGGACCGTATGATCTGCTGATCTCGACCAACTCTGGATCATGTGATCTGATCTGTACCATTCTGTGATCTTTTGATCTGGACCATTGATCTTCTGATCTGGACCAAGTCTGGACTAAGTCTTATGTTCTGGACCATGATATCTTCTGGTTTGGACCAAGTCTGGACCAAGTCTTATGTTCTGAACCATGCTATCTTCTGGTCTGGACCAAGTCTTCTGTTCTGGACCATGCTATCTTCTGGTCTAGTACAAGGCTGGTCCAAGTCTAACTTATGATTCCTTCTGGTCTGGACCAAGTCTCCTTCTGGTCATGCTTCCTTCTGGTCTGGGCCAAGAATAATATCCTCTGATGATGTCATTGTTTCTTCCCTCTGATGATATCCTCTGATGTTTGCCTTTTGATGACATCCTCTGATTCTTACTTCTTATGGGATCCTCTAGAGATATCCTCTGGAGGTATCTTCTGGTGGCATTTTTATCTTCTAGTGACGTCATCCTCTGATGACATCTTCTGATTTGTATCTTCTGGAGGTATCTTCTGCTGACATCATCCTCTGATGACATCCTCTGGCGACGTCATCCTCTGATTTTTCATTCTTCTAAGTCAAAATATGATTTTCATAAAATACTTTTGTTAACATCAAAACTTTAATTGAAAGAACCAACTTGGTTCCAACAAGAAGTTGTCATAAACAAGGCACGATGTGGTGCACAAGGATACAGTCAGCAAGAAGGTATTGACTACACTGACACTTTTGCTCCAGTGGCCAGGTTAGAAGCTATTCGTATCCTACTTTCCTTTGTTGCTTATAATAACATTTCATTATAATAACTTTCCCTAGATTTTGAAAGTTCTAAATTTCCAAACCATGTTTTGAAACTTAAAAAATCTTTGTACGATTTAAAACAAGCACCTAGGGCATGGTATGATAGACTTAGTTACTTCTTACTTAAAAATAACTTTGAAAGAGGACAAGTAGACAATACATTTTTTAGAAAATCAATTAAAGATGATATTCTAATCATTCAAGTTTATATTGATGATATTATATTTGGATCTACTAATGGCACTCTTTGCCAAGAATTGTCTAAATTGATGCAGCAAGAATTTCAAATGAGCATGATAGGAGAACTTAAGTTCTTCCTAGGGATTCAAATTCAGCAAAGTAAAAAAGATCTATACATTTATCAAACAAAATATACAAAAGAGCTTCTCAAGAAGTTTAAGATGAGTGATTGCAAACCTATGGCTACCCTAATGCACCCTACCAGCTCACTTGTAAAAGGTTAAGGCCAAAAATCCTACAGAGATACCTAAATGGCACTATCAATCTCACCCTGTTCTACAAGAAAACACCTACATATCAACTTAGTGGATATTGTGACAACACTTCATCCATCAACCTAACCAAAAACCCTATCCTACATTCTAGAGCCAAACACAGAGATCAAACACCACTTCAACAGAGATTAAGTTCAAAAAGGGACACTTAACTTCCAGTTTGTAGACACTGACCATCAAAGGGCTAACGTATTCACTAAACCACTACCTGAAGATAGGTTTGACTTCATCAAGAAAAACCTTAACCTTACCTTCATTCCTAACCAAATAGCTTAGTTAAATTTCATTTGTTATATGTATTTTATTTTTTATTATTATTTTCGTATACTCATGTTATTCAAAATAAAAAAAAAAGCAGAAGATAAATAAAAATTCAGAGGATATCTTTTATTCCTTCAATCCTTTTTGTCAGATGACAAAGGGGGAGAAAATGTATTTCATAAAGATAGTATCTGGGGCATTAGACTTAGGGGGAGAAATATAAAATTGGAGCTTAGTCTTAAGGGGAGTCAAAGTCAAAAGAAAGAAAAAGAGTTATACAAAATACAAAGTTTTGTCATCATCAAAAAGGGGGAGATTGTTGGAACCAAGTTGGTTCTTTCAATTTTTTATGTTAACAAAAGTATTTTATGAAAATCATATTTTGACTTAGAAGAAGTATGAAAAATCAGAGAATGACGTCACCAAAGGATACACCAGAGAATGACGTCACTAGAGGATGACATCAACAGAAGATACCTCCAGAAGATACAAAGCAAAAGCAGAAGATGTCATTAGAGGATGATGTCACCAGAAGATAAAAATCTCACCATAAGATACGGTCAAAAGATATCACTTGAGGATACCTCCAGAGGATACCAAAAGATACCTCTAGAGGATATCACCAGAGGATCCGATCAGAAGCAAGAATCAGAGGATGTCATCAAAGGCAAACATCAGAGAATATCATCAATCAGAGGATATTATCATATGGAAGAAACAATGACATAATCACAGGATATTATTCTTGGCCCAGATTAGAAGGAAGCAGAGTCCAGAAGAAGACTTGGTCTAGACCAGAAGGAATCATGTCCAAAAAGAGACTTGGTCCAGACCAGAAGGAAACATTGTCCAGACTTGGTCCAAACTTGGTCCAAACTAGAAGATAGCATGGTCCAGAACAGAAGACTTGGTCCAGACCAGAAGATAGCATGGTCCAAAATAGAAGACTTGGTACAGATCAGAAGATCAATGGTCCAGATCAAAAGATCACACAATCCATATCATGAGACAGAATGGTACATATCTGATCACATGGTCTAGACTTGGTCCAGATCAGTAGATCATACGGTCTAGAATTTAAATCCTATTGCGGATGTGTGAAGACTTGATTAAAATTCGAATAAGACTTGATTGAATTTTGATAGAAATTTTATCAAAGTATTAAGGAGATTTGATTCAAAAAATCACTGAAGACTTGAAGGAAATTCGAATGAAATCTGAAGCTAAAAGATACGGTCTTAAATTAAGAGAAACAGGATGGGTCAACAGAATTTTCAAATGAAATCTGAAGCTAAAATATACGGTCTGAAATTAAGAGAAACAGGATTGGTCAACAGAATTTTCAAATGAAATTCGAAGCTAAAAGATATGTTTTGAAATTAAGAGAAACAGGATTGGCCAAATGAATTTTCAAAGGAAATCTGAGCAGAATTTATCTCGAATTTAAGCTTGGACAAAGCCCTAATTGCAGCTATAAAAGGAGGCTTCAAGCAGCAGCATTAGGCATCGAAAAACACAAGAACTCACGCTTCAATTCAAAGTCATCCGAGAGTTCAAAAGAGAGAAACACTTGAGTGCAAAAGAAATATTCTCTAAGTGATTTTTCGAGAGTGAAATAAAATGCAGCAATCAGCTTTCCAGAAGCAACAAAAGAGTGTGAAAGATATTGCAACAATCAGCTTTCCAGAAGTAACAAAAGAGTGTGAAAGTCATTGCAACAATCAGCTTTCCAGAAACAACTTTTCAAAGTTCCAAACCCTTGTAATCAAACCCGTTAGAGGTGTAGATTCCTTCTTCAATCTGGGATTGTCAGATTGGTAGAAGAAGACTTGACTTGTAAGGTCACGGTGTTATTATCGTTCCTCAAAAGTTTGGGGTTGTCAGATTGTTTGGGAAGACGCAGTTGGAGGGTCAGGTGATGTAATTCAAAGTGTTTTGAATTAGTGGATTATAGCCTTCAGAGTGAAGGGACTGGATGTAGCTAAGTTAATGGTGAACCAGGATAAATCGATGTGTTCTTATGTTGATATTATCTGCTGCTAAGTCTGATTATTTATTCATCAAATAATTCGCATCAACATTCAACAAACAGCAAACGAATTCAAGTTTGACAATCACAATTCAACCCCCTTCTCGTGTTTGCACCTTCATTCAGATACTTTGCTTCCTGAATGGTAGTGATCTTTGGTCTCCACTTGGTTGGTAGGCTCTTAAGGATTTTCTTCAGATGATCAACAGTAGTATAACTCTTCTGAAGTACCTTTAATCCTGAGACCAGAGTCTGGAATCTGGAAAACATTGTTTCAATGTCTTCATCTTCTTCCATCTTGAACAACTCATACTTTTTGACTAGGAGGTTGGCCTTTGCTTCTTGAACTTGCTTGCTTCCTTCATAGGTCAAAGTCAGACTATCATAAATACTCTTTGTTGTCTCTTTGTTGGTACACTTGTCAAATTCCTTGAAGGTGATTGCATTTATCATGAATGCTCTGGATTTTTGATGCATCTTCTACATCTTCTTCTAATCAGCATTCATATCCTTTCTTTGAATTTCAATGCCATCAGTATCCTCTGGAGCAATATAACCATCTTCCACCAAGTCCCAAATTTCGGGAACTGGTGAAATATAGAAACTTCTCAACCTGTCTTTCCAATACTCAAAACGTTCTCCATCAAACAGAGGTGGTCTATTGATGTTTCCTCCGGCAGCTTCTTCACTGAATCCAGATATATTGAATCCTTGGATCTTTTCTCAAATAATGTAAAGTGCTCAGCCTTGAGACTAAGCTCTGATGCCAATTGAAGGTGCAAACACGAGAAGGGGGGTTGAATTGTGTTTGCCAAAGTTGAATACTTTTTGCTGATTTGATGAAAGTTGATATAAATTACTTGGAGAAGAAGCAATCAAATTCAGCAGCACCGGATAATAAAAGCATAAGTAATTGGACACATAGATTTATCCTAGTTCACCATTAACTTGGCTACATTCAGTCCCCCTCATTCAAAAAGCTTTAATCCACTAATTCAAACACTTTGAATTACACAGCACCTGACCCTCCAAGCCAGTTTTCCCAAACAACCTGATAGCCCCAGACTTTTGAGGAACAACACCTTGACCATACAAGCCAAGTCTTCTCCTACCAATTTGACAACCCCAGATTGAAGAAGGAACTTACACCACCTTGACCCTACAAGCCAAGTCTTCTCCTAACAATCTAACAACTCCAGATTGAAGAACGAACTTACACCACTATCGGGTTGGATACAAAGGTTTGGAACTTGAGTAGTTGCTTCTAGAAAGTTGATTATAACAATGACTCTCACACTCTAAGAAAAGAACACTTAGAAAATATTTCTCTTTCACACAAGTGTTTCTCTCTTTGAACTGTAAGGTAAATTTCGATTTTAAGCTTGAGTTCTTCTACTCTCTTTAGTTTTTCGATGATTTCTTCGTCACCCTGGAGTATCTATTTATAGTTGAGATTTGGGCTTCTACTTGGTCCAAGTTTAATTTCGAATTGTATTTTGTTCAGATTTCTTTTGTAAATTCTTCAACTTGGTTCTATTCCTTTTTAAATTCAAACCAAATCTTCTTCTGATTTAAATTAAATCTTTTTCAAATTTTGATCAGATCTTCTTCAAATTTGAATCAAGTCTTCTTCGAATTTGAATCAAATCTTCTACGAATCTTGACCATGTCTTCTTTCATACTCTGATGTTTGCCTCGGATGGTATCCTCTGATGATGTCCTCTAATTCCTACCTCTGAAGGTATCCTCTGATTTTTGCCTCTGATGATATCCTCTGATTTTTTTCCTCTAATTTTTGCCTCAGGTGATATCCTCTAGTGACATCCTCTGGTGGCATCCTCTAGTGACATCCTCTGGTGAACCCTATAGAGGTATCCTCTGGTGACATCCTCTAGTGGCATCCGCTGGTGACATCCTCTGGTGGCATCCTCTGGTGGTATACTTCTTCGAAGTCAAACATATTATTCTCATAAAATACTTTTGTTAACATCAAAACTTTAAGTGTAAAACCAAATTGGTTCCAACAAAATATTCTTAATATGCAAAGATATTCCAATGACAAGAGTAGTCTTGGTTATTCAAAATTTGATAAACCAAGTATCTGTAAAACCATCTTTGTTAAAGCTAGTGATTAAACCAACAAAGAGAAAGTTATAGCTATACAAAATAATCATCATTGTTCTAGGAAGAAAGTTGTTCAAAAGAAACCTCTTATGCCTAAATATAGGAATTAAAATATTCCTACATGTTTTTATTGTGGTCTAAATGGCCACACACCTAATGTCTGTCACTTTTGGAAATTTGGTGTTCCAAATGGGCATTATGTGTGGGTCAAGAAAGGTACTAATACTCAAGGACCCAAAGCACTTTGGGTACCTAACAATTTATGATATTGTTTTGTCGGAATGCATAAAAGGTACCTCTAATATGTGGTACTTGGATAGTGGATGTTCAAAACACATGACCGGTGACAAAACAAAATTTTCAGCACTTACTCTTGAATCAAAAGGTTATGTGATTTATGGAGATAACAACAAGGGTAAAATTTTGGGCATTGGAAAAATTGGTGCTGCTCCATCTCCTTCAATTGACGATGTTCTATATGTTGAAGGATTAAAGCACAACCTTATTAGCATTAGCCAGCTTTGTGACAAGTGTTACAAAATAGCTTTCAACAAGGATGAATGCATTATCCGAAATGAGAAAATAAAATTGTTTCTTGTGATGATGATGATGATGATTTTATAAGTGATGATATAAGCAAGGAATGAAATCAGTATAGAACAGCAAGATCAACACAATGATCTCTCTCGAGAATGGAGAACCCATCGTGATCACCCTATTAATAACATTATAGGTGATATCAACAAAGGAGTTACTACAAGGCTAAATCTCAAATATGCTTGTTTGAAAATGGCATTCGTCTCTCAGATAGAACCTTCTAAAGTAGGTGAAGCCCTTAAGGACAATCAATGGATACTTGCCATGCAAGAAGAACTAAACCAGTTTGAAATAAACAAGGTTTGGGAACTTGTTCAAAATCCTGGCAATAAACACATCATTGTTACCAAATGGGTGTTTAAGAATAAACTAGATGAAAATGGTATAGTTGTTCGAAACAAGGTTGGTCGCTCAAGGATACAACCAAGAAGAAGGGATCGACTTTGATAAAACATTTTCTCTGGTAGCATGGTTAGAATTTCAAATTATTTCTAATGGATGTCAAGAGTGGCTTCCTAAATGGTTACATCAATGAAGAGGTCTATGTCAAACAGCCACCCGGCTTTGAAGACTTCAAGAATCCATCACATATATTCAAATTAAAGAAAACTCTATGATAGGCTAAGTAACTTTCTATGTGAAAGAGGATTTAAAAAGGGTAATGTAGATACAACTTTGTTCATTAAAAGGATTAATGATCAAGCTTTACTTGTTCAAATCTACGTTGACGATATCATATTTGGATCAACCAATAACGGATTATGTGAAGAATTCTCATTGATGAGGCAAGGAGAATTTCAAATGTCCATGATGGGTAAGTTAAATTATTTCCTTGGACTTCAAATCAAGCAACTCAAGAATGGCATTTTCATCAATCAAGCAAAGTACTGTAAGGAACTGTTAAAAAGATTTGAGATGGAAAACAGTAAAGAAAGTGCAACTCCTATGGGCTCCAGAACTTATGTAGATAAAGATGAATCTTGTAAATCAATAGACATATCAAAGTATCGAGGTATGATTGGTTCTCTTTTACATCTAACGGCCAGTCGCCCAGATATTATGTTCAGGTTTCAGGCATATCTTAAAGAATCACATCTTGTAGCAGTGAAGTGAATCATAAAATATTTAAAAGGAACAACCAATATTGGCTTATGGTATCCAAAAGGTAGTATATGCAATCTTGTTGGTTATTCTAACTCAGACTATGCAGGATGTAAAACAGATCAAAAAATCACAAGCGGCATTTTCCATATCTTAGGTAATGCTTTGGTGTCATGGTCCTGTAAAAAGCAAGCATGTGTGGCTCTAAGCACTGCTGAAGCAGAATACATAGCAGCAGGGAGTTGGTGTGCACAGATTTTATGGCTCAAACAATAGTTTTGTGACTATGGACTTGACCTCAGATGCATCCCCCTAAGATGACACAATAAAAGTGCTATCAATATCACAAAGAACCCATTCATGCACTCTAGAACCAAACATATAGACATACGCCATCATTTTCTGCGAGATCATGTGCTCAAGGGAAATGTTGAAGTAACATTTGTGGATACACATAATCAACTAGTAGATATCTTCACAAAACCTTTGCCTAAATATTCATTCTACAAGATACGAAGAGAACTTGGCATTCTAAATGAAAAAGATCTCTAATGCAAGGTTTTGATGCTTTGTAAGTCACTTCTTTTCAATTCTTGAATATTCACTTGTTAAGTTGATAGAACTGAACCTTTGATGTATGAATAAGTCTTTTCTTTACATAATTATATCTTTTAAATATTGTTTTTCAGTAACAATTCAACCCAATTTTTTTTTTTTCATAGCCGAATACACGTTTCCAGAATTTTCTGTATTCGAATACACTCTAGTTGTAGTCAAATACAGATTCGAATTTTTCCAATATATAAACGTTTTTTTTCGCGTTTTAGGTTATTTTACATAACTCTGTAGCCGAATACAATTCTCATCCACACTTTTTTTCTCCAAATCTTCATCCAATCTTACATGCAAGCATTACCAAATCTATTCACTACTATCAATAGCATCTACGATTACTCCCAACTCAAAATCAATCCCCAAATTTTTCCCAAATCCGAAAACTTCATCTTCTTCAATCTTTACTATAGATGCACGGAAACGAGGTTCACAAACCAAGCATGCTACAATGGGTCCTTCAAAAAGGAGGGCTAGAAATGACAATGTTGCAGACTTGTCCAGATTACTTCATTCACCCGAAGAAATCGACCGATTCATAACTTACTACTTGGATAAAAAGCTTATCACTCCAAAATATGAATGCCATCAGTCTGCCATATGCTAAAGAAGTAACCAAGATTTTGGATCATTTTAAGGTGGACTTTTCAGGTGAAGTAATGTATACACCTTCAAAAGAAAATGTGTTGGACTTGAATGTGTTGCCCAGTAGGAAGATTGTTTGGAGCGAGCAACTTCAGACTTATGTCCACAAAAGCGATATTGGACAATCATCTACGACTGCCCAAGATAAAGAAGAAGCAGAAGAAACTACATCGAACAATGATCAAGTTTCAAATCGTATGGTGATGGACAAGCTCAATTCCCTTCCAACTTTCATTACTGAAAAATTTCAGACCATGGACATCTTCATTAACAACAGATTCCAAACCATTGAGACAACCCTTGCCCAGAATCATGAGTTTATGTTGAATGAATTGCATGGCCTGTCCCTCCAGCTTGACCAACATCGAAATCCAAAGGATGAAGATATGTAGTTGGTTGCTATAGTTTATGTTATTTTGCTTAATGTTGTTATGTTTCTAACTTTATGCTAAAAAGTTTGTTTATAACATTTATGTATGACTTAGACATATTTCACTTTTTACTTATGGTTTTTGATGTTATATTCTCTATTTTTTTTTATGATCTATTTTTACTCCCAATATACCTTGTAAGCTTGGGATATTTGTGTGTTTTTCTTCCTTTTTGATCATGTCAAAAGGGGGAGAAAATTGGGATGTTGTTGTTGTTAATGAATTTGTAGGTTTTCAAACTTTCAAAACATGATGGCATAAACTCAAGTTCAAAGGGGGAGTAAGCATGCATTAAGGGGGAGAAAATATCAACTCTTTGAAGTTTCAACAACAACAAGGTTTTGTCATCATAAAAAGGGGGAGAATGTAAATGTGCAAAACTATCCATGTTTTTTAGGAAAACAAAGACCAAGTAAATTGAAAGATCAAGTTGCAAGTTCAAAGATGCTAAGAGAAATCAACATCAAGTCAACTATTGCCAATATGCTAGAAGACTTAGAGTTTAAGGTATATGATGCAATCTAATATTGTTATATTTCAAATGCACATGAGAACCTTATACTTTTACATATGCATCAAAAGAATTTTCAAAGTGTCAAAATGCATGAACAATGTTTGAAAATTAAGTTTTTGACAAAAGTTAAAGTCTTATTCGACTACATATATGTATAGCCGAATACAGATAAAGTTAGTAGAAAAAATTGCACATCTGTATTCGACTACAGCATGTTGTAGCCGAATACAAACTCAAGTCAGTAGAAAAAACTTCATATCTATATTCGACTACAAGATGTCGTAGCCGAATACAAACCCAAGTTAGTAGCAAAAACTGAAATTTTGTATTCGACTACGGGATGGTGTAGCCGAATACAACATCAAGTCAGTGGCAAAATTCAGTCATCTATATTCGACTACAAGGATTTGTATTCGAATACAAGCTTGGAATTTTGAAATAAAACTGAACGTTATAGAAGTGTATTCGACTACACTTAGGATGTAGCCGAATACAATTGCGAAACAATGTAATTTTTCAGGTCTGATTGATTCTGAATCATTGCATATGTTCATCAAATGTCTAGGAACGATTGCCATTGATCTGAAGTGATGTCTTAAGAGTATAAATACCTCTTAGGCTCAAGTTTAACTTAACAACTTTCAAAAAATATTTTCAGAATTATTAAGATTCATTAAAAGTCAGATTGTCATATTTCAAGTACATGTGTTGCATTTTCATATCATTATAAAGGTTCTTTGTTGTACTTGAAATTACATTAGATTCTAATCATTATACAAGAAAGCATAAACTATTATACATTCTTGATTTTAGTCAAAACCATTATTATAAATTAACTAAGTTAGTGTGTTGGTTGAGGAAAGTGGTGTACTTTCTTCAAGTATTGTAAACTAAGATAGTGGTGTGTTATCTTAGGCAGATTGTTAGGAGTTTGTCACTAAAGTCTTAGAGTTAGATTTGCAGCTATTCTAACAATAATTAGAAAATCTCTTGTGGTGTGAAAGAGGACTGGATGTACCCTTGGTTGTAAGGGGAACCAGGATAAATTCTCTATGTTCTTTATTTTTCTGCCATTTACATTTTACTATACACTAATCATAGTCAGAAAAATAATCCACTAAGTCTCTAAAAACTAGAAAATTTCTAAACACCTAATTCACCCCCTCTCTTAGGTGTGCCTCTAAACTAACTGTAATATCCTCTTTATGAGAATTAAGATCCTAGCATGACTTTGTTTTCATATCTGATATAAGCTCAATCATTTTTAAACTCACCTAGTAGTGGAAACCACCTTTATAAAGGTTATTTTGGAGAAACTAGGTAAACACACAAATGCTCAACAATGTAGTTTTCCAAAAACACACAAATCCAGTAAAGTTACTTTTGATTGTCTGTTTGAGCTTTGAAACTATAATTTTTTCGGAAACTTCCAATATTAATTTTCTTTGTTCTAGTTTGTCATTGTTATCAACTCTATCATCTATGACTCTAACTTTAAGGGATAATATTTGTTGTGTATGATGTTGTCAAATTACCAACTATATCAAATTTCTTAATGGTATTTAACACCTTTATCTTCTAAAATACTTAAATCTCTCCAATATGACCATCTATCATAGTCACATAGTCATGTTGATTCTTTTCCCTCAAAATCCAATTTTTTCATATTGGTAAAATACCCCAAAAATGAATTACACATTCATAAAATATTCCATGACCTATAACAAACAAACAAAGCATGAGACCCTAACTTACAATCACTTATGACCTTTGCTGCAATGGTATCAAAAGCAAAAAAAAGATATAAACAAAAAAACATACCATGGGAAGCAACATATAAGCCATGGAAGACAAAAATAGTTGCAATGGGACCACAATACAAGAACAATAACGTCACCATTAAATACACATTGAACTACAGGAAATAAACAACGAGACCCAATATTTGCGTACCTTAAACTTGCGATTACAAACGAAGTTTCGTACCTTCAACTGCTTATGAATGATCACTCTATATATCTCCTTCAATTTTGTTATGCGCAAACCTATCACTTTCAATTTGGTTATGCACTAGAAGCTTTCTCCATCATATTTTGTCCAAGTTTGAAACCTAACATTAATCCGGATTACCCCTAAATTTCTAATTTTTAGCTAGTTCTTATTTTATTTTTTGTATTTAATTGTTAACATCCATGTTGGTATTTCCGTTAGCCACATGTACTTGTACGACGAGATTAAGTTAACATTTGACACAATAACGAACTTATTCCAAAGCGAGTAAATAAGGGATCAATTTAAAACATTTTAAACGTAGGGTTAATTTGAAAACTAAAATAAACATAAGGAAGCAATTGTGGATTAAGAAGATTAAGACACTGATTAAACATAAAAAAGGAAAATATATTAAAGTTCTCAAAAGTGATGACTACATAGCGTACAACTCCAACAAGTTTTACAATTCCGATGAGTATAAAACCATCCAATGACAATTAACCGTTTCAAATTCTCTACAATAAAATGTGATTTCTGAGAGGATGAATCGTGAAGTCAAAGAGATATCCGATTAAGGCAGATTAAGACAAAACTCTTATTGAGGATTGAAAGGCTAAAAGTTCATCAACTGAATCTCACAATTTTTGGATCTATTAGAAAAGGACAAGGACAGACTTATTCATATAGATGTGAGTGCAACCGCCACACTATCATTTCAATATATACTAAAATACTTTTTCTATTAAAATCTTTGGTATATATATATATATATATGCGCGCGCGCATACATAAGAAATACAAGTCAAAAAATGGAGGAAGAGATAAAAATAATCAAGAAAATAAATACTCAGGAGCTTGTAGATTGTCGACATGGAAAAGATATCATTGGAGTTAAATGGATATATCTAATACAAAACTTAATGTTGGTGACTTAATACAGAAGCACAAGCTTATATTAGTCGCCAAATACTACTCACAACAACCTGGTTTGACTATAAGGAGACTTCTCCCAAGTGGTTTGCCTAGATTATGATAGAGCCATAACTCTTGCAACTCAAATAGGGTATAACGTTTATCATCCACGAGGGTTTGTAGCCAAAGGAAATGAAGGAAAAGTTCTAAGACTAAGAAAATATCTAAATTACTTGCAACAAACCCCTCAAGCATTGTAGAGTAGAATTGATCGGTATATCATCGATCAAGGATTCCTGAGAAGCAAGAATGAGAAAACATTGTACATCCAGATCGTAGGTCAGCATCATACTCGTTTTAGAAGAATTTTGTTTCATTTTACTCTTAATTTTCAAAGTTCAAATTAGTATTAACAATTGTTCTATAAAAAAATATTCCTAATTTTGAAGTGTTAACTTGAATGTTTTTACTTGGTTTTTTTACATGAAGTCTAGTGCTTAAATTTGAAGCTTCGCTTCATTAAAATAACCTCTAAGGCTTTCTTGAATGTATAGTATTTAAATCTTGAGTTTTGTGTCAATGATATTTGTTTAATGATTTCATGATAATTCTAAATTAATTTAATATACGTGAGGTGATTGATGGATTTGTTTCTCTGAAGTGGGACTTTATCACGATACTTGTAGAAAAGATTATATTTGTGTATATTCTAAATGATAAGATTAAATACAAAGAGTAAAATTATTTTAATGAAACCATGTAATTGAGTAAAAAAAATGAACCATGTAATTACATTGAACAATTTTTTCAGTGCAATCATAGTTACTGTAAGTATATTGGATGTCTTAATTAAAAGGGGAAAATGTTCTTGAGTAAAGATGAGCTAGTAAGGGACAGCCAAGTGGGACCCAATTGTAGTTATGACGTTTGATTTACACTATTTATAGACTAATAGTATTTATCAAGTAACTCAAGCTTGCAAAATAGTCCATAGACTTGAAGACTTTTCTATGTATTTATATTTATATAGTGAAGTAATACAAATAGTTAAGTTTGTGGTTCAAATTATTAATTAAGGAATACAAGTATTATTTTTATTAAGTTTATAAAGAATTATTGATGAACGATTTTTTTATATTTAGCACACCAACTTTGGCCGGAAACATCTTAAAAATTATTTTTATTATATGTTGTTGAGTTTTAGTTTTATGTGTTATTAGCATGATGTTTGAAGGTTTTTAGCATTGAAGATTAAAAACTATGACGTAATTACTCCTCAAATTTTTAATGTGCAGTGAAGTCACATTATTGAATAACAATTAGTGTCCTGGTTTTAAAATTTATTCCATTTTAATGAATTTGTCATTTGTATATGTACTTCAGTTCATTGTATCAATTTTCTATGATACATTTAAATGCTCCCTCTTTTTTTTTTTAATATAAAAGAGTGGTATTTCAATTGAATCATGCTTTAATTTTCTAAACATCACAACTCATTTGAATTAAAAACCTTTGAAATATGAAAACTTAAATATATTTTGTTGAAAACTTCTTTTAAGAGTCAGAGGATTATATTTTGGTAACTAAGCAAGTTAAATTAATATTGGAGTGTAAGTCAAGTGTCTAAAAGTCATCTGGTCTAAGATATGGCTAATTAGTGTCGTAAATTTTTCTAAAAATAATTTCTAAGTACGTTTTGAATCAAAAATCTGGGGCGTTACATTAATGTAACATCCCGGATTTTTTATCCAAAATATTACTTAAAAATACTTTTAAAAAATTTTACGACAATTTTTCTTTTGTAAGAATATCTAACATTATCCATTTAAATAATTAGTAACAATAACATTTATTTAATATTATTAAAAAATGTTTATTCAAAAACTAAAACAAAGAAAAAGCAATTATTCCTAACGGAAGGGGACTCACTTCCGTATTTCTAGAATGAGTGCATTTTAAAGTTTGGTGACAAAAGATTTAAATATAGACATAAAAATATTGCGGCAATCCTATTATTACAAAATTGTCTTGAAAACCCATTTTTACTCCACGTTCGTCGCACGTTAATACTAATCAACTAATCTTGAATATCCTCGAACTCATTAGTACCTAAAATGTTGTTGTAAGGGTCAGATTTTTTCCATCATCCACATCAAACCAAAGCTAAACATAATGAAGAATAACACAAAACATATATAAGTAAAAACTTCCAATTTAAAAGAAGAAAAAAAAGCACAAACCGGTAAATTTTATATCAAAAACATATGTATAAAGCATGCTTCTATAATTATATGATTCGGATATAAACCTGCCTCTAAGGCAACTTCCACACAGAAAAATCACTCATACCAATGAGGAAAATAAATTTGCCACTAAGGCAACTTCCATACAGAAGATCACCCATACCAATGGGGAAAATAAACCTACCACTAAGGCAACTCCCATGAAGATGCATATGCCATGACATAATAATATATTATCAAAGAGATATATTCCCACACAGCCCACTAAGAATCATGTCGTATGCATTCAAAATAACTTTTTAAAAATCAACATCTTATGCACATATCACTAAGATCACATACCACACATCCATATTATGAGTATCACATATTCATGGACAAATAATCATAAAAATTATACCTTTCACCACATACACATAAAAATCAAAAACTTGATATCATACACACCATAAAAATTAGCACTTTAACATATATAACAAGAAAATTCAAACTTCAACTCATACACATCATCAAAATTAAAACCTCATATATATAACATAAAAATTCATATTTTACTTCATATCTTTCATAAAAATTAAAATTTTATCATATATAACATAAAAATCCATACTTTACTTCTTAAAAAAATTGTATATTATATACTGACTCAACGCAAAGGATTCGGGTTTCATTATTTTAATTCATTAGTCTACATTTTATTCCTTTCAAAAAGCAAGCGATCACAATTATTAATTTCATATCATCCAACTCACGGTCTAACTATAATTTGTGTGGAGAAAAGCTCTTACCTTGGCCACTTTTCTTCCTAGTACAAAGCTCTAAGCCCCCATGAAGTTGTTCACAAACAAATAAATTCCAAGCTTTTGATGCACAAAGAAGAAGAGGTGTGAAGGTGATGGCGGCTAGGGTTTCAGTCTTCCTTTCTGCTTTTTATTACTGAGAATGGCAATATTGTGGACTTTAGGGAAAATTTAAAGTGGAGATTATTGGGTAGATAGTGTTGGGCCCAATTAAAGAATAGAAAGGAGAAAATAATTTATTTTTTTATTTTTATTTTTCTTAACCTTGATCATACAAAGAACCAAGCCACAAACTCCAAGCTCAAATTTCTATTATGTGTTGGGTCACCAAGCCACAAACCCTTAGTCCAAATTCTTCTTGTACTAAAAAAACCATATATATATATATATATATATATATAACTTCTCTATTGATTAAATAATTCTTACTAATAATTTTATCAACTACAATAAGTCGAACAAGGCAAATAATTATCACTCCTTAATTAATATTGAAAAATATATATATTTATAGGTCTTAATTATTTTAAATAATAAATTTAGAGGATGTTACAATTTTCATGTTCTGATGGAACATTTACTACCAATAGGTATACATTCCATGTTGCCTGAAAAAGTTAGATGCGCCCTAACAACACTATGTTTCTTCTTCAGGGAAATTTGTAGTAAAGTAATTGATCCAACCAGCTTGCCATTATTGCAAAAAGAAATTGTTCTTACTTTGTGTGAGCTTGAGATGTATTTTCCGCCTTCATTTGTTGACATCATATAACTATTCATCTTGTGAAAGAGATACAACTGTGTGGACCAACTTAAATGAGATGGATGTACCCAATTGAAAGGCTACGTGAAAAGTCGAAGACGACCAAAGGGTTGCATTGTTGAACGATACAATGTAGAAGAAGCTGTTGAATTTTGTACGGAATATCTGTCTAACGTTGAACCCATTGGACTTCCGAAGTGTCATAATATGGAAATAATAATAGGAAAGGGATAATTGGGAATAAAATAGTGACCATATCAAGGACAAAATGGGAGCAAGCACATTTGTATGTTTTACACAATGCCGATGAAGTTGAGCAGTATGTTGAAATACACACGGGGTATCTAAGGAGTTTGAACCCCGAATAAAAATAAAAATCGGGTAGCATGAGAACAAAATCAGATTTTTATAACATGGTTCAAAAATGATATTTATTCAACGATGTTTGTAGACGTTGCTTTAATTTCTGAAAGAGTAAAATGGTTAGCATATGGTCCAAGTTTACATGTATTTTCATACATCGGGTATGCAATTAATGGCTACACATTTTGTACAAAAGAGCAAGATGATAAAAGTACTATGCAAAATATTGGTGTCACCTAGTAGCTGAAGCATTGCACGTCTCAAGTTCCAAGCATAGAAACCCCACATATGTAAATCTATCATATTTTGGGATTGAAAAAATTTGGAAGTTAGATTATATAATGTTTTGAGTGCCTGTTTTGGGGTGCATGTGGGTTGAAAATAAAAATGGTGTTCAAACTAACAAGTCTAGTTTTTTGCAGGTGAATCTTAATAGAGTAGGATACAAGGATGAGCCTTTTATTTTAGCAACTCAAGCTAAACAAGTGTTCTATGTGAATGAACCTGCTAATATAAATTGGTGCATAGTACTTTTGACCAACAAAATAAGTGATGATAACAATAAAGATGAAGATGATATTGATATTTATCATGTTAACGTTGAGGATGATCCTTTTTTAGCAACATGACAATCACTTTAAACTAGTCTAACTATGAAAGGTGATTTGTATTTAAGAGATGATCATGATGAGAGAATCTGGATCAATCCAACATTCCACATAATTAAGGGACAAACAAATAGTATTTTAATAAAGAAAAGAAAGAGACCAACCTAAACATTGGTCGTGGTTGTCTACACTTGATTTGTAAATTTTGTACATATCAGTTATTTGTTACCTCTTTTATTTTCACATTTTTTTTATTTTAGTGACAAATATTTTTAGTTGAACAATAGTGTTTTAGTTCCATATTAATGTTGCTGACATATACTTATTAATTAGTTTAATATGAATGTTACTTATTTATACATAAGGTAAGCAATACAAATCGTTATAGAGCATCAAAGCCCTTATAGCCATATAAAAAGTTGTAACACCCCGAGTTTAAAACACAGCGTGAGTGTATTTTTTTTTTTAAAATAAATAATTAAAATGTTTTTCCCAATTTATTACTTCAAAAGAATTGAAATAATATTTTCTTTAATTGATTTCATAAAATAGTGCGTCGTAATCCAAAACGACCAAAAGTAATTAAATAACTACCCCACGAGTAATCAAGTAAACTATTTTTTGGAAATTTAATCTTCAAAATAAAGATACATCCCAAAACCTGTATCCTGAACCCACCAAAATATCATCAGAGTGCAGAAAAATATTAGCGGAAAAGTTATCCAATAATTCCCAAAATAACCAATTACATTTTCCAGTTCAAAATCCTATACATCAAGTCTAACTGATCATGCACTAAGCTACAGTAGCACGGTCTCCGCCGCATCCTCTACAAGTCTCGTCTTCAGCCAGCTGTCTGTCCCTCTGCGTTGTCCACAAAGACTCCGTATACGAATATCAAGGAAAACTAACGACGTCTCCGTCGTTAGTGTAACCGTCGGTGGGACGGGTTTGGGGTTCATCTGAGGGCAAAGCCCAATTTCCACAATAATAGTAAAGGGTCACCGACCGAAACTAACAATTAAACACATAACATTTATATCACAGAACAAATACATTCATGGCATATCATATAATAATGATGATAAATAAAAATGCTTATTTTGGAAATTTCATAACATGTATGCCTTTTCAAAACAGCAACCAATTAATATGGAAAACATGTTGTAAGTACAACTAACACTTCAGCAATCACATAAATTCAGATTTTATAATGCACTTACACACATCACTTTCCAATCATCATCATATAACAAAATCGTGACCCACCGGTCAATCACCCCGATGCAATATGTATATGCTCATGTATTCAACTTCTTGGAATTACCAAGGTGCAGTCGCTCAACAAACCAGCACAATTTAAATATGTTTGACTTTAACGGCCCTCAAGACCAGGGTGCAATCGCTCAACAGATCAGCACCAGTGCAGTCGCTCAACAGACCAGCACTCGTGCAGTCGCTCAATAGACCAGCACGTTTGACATATACTCAGGTACAATCGCTCAACAGATCAGTACCAGTGCAGTCGCTCAACAGACCAGCACTCGTGCAATCGCTCAACAGATCAGCACGTTTTTGCGCATTTTAGGGTACAGTCGTTCAACAGACCAGTACCAGTGCAGTCGCTCAATAGACCAGCACTCGTGCAATCGCTTGACAGATCAGCACGTTTATGCATTACTCTGTGGCCCATCGCGGGTACCACCTGACTATGCAATGCATGAATATGCAGTGTTTTCTCTTCACTGAAAACAGTATGCAACATCAATAAAATTCATGCCTTCCATCATTTCTCAAAACATCTCAACACAATTAATTTCATTATCATCACATCATAAATCAAACATTCAAACATTTCTTCATTTCCACTTCACATCATTTTAAAACTTCATTCTGATTATCAAAAATCTTCCCTCTGTTTTCCCCAACTCTTAAAATTCATAAAACAATGTTCAAAGCTGAGATTTTTGGAAAACACGAATCTGTATTTGAATACAGCTTCTCTGTATTCGAATACAGCTTCTCTATATTCGAATACAGCTTCTCTGTATTAGAATACAGAACCCAAAACAGTTCAGAATTAACACTTTGTATTCGAATACAGCTCCCTAGTAATCGAATACAGAGGTAGTTCCAGTGCACAAAGCAGCATTTTTCACTACATCAGTACAATCTCAAAAGCTTCATCATTACCACTTCAAATTATCACAAAACTCCATTTTAATTTGTCAAAAACCTTCCCAAATGCTCCCCAACACTTAAAGTTTATAAAACAATGTTTAAAACTTTGATTTTCTAAAAAACACGAATCTGTATTCGAATACAGCTTCTCTCATATTCGAATACATAAGCATAAGACTGCAATTTCAACACTCTGTATTCGAATACAGCATACCTGTAGTCGAATACAAAAGAAAAAAACAGTGTACATTCAGCATTTTCCCAACATCATTTAAGATTTTCAAAAACTTCATCATCTCCTCTTTAAAACTATTTCAAAAACTCCATTTTAAATCATTTCAAACCTTTCCAATGTTTTCCAACACTTTAAAGTTCCCATGGCAGTGTTTAAAACTTGATTTTCTAAAAAAACACAAATCTGTATTCGAATACAGCTTCCTTGTATTCGAATACAGAAGCTAAAACTTGAGTTTCTGGAAAAACACGAATCTGTATTCGAATACAGCTCCCTTGTATTCGAATACAGAAGCAAAAATTGTGAAAGTTAGCATCTTGTATTCGAATACGAGGTTGTCGTAGTCGAATACAGATGCGAATACAGTGTTAAAATATCACTTATGTATTCGAATACGACAGGGTCGTAGTTGAATACAGATGCTAAGTCAGAAGCAAAAATCCTTCATCTGTATTCGAATACAGAGGCCCGTATTCGAATACAAGTTTGAAAACTTGAGTAAAACAGAAGCTTGGCAGGTTGTATTCGAATACACTCTTGCTGTATTCGAATACACCTTCGAATTCAGTGAAATTTTCTTGAGACTTCAACACGTTTTCAAACTTTTTTCTTTGGAAAAACAACAACCCCAAAAATGTTTTACCACTCTTTTGCAAACCACAAAACTCAGACATTTTTCATCGATAACAACTTTTCCAGAAAAACACTTTCATCATTTAAAATCCCTCTCTTTTGAAAACATCAGCAACACCAGATTTTCATCAACAGAACAGAAACAGAATCATCAACACCAAAAGCAACATCACAGTTTTGCTTCAATCCCCCAAACAGAATATCAAACTCAAAACAGAACATGCAGAGTATTTCCAGCATTCTTACATAACCAATCACAACATGCAAAGCATTTTCAGCTTTCTCACACCAACAGAACAACATTAATACATTCAGCCTAACAGCAAGCATCACATACACCAAAACACCAACAAAGTGCATTTTCTCATTTTATAACAACCAGCACAACAGTTTTAAAAATATGCATTTTGATCATCTTCAAAATAACATGCAAGACATTTTTCAGCTTTCCCACACACAAACAAAACAACATTACTGCATTCAACCAAACAGAAACCATCACAGAATCATTACACATCAACAAAATGCATTTTCTTCATTTTTTTTCAAAATGTCATTGCAAAAATAGTTTTTCTTTAGACAATGATGAAAACATCAGTAATTTCATGACAGTTATGCATTTATAGCCCTAATGCAACTAGAAAATGGAAGGTGCCCTTACCCTTGTTGCGTTTCTACTACTTCTCACATTTCTATTTTCGTTCCCGTTTACGCGTCAAAAATCGGCGAAACCCCCGCTTGCGTTTGCTGCTACGAATATGGGTTCTCTAGCTCTGGAATGATGAGGGGAACAACTTTTGTACTGAGGGTTTTCTGGTTTGGTGCTTGGATTTCCAAGTAATATCACTTTTGAGGAACTCCCCTTTTTTTTTTTTTTGAACGAACTGGAAATAGAAAACAGAATGGGAGGGAAGGAGAAGGTGGGTATTGTTACATGCAGTAAGGGCAATAAGGGAGGAGGAATGGTGTTCTCATTTTACCCATCCTTCTCACTCCTATATATAGGCTTGTGTGGGTGCCACCTCACTCGACACTTGTCTGATCCTCAGCACTTAACCAATCTCGTCGCAATTAGCCGATAATCCCTTAATTAACTATCTGTTAATTTAATTACTCGTAATTAAATTAATTTACTCTTCATCCAATAATCTTAATTCATCTTCCAAAATAAATATTTATATATATATATATATTTACTCAAAACATACATATATTAAATATTTTACAAATATCCCCAAAATACACTTGATATTAATTCCATAATTTAATTTTAAATTTAAGGGTCTTACAAAAGTCATGTATGAAATATGCACGTTTTGAGCAAAAAATAATAACAATGTATATATATATATATATTGTATGAGATGGTAACAATAGAATATAGATTTTATGATTATTTGTTTAGATAAAAGATGTAGGATTTGACCAAACATCTATTAGTCCTCATATACTGTGGAGAGTTGCTCGTGAAGATAACTAAGGTGTTCTTTAAGTATATAATAACACTAGCTATAACATTTTTTATTTATTTAGTTATTTATTTATTTGTTAATGTCTTGTGAAAATCTTCATGATAAAATCTTCAAGACACCGCCAGTTGTAGGGAAATACTTAGTAAAGCATTAAATGTTCCTGAGTATTATGGTCATGTGAGGTGTAAGGGATTTAGAGTCAATCCAAAAAATTATTATTAACGTCAAAAGGACAAAAATCCAAGTAATGCGGAATTATGTGTTAAGATACAAGATCTAACTATCGAACTTCGTTACTTACGAAAGAAGGACAATGATAAAAATTTAACAGAAAGTTGTCCACAAAATATGCATACCCCTAGTGACAATGTTAGTTCCAATCTTATTTCAATAACCTTCTCAAGTAATTAGTTAATGAATTATATTGCTGCATTCTATTTAATTAGTTGATGATCATGCTAACTAAAAAGTTCATTAATAGCTTTATATTTATTATTGATATAGGGTATTTCATCTTGTATACATTATTTGTCATCTCTTACTTATCACATGGTTGATAAAGGAAATGTTGGAACCAAGTTGGTTTTTTCAATTAAAGTTTTGATGTTAACAAAAGTATTTTATGAAAATCATATTTTGACTTAGAAGAAGTATGAAAAATCAGAGGATATGAAAAATAAGAGGATGACGTCACCAGAGGATGTCATCAGAGGATGACGTCAGTAGAAGATACCTCAAGAAGATACAAATCAGAAGCAGATGTCATCAGAGGATGACGTCACCAGAAGATAAAAAGGCCACTAAAAGATACGGCCAAAAGATATCACTAGAGGATACTAGAGGATGTCATCAGAGGATGCATCCAGAGGATACCAGAAGATACATCTAGAGGATACTAGAAGATACCTCTAGAGGATACCAGAGGATCCCATCAGAAGCAAGAATTAGAGAATGTCATCAAAGGCAAACATCGGAGGATATCATCAGAGGGAAGAAACAATGACATCATCAGAGGATATTATTCTTAGCCCAGATCAGAAGGAAGCATTATCCAGAAGGAAACTTGGTCCATACCAGAAGGAAACATAAGTCAGACTTGGTCCAGACCAGAAGATAGCATGGTCCAGAACAGAAGACTTGGTCCAGACTTGGTTCAGACCAGAAGATAGCATGGTCCAGCATATAAGACTTGGTCCAGACTTGGTCCAGATCAGAAGATCACACAATCCAGATCATGAGACATAATGGTACAAATCAGATCACATGGTCCAGACTTGGTCCAGATCAGCAGATCATACGGTTCTGAATTTACATCGTAATGCAAATCAATGAAGACTTGATTAAAATTCGAAGATGACATGATTGAATTTCGATAGAAATTTAATCAAAGTATTAAGGGGATTTGATTCAAAAATCACTGAAGACTTGAAGGAAATTCGAATGAAATCTGAAGCTAAAAGATACGGACAAAAATTAAGAGAAACAGGATTGGTCAACAGAATTTTCAAATGAAATATGAAGCTAAAAGATACGTTTTGAAATTGAGAGAAATGGGATTGGCCAACAGAATTTTCAAAGTAAATATGAGCATAATTTATCTCGAATTTAAGCTTGGACAAAGCCCTAATGTCAACTATAAAAGGAGGCTTCAGGCCCAACATTAGGCACTGAAAAACACAAGAACTCAAGCTTACAATTCAACGTCATCCGAGAGTTCAAAAGAGAGAAATACTTGTGCGAAAAAGAAATATGATCTAAGTGTTTTCAGAGAGTGATAGTCAATGTTATAATCAGCATTCCAGAAGCAACTACTCAAGAGAAGCATCATTATAATCAGCTTTCCAGAAGCAAATAAAGAGTGTGAAAAACAGTGCAACAATCAGCTTTCCAGAAGCGAATTTGCAGAGTTCCAAACCCTTGTAATCAAACCCGTTAGAGGTGTAGATTCCTTCTTCAATCTGGGGTTGTCAGAT
Source organism: Cicer cuneatum (assembly GCA_037974295.1). NCBI lineage: Eukaryota > Viridiplantae > Streptophyta > Magnoliopsida > Fabales > Fabaceae > Cicer > Cicer cuneatum. Next base: position 37,955,815 of record JBBPBO010000005.1, on the reverse strand, counting down.
TGGTAGGAGAAGACTTGACTTGTAGGGTCAAGGTGTTGTTATCGTTCCTCAAAAGTCTGGGATTGTCAGACTGTTTGGGAAGACTGACTTGGAGGGTCAGGTGTTGTAATTCAAAGTGTTTTGAATTAGTGGATTAAAGCCTTCGGAGTGAAGGGACTTGATGTAGCCAAGTTAATGGTGAATCAGGATAAATCGTTGTGTTCTTATATTGTTATTATGCGCTGCTAAGTCTGATTACTTATTCATCAAATAATTCCCATCAACATTCAACAAAACAAAAAAAGAATTCAAGTTTGACAAACAAAATTCAACCCCCTTCTCGTGTTTACACCTTCAGGAAAGGTGTACAATATTTTTGGAGACATACTACACCATACTCTCTGTTGGTTACGCGAGAGTCTTAATTGATATTGTTTTAGAGTTGGATGTTGTATTCCCTATACTTGATGAAGTTGGAGATGCAAGGTTGGTGGGAGAGGCCATAGGATCATATGTGGCATGACCAATAAATCTCATTTCTCGAGATGTTGAGGTATGTTAGAAAACATATTTAGTTAATGTTTCTAATTTTTCTTTTTATTTTGTCTTGAAATTTCTAATTTTTTACACCATATTTTTATATTCTTATAAAATCCAAAGTAAATGTTAAGGATATTGTTAAGGGGAACAAGTCAGTCACGTCAAAAAAGCAGATATATTGTTAAGCATTAAACAATCATTAACTAACCAAATTTCACGATGGTTTATATTCAAACACAAAAATTGCAACAAGTCAGACAAAATGAGAAGGTTGGACCTAGCAATATGTCGGTTGCAACACCAAAGCAAGGTCTTACAAGATCAAGAATTCAAAAGTCTTCCCCTAAAAAGAGTTGTGCACCTGTTTCTCGATTTGTGCAATGTCTTGAAACATTTGTAGAAATAAATATATCTACGGATAAAACATGTGTGAAATACCAAAAGAGCTTTTCAAACATCAAGAATAGGTGTTTCTGTTATTGCCATATATAAGGTATTCCAAATAACTTTAGATGAATGAATTATTTTTTTGTATAAATGAATTAGACCTGAGTTTATATATTCATTCAAGGTACTTGTATGAAAAATTGGTGTGCTCGCGTCATTTGATCAAAAAATTCTCCTTCATATCTCCCCATCAAATATCCATGTTTGATATTGATCCAACTCAGGTAAAAGAATATGTAGTTGATGTACTGATGAACAATAAAGATCATCTGAAATAAGCTATTTATTATACCATATAATTATGGGTTAGATTTTCTTTCAAATTTAACTTATGGTATATATTTTCTCTTTTTATACTTAATTTGCTTATTGATTTTTAGGAGGCATTGGATGTTGATTGTCATTAATGCCACATTAGAAATAGTTTATTATTTAGATTCAGTACATGGTGATTATACAAATCACTTGAAGTTGAAGTTTAAACTTGACACGTTAGTATATAATTGTATCAAAATCTGTATATTCATTTACATATTTGTTAGAGCTATCCAAATATTTGGAGCTCAAAAGGGAGCTCAAGCTTCAAAAAATAAATTGAACAAGATTATATGGAGACCAATACAAGTTTTATATAGCTACCTATTACATTTGGAGTATAATTATAAATATTGTTAGTTACCAAATTTTTGTCTTATAAATTTAACACGAGATTCAAGTTTTGTCTTATAAATTATTACATTGATGTATATATTTTTATTTGTCTAGTGTCCTCTCCAAAAAATGGGACAAATTGTGGGTACTATGTTATGACGTTCATGAAAAAGATTGTCACTTCTAATCAAAATGTGATAACAAATATGGTATGTTAATTATATTCTATATAGTTTATATTATTTCAATATTTAATATTTTCATTGGATTAATTTTAACTTAGTTTTGCATTATATTTAATTTGTAGTACTTTGATGAATTCAAATGTACGAGTTACTCTAAAGATCAATTAACTAAAGTTAAGGAAGATTGTTGTCAATATGTGCTTAGATTAAGAATCATATGATAAATTGTTAATTCAATGTTGTATTGATTGTTTTATCTTTGACTATAGTATTTATTGTTAATTTTATCTTTGTATATATATAGGTCGCTTAGTTAATGTAATTAGTTGTGTTTGTAACAAGGTTGCGCATAAGTTGGCTTAGGGAGCTAAGATGATGATATATATAACAATAATTTTATTTTATACAAGAGATACAAGTGTTTTTTTTCTTCTGAATCTGATGATATATATATATAAGGATATATTGAAATAATATAAACTATATATAATAGAAATAATATAATTTGTAGTACAAATTATAACAGGATATATTTCAATTAATATATTTAATATTCCACTAATGTGTTTGGCATAAGAACGTTCTTGCTTTCAAACTATTTTTCTTGATCACTCTTGATCAGTTATAGAACTTACCTTTCAACCTTGAAAGGATTTTAATAGTTACCTTTCAATTCATAAAGGATTTATACAAATTACCTTTTAATAACTAAAACTATTTTTACAACATACTTAAATTATCTTAAGAGATACAATTGAGTTTTAAATGATGTGTATGATAAAAGGTTTTAGCATCATAATCTACTCAACACTTGTTTGAGATTGATTATCAACAATAACTCAATAAAGAGATCATTGAATAAAATAAGAGAAAGCTGAAGTTTTGCTTGAGTGAAGAGTTTTGTTGTTTGAGTATGATTGTTTAAGTATTGGAATGATTGCACTAAAAACTCTTGTTGTCTTCACCTTGATGCTCCTTTTATAAATGAAGAGAGGGTTAGAAAGGCTCAATATAGTTGTTACTCAACTTCAGCAAAACATTTGTCTAGATTGAACTTTAATAGGCATGTGTGTTATTCGTTCTAGAATGTTCTTCTCCAAAATCAGAACGTTCTTGGTTTAGTGTTGTATGGAAAACGTGGATAAGTGATGGAATGGTTGTGAAGTGTCAATCATTTGTCTTAGAAGCATGCTGAGCTTTTCTGCAAAAAGTGCAGCAACAGTGTACCATTGTCTTTGTTGTCTGTAAGACCCTTAATTTTTAAATATTAATTTATGCAATTTTGGAGTATTTTGTATTAAAACTAATTGGACTTTTCAGTCAAGTTTAAATTATTATACGATTTAAATACAAAGAAAAATATATTTTTGAGATGTTGTAATATGATTAATATTTGTATATATTTATATATATATTTTGAGGACGACTAAAATTATTTGTCGAGGAATAATTTAATTATATTACGAGTAACTAAATACTGGGCAGTTTATCAAGAATTTATATGCCACGAGAGTCGCGACGAGGGTAGATAATTATCAAAATAGTTTGAGGTGTGAGTGAAGTAATGTGTGTCAGGACATTTAGATAATAGTGGGTTATTTAAGCAAAATGTATATATATTTATATATATATATATATATACATAGTAGGTGGCATAGTATGTCTATATATATACATGCATGTGAGAAGGGGGAAAAGAGAACATAAGCAAAAGCATAAACAGTTTCCTCCTACCTGCCGTGCACCATCCTTCTGCTCTTTCTTCTTCTTTTCTATTATGTTTGTGTTATTAGTAAGAAAACCAAACTCAAATCCTAGATTACTTCAAAATCTAAGCTTCCATTCCAAGAGTGTCAAGAGCAAAAGTTACTCCTCTCCTCACTACGGTGCTAGTGAGCTAACTTTGGTAGCGACGACGCGAGCGGGAGTTTCGCCGTATTTGAGCGCGGTAACGAAAATGGTAGAGAAATCGTGAACAAGGTAAGAGGCTCCTTCCAACTTTATAGTTTGCATGTAGGAACTCTATATGTGTGTTTGATGGATGATTTATGTGTTATTCTTGTTGAAAACGTGAAGTTGTTGTGGTCGATGAGAAAAATGCCATTGTTGTGGTGGATGATAAAAAATGTCATTGTTGTTGTGATATTGTTGTTAATGATGTTGCTGCTATGTTGTAGTGTTAAAGATGTTCTTGTGATTGTTGTTGTGTTGTTTTTATTTTCAAAGAAAAGAGTTTGAGCTCAAGTCGAAATTTACTTGAAAAATTATACTGTTTTCGAAGATGTTTTCGAATACGACACTAGCGTATTCAAATACACCTCTACAAAGTTCAGTTTTTATTCAAATTTTGAACCTCGTATTCGAATACGACACCCCGTATTCGAATACAAATATGTGATTTTTGCGACTGATTTATCATCTGTATTGCGACTGATTTGTTTATGTACTTAATGATTTGGAAAACATTTTTAAGGCATATAATAAATTATATGAGGTTCTTTTGAGATTGTTTTTGCAATGGTGGTGAAGTGTCCGAGTTTCATATTTGCATTTACGTACTGATTTCAGTGAAGAGAAATAGAGTACGCTCATGCATTGCATAGTTAAGTGGTGACCGCGATGGGCAACAAAGTTGAGCGGTGACCGTGATGGGCTACAGGGTGGTTCCATGTGATAAGTAGGTCCATCTTATCCTTAAGAGGATTAAACTTATGTGTAAAGCTTGTGAGAGGCTACACTCTAAGTAATTTGTGCTAGTCTGTGAGAGACTGCACCCATAAAGTTAAGTAGTGACCGTGATGGGCTACGGGATGGTTCCATGTGATAAGTGAAGTAGCAATATCGATTTACATGAAAGGGGAGGTTTGAATTGTAAATTCTCCCTTTTAAAATTCCTGTTAAAAACTTAAGAAAATAACTCAAGATTGATCTTGGTTGTGAAAACAGAAAAGGAGAACGTTATTGGTTTTCACCAGAAAATAGAGAACGTTCTTGGTTAGTTAAAATCAACAATTCAGTTTATCTATTTAACTTGATAATTAACAGACAGAAAGTAAATAGAGATAAGGGAAGAGATATCACACACAGATATATCCTGGTTCACCCAACCCGGGCTACGTCCAGTCCTCACAACGGTGAGATTTTCCACTAAGTGCTTAAAACAAGAACCTTCTTGGTTTTACAGCACCTAGCTTAGATCAACCTTTGATCTTTGTTACAGACTTTAATCTAATTCCACCCAGAAAAAGATTAATCAAATCACCTACCAACCTTGATAGTGATTTCTTACAATCTACCCCAAACTATACTTAACTCTTATAGTTTGAGTTTTACACTAATGATGAGATTGTTTAGAATTTGAGATGTCTCAACTCTTGTTTGAGATTCGATTCTTTACAAATAATTCAGTATAAATGTATCAGAGTAAAAAGAATTTAATCAAACTGATTCTTGTAAGTGATGAGAGATTTTCAAGTATGTATGTGAGTGATTGATGATATATCTTGGCACTTGAATGTCTTTGATTTTTGGACAGAATCTGAGTATGCTCAACTCGTGTTTGAGATTAGATTCTTGACAAAAGAATTCAATAGATGATTCTGATAAGAAGAAGAAAAACAGAACTGAATCTTTTGTTTATGATTGAGAAGCTTTCAAGTATGTAGATGTATGTGAGTGATGTTTTTTTTCTCTGTACTTGAAGCTGTATTTCTTCCTGAGCTTTTGCCTTCCTTTTATAGGCGTGAGAGCATATTATGATGGTCAAATAGAGCCGTTGGTAGTGCTCTTGTCAGGCTTGACCAAAGGCATTATTTCTAAATAAAAATAATCAAACTTTTGACTATTTTTATTTTATGTTCAGACTGGGCTGTGTGTTGCGTTTTGGATCAAATTTATTTGAGTGATTACTGATCCTTTAACACTTCTGATAAGTGATAATATTGTAGGCTTGAACTGGAGCTTTCAAATCACTTAAAACAGATTAAAAACGATCACAAAGCTTGTTGCAGAAAAACTGTAGTTGCTGGAGATTGATGATCAATCTAGAGCTTTAGCTTTTGGGTTTCCTGGAGATTGATAATCAATCTGGACTGATTTCTGAACATACTGGAAGCTGTCTTGATGCATTATATATTGTTAAGATTGTTTATCAATCTTGACAGCAGAACTGGAGTTTTGATTATGTCAAAACAGCTTGGAGAATGATGATGAACTTCTGCAGAATGTTAATGAAAATTCTGGATATTGATAATCAATCTAGAGTCCTAGTATTTGAACTTTCTGGAGATTGATAATCAATCTGGAGGATCAGTTTTGATCATTCTGGATGTCTTCCTCTGAATGTATTTTCTGGAGATATCCTCTGATATCGTTTTCTGGAGATATCCTCTAGTATACTTTGGTTGAGGTTTCCTCTGGTTTTCTCTGGTTGAGGTATCCTCTGATATCCTCTGGTTGAGGTATCCTCTGATATCCTCTGGTTGAGGTATCCTCTGATATCCTCTGGTTGAGGTATCCACTAATGTCTTTTGGTTGAGGTATCCTCTGATATCCTCTGGTTGAGGTATCCTCTGATATCCTCTGGTTGAGGTATCCTCTGATATCCTCTGGTTGAGGTATCCTCTGATATCCTCTGGTTGAGGTATCCTCTGATATCCTCTGGTTGACGTATCCACTGATGTCTTTTGGTTGAGGTATCCTCTGATATCCTCTGGTTGAGGTATCCTCTGATATCCTCTGGTTGAGGTATCCTCTGATATCCTCTGGTTGAGGTATCCACTGATGTCTTCTGGTTGAGGTATCCTCTGATATCCTCTAGTTGAGGTATCCACTGATGGCAGCTTGGTGAGGTATCCTCTGATGGCAGCTTCGTGAGGTATCCTCTTCTTGAGGTATCCTCTGGTGACATCATCTGGTGATGTCATCCTCTGGTAATGTTATCTTCTGGTGACGTCACCATCCTCTGATGATGTCATCCTCTGGTAATGACTTCATTCTCTGGTGACAGCTTCTAGTACCCTTTGGAGGCATCTTCTGGTATCTTCTATAGGCATCTTCTGGTATCCTCTGGAGGCATCTTCTGGTATCCTCTGGAGGTATCTTCTGGTGATGTTATCGGGTAACATCTTATGTTTTTCCAGATTGTGTCAAGAACGTTCTTTATGCTGATTTCTTGGCTTTCCTTGAATCATTAACATGCTGTTAATTCTGAACATTCTGGAGACTGTTCAGTCTTGCTTTGGCAGCTTGATTCATGGCATTTTTTCTTTGTGATTAGAATGGTTCCTTTTGATTCTAATTGATCACATCTGTTCATTGTCATGTACTCTCAGTACTGATGTAAATTCCAGATGCAATAACTTTAATTAAGTGGTGGAGAAAGTTTGGTCTTTATGTTATCACAAACTTGCGAACATTCTCCATTTTTCAGAATATGTCAAGAAGTTATTCTGACCAGAAGATGGCCTGATAGTGAAAAATTACACAGTCCAGACTTGACCAGAAGGTATGTTTATGAGTCCAAAACAAAAGGATCCATTCAGATTTGGCCCAGATCATAAGATAGCATGATTCAGGGCATGGAACTAAGTCCAGACCAAAAGAAATGAGTTCCAGAATCAATCCAGACCTGGTCCAAAATTAAAGGTAAAATGTCCAGACTGAAATATTTTTTGTTCAAGTTAATTTCAGTTTGTTCCAGACCAAAGTCCAGAATCTGTCCAGATCAGAGTAAAAATTGCCAGATCAATGGTTCAGAAATAATCATTTGGTCCAGTGATGGTCCAGATCAAAAAATCAGACCATGGCCCAGTTGTGGCCGAAATCAGAGGGACAGACTGTGCAGTCCAGGAATGGCCGAAATCAGAGGATCACAGAATATCAAATAGGCTGGTCCAGATGTGGACTATCGCATGAAGATCCAATGGTGCAGATTAGATCATGAGGATTAAAGAATCTGAGAAAAAAGCTCAAAACAGAATTGGAGAAAAAGGCTCAAAACAAAATCTGAGAAAAATGCTCAAAACAAAAGCGGAGCAAAATGTTCAAAACAGATCAGTGAGCAAAAGGCTCAAAACAGAATCTCAGCACACTACTCCAGAATATTCTCAAAACAGATTAATCGAAATGTACTGCAGAATTAAAGCATCAGTGAAGTTCTAAAAGTTTAACTATAAATAGAGACTTAATGCTAAAGAATAAAGTATCGAAAATCCCAAAAGAGTCATACACTTCCAAAGCAACCACTCTCAAATTTTTATATAAGTCAATTGTGAGTCTCAGCTTTCAAGAAGCAAGTACTCGGTTATTTTCTTTCCACTGTGGCAAATCTAAGTTGTTGAAGTAGAGTCTACAATCTGAGGGAGTCAGTAGAGGTAGCAGGTTACTTGGCAATTAGATAGGGTTGTATCTAAGTTGTTGAAGTAGAGTCTACAAACTGAGGGATTCAGAAAGGGTAGCAAGGTACTTAGCAATTAGATTCATAGTGTTGCGAATTCTTCTACAACCTGGGGTGTCAGATTGGCTGAAGAACAGGAGTTGTTTTTCCTCAAAGAAGTCTAGGATTGTTAGACTATTTGAGAAGACTGAGTTGGAGGGTCAGTAGCAAGGTTGTAATTCAAGGTTGAATTAGTGAAATCCTTCAAGGCGAAAGGCCTGGACGTAGCCTCGTTAATGGTGAACCAGTATAAAATCTGTGAGTTTTTATTTTTATTTTTATGCGCTGCTAACTCTATTTTAATTATACATCAAGTTTTGTTTTGAAAGCATTAAAACAGGAAAAGTATTCAAGTTAAGTCAAACACAATTCAACCCCGCTTCTCGTGTTTGCACCTTCAATTGGTATGAGAGCCTGGTTTCAAGGCTGAGCACTTAACAGTGTTTGAGGAAAGGTCCAAGGGGTTCAATATGTCGGAAGAATTGGGAGGCAACATCAACAGACCACCAATATTTGATGGAGAAAGGTTTGAGTATTGGAAGGACAAATTGAGAAGTTTTGTCATATCTCAAGATCCTGAACTATGGAAGATGATAGTTAAAGGATACACTGCACCAACTGATCCAGAAGATCCAACTAAAGAATTAGACTTGGATGATATGACACGAGATCAGAGCAGATTACACAAACTTCATCACAAGTCCAGAACCATCATGGTCAGTGCAATCACATTCAAGGAATTTGATAGATGCCCAAATAAAGAAACAGCAAAGAATATATTCGATAGTCTAGTTCTGACCTATGAAGGAACCAAGCAGGTTCAACAAACAAAGGATAACATATTGGTCAGAAAGTATGAGCTGTTCAAGATGGAAGAAGATGAAGACATTGACACAATGTTCTGCAGATTCCAGACTTTGGTATCAGGACTGAAAGTATTAAACAAAAGCTATACCACTGAAGATCATGTTTGGAAAATTCTGAGAAGTCTACCAAAAAGGTGGAGACCAAAGGTTACTACAATTCAGGAAGCTAAGGATTTGAGTACCTTGAGGCTGGAAGATCTGATCAGCTCACTCAGGTCTCATGAAATAGAACTGGAAGAAGATGAACCTAAGAAGAAGAAGAATCTGGCTCTGAAATCGAAACAGAAGAAAGCTGCAAAGGCAGAATCAGAATTAGAGGATAGTGATAGTGAATGTGATGATATGGCTTACTTAACCAAAAAGATGGTTAAGATCTGGGAAAATAGGAAGAGAAGAAACTTCAGAAAGAAACATAACAGCAAGGATAAGGAAGAATCTGACAAGAAGAATATTGTCTGTTATGGATGCAATGAACCTGGACATATCAAGTCAGAATGTCCAAATCTGGAAAAAGGAAAACAGCACAAGAAGAGTTCCAGATACAGAAAGAAAGGTCTGATGGCTGCCTGGGATGTATCCGAATCAGAAGAAGAATCTTCTGATGAAGAAGAGGCAGAAACAGCAAAGATAGCTCACATCAAGTCTACTTCTGGACCTTAGAAAGGCACGAATTCCAGAAGGAAAATAGGCAAAAGGAAGAATGATCGAAGCAATCATTCTGGCAAATCTGGAAGCACATCAGAGGAAACAATTCTGGCTCTGATGGCTCATACCAACTCAAGTTCTGAATATAGCTTAGGCTCTGGAACAGAAT
>JBBPBO010000005.1:37606341-37945696 GCA_037974295.1 Cicer cuneatum | reverse complement strand
GAATCAGAAGAAGAATCTTCTGATGAAGAAGAGGCAGAAACAGCAAAGATAGCTCACATCAAGTCTACTTCTGGACCTTAGAAAGGCACGAATTCCAGAAGGAAAATAGGCAAAAGGAAGAATGATCGAAGCAATCATTCTGGCAAATCTGGAAGCACATCAGAGGAAACAATTCTGGCTCTGATGGCTCATACCAACTCAAGTTCTGAATATAGCTTAGGCTCTGGAACAGAATCAGAAGATGAAGACAATGAGCAGTGTTTGAGGAAAGGTCCAAGGGGTTCAATATGTCGGAAGAATTTGGAGGCAACATCAACAGACCACCAATATTTGATGGAGAAAGGTTTGAGTATTGGAAGGACAGATTGAGAAGTTTTGTCATATCTCAAGATCCTGAACTATGGAAGATGATAGTTAAAGGATACACTGCACCAACTGATCCAGAAGATCCAACTAAAGAATTAGACTTGGATGATATGACACGAGATCAGAGCAGATTACACAAACTTCATCACAAGTCCAGAACCATCATGGTCAGTGCAATCACATTCAAGGAATTTGATAGATGCACAAATAAAGAAACAGCAAAGAATATATTCGATAGTCTAGTTCTGACCTATGAAGGAACCAAGCAGGTTCAACAAACAAAGGCTAACATATTGGTCAGAAAGTATGAGCTGTTCAAGATGGAAGAAGATGAAGACATTGACACAATGTTCTGCAGATTCCAGACTTTGGTATCAGGACTGAAAGTATTAAACAAAAGCTATACCACTGAAGATCATGTTTGGAAAATTCTGAGAAGTCTACCAAAAAGGTGGAGACCAAAGGTTTATACAATTCAGGAAGCTAAGGATCTGAGTACCTTGAGGCTGGAAGATCTGATCAGCTCACTCAGGTCTCATGAAATAGAACTGGAAGAAGATGAACCTAAGAAGAAGAAGAATCTGGCTCTGAAATCGAAACAGAAGAAAGCTGCAAAGGCAGAATCAGAATTAGAGGATAGTGATAGTGAATGTGATGATATGGCTTACTTAACCAAAAATATGGTTAAGATCTGGGAAAATAGGAAGAGAAGAAACTTCAGAAAGAAACATAACAGCAAGGATAAGGAAGAATCTGACAAGAAGAATATTGTCTGTTATGGATGCAATGAACCTGCACATATCAAGTCAGAATGTCCAAATCTGGAAAAAGGAAAACAGCACAAGAAGAGTTCCAGATACAGAAAGAAAGGTCTGATGGCTGCCTGGGATGTATCAGAATCAGAAGAAGAATCTTCTGATGAAGAAGAGGCAGAAACAGCAAAGATAGCTCACATCAAGTCTACTTCTGGACCTTAGAAAGGCACGAATTCCAGAAGGAAAATAGGCAAAAGGAAGAATGATCGAAGCAATCATTCTGGCAAATCTGGAAGCACATCAGAGGAAACAATTCTGGCTCTGATGGCTCATACCAACTCAAGTTCTGAATATAGCTTAGGCTCTGGAACAGAATTAGAAGATGAAGACAATGAGGTATTTTCTGATCTGTCTAAATCTGAATTAATTGAGACTTTAAAAGGCTTGTTAAATGCAAACAATAAAAGGTCTTTAAAACTGAAAACTCTTAGGGAAGATAAGGAAAATCTAACCAAAGAAGTCCAAGTTTTAAAGAATCAAATTCTGAGTATGCAACTGAAAACAAAAATTTTAAAACTGATGTTGCAAGACTCAAATCTGAAAACCAAACTCTGAAAAGTAATAATTGTTCCACTTCTGAAACTGTTTGTAAATCTGATATGCATGAGCAAGTTTTTCAAAACTTTATTTCCAATGGAATGGAAAGAAGTAAGTATGCATATATGATTTATGGAAACAGCAACTCTGGAAAAAGAGGTCTTGGTTTTACAGAAACAAGTACTGAAAATAAAGCTGTTTATTCTGATGTTTTATGTATTGTCTGTGCTAAGAAAGGTCACTCTGAATTATCTTGTCCAATGGTAAAATCTGAACAAGATCAGAGAGCTGTTAAGACTAACAAACCTGGACCCAATCAGTTTTGGGTACCAAAAGATCAAATTGTCTATGTTGCAGATGTTCTGAGTAACCAGTAGGAGACACCAACAATGGTGCTTGGACAATGGATGTTGGCAACGCACAAGCAGAAGAAGGTTTATGTTCCAACGTCTAACAAACCGAAGCCAAGTGACTCTGGTAGAAGAAGAACTGGTCAACACAATCAGAACCAGAACCAGAATCATAGGAGGAACAGGAAATATCATAGACATCACTTGAATCAGAACAAGAACTGGAACCAGAACCAGAACTGGAACCAGTACCAGAAGCACAGAAACTGGAATCAGAACCAGAACTGGAACCAGTATCAGAGGTACAGGAACTGGAACCAGAACCAACACCAGAACCAGAACTGGAGGCACAGAAACTGGAACCAGAATCAGTACCAGAACCGGAACCTGAACAGGTATCAGTATCAAAGGTTGAGGTATGATCATCAGAACTACTTTAATTATCAGAATCAGTATAATTACCAGAATCACCACATGTTCCAGAATCACCAGAGGAACATGGTATATGAGCCAAAGCAGAAATATCATAATCAGGAGAGTTCTTCAAAAACTCCAGTGAGATTCATCAAGACTACAAACCTAGAAGGGAATTCAAATTCCCTCATTCAAACCATGTAATCTCAGAACATATAGATTAGGAATCTAAAAATCAGAAGCAAGAGGATTTTCAGAACTGAGGCTACATCTTGCTGTTAATACTATTATTATTTAATATTTACTGTGATAACAAGAAGCTTGATCTTAACAAATCAAAGCTAGATAAGTATTCTGCAGGTTTTCGAAACATCAGAGGAACCAGGTGATTCACACGAATTGAACACTCAGAAGAAACTGCATTCCAGTGGTTTCAAAAACAAACAGAAATCACCAGAAGCAGAATTAATGGTTTGGCTGTACTGAGTTAAATTCTAAATTAATTGATTTATATTATTATATATGACAAACTGCTTGATCTTGACAAAACAAAGCAAGATAAAGATAGTGCAGGTTCACCAGAACCAGAAGCTGATTTATCAGAATCAGAAGCTGTTACAGATTCACCAGGACCAGAAGCTGATTCATCAGAATCAGAAGCTGTTATAGAACCAGAAGCTGATGCGAACCAAGCATTGTTGATGAAGTTTTGGCAGAGGAAGGTTGGATACTTACAATGCAAGAAGAGCTGAATGAAATTCAAAGGAATGATGTTTGGGATCTGGTATCCAGACCAAACAAAAGCATTATTGGAACCAAGTAGGTATTCAGAAACAAATTCAATGAAAAGGGTGAAGTGGTAAAGAACAAAGCCAGACTTGTAGCTAAAGGATACAGTCAACAGGAAGGTATAGACTACATTGAGACTTTTGCTCCAGTGGCCAGAAGGATTTCCAAATGAGCATGATGGGAGAACTTAAGTTCTTCTTGGGAATTCAGATTCATCAAGGTAAAACAGGTATACTCATTCACCAATCTAAATACACCAAAGAACTTCTTAAAAAGTTCAAGATGAGTGACTGTAAGCCTATGGCCATCCCCATGTACCTAACCTGCTCACTTGAGAAAGATGAAACCAGTAAAAAGGTAGACCAGAAAACATACAGAGGTATTATTGGATCCCTTCTATATTTAACTGCTTTTAGACCTGACATTATGTTTAGTGTTTGTGTCTGTGCCCGATTTCAAGCTGACCCTAGGGAATCCCATTTTACTGCTGTCAAACGAATTTTGAGATACCTTAAAGGAACCACCAACCTTACCTTGTTATACAAGAAAACACCCACCTACAAACTAAAAGGTTTTTGTGATTCTGACTATGCTGGAGACAAGTTGGAAAGGAAAAGTACCAGTGGCAACTGCACATTTTTAGGTGAAAATTTGATCTCTTGGTCAAGCAAAAGACAAAGCACCATTGCCATGTCAGCAGCAGAAGTTGAGTATATATCAGCAGCAGGATGCAGTTCACAGTTACTCTGGATGAAACACCAACTTGAAGATTACAACATCTTTGAAAACAATATCCCTTTGTTCTGTGATAACACTTCAGCCATAAACCTAACCAAGAACCCTATCTTACACTCTAGAGCCAAACACATTGAAATAAAACACCATTTCATTAGGGACCATGTTCAAAAAGGGACTTTGAGCATCCAGTTTGTGGACACTGATCATCAATGGGCTGATATCTTCACCAAGGCATTACCATAAGATAGGTTCGAGTTCATTAAGAAGCATCTCAGCATGACCTCCATATCTGACTAGCTCAAGTAGTCATCTTAGGAGTTTTTAAAATTTCTTGCAATTTTATTTTATTCAATTTTTACTTTCTGTAATTTGTAAAGAGAAAAACAAAAAAAAATACAAAAATAGTAGGACCACTTTTTGGCTGATGACAAAAAGGGGGAGAAAGAGAGAGAGAGAGAGAAAGAAAGGAGAAATAAGTAGAAAAGGAGAGATAAAAAGAAAGAATGAGAGAAAAAGAAAGAGAGAAAACAGAAGGAGTTGAAAACGAGAGGAAACAAGGAGAGAGAAAAACAAAGAAAGAAAAAGAAAGAGTGAAAAGAGAAGGAGTTGAAAAGGAGAGGAGAAGAAAAGAAAAGAAAGAGAGAACAAAGAAGGAGTTGAAAAGGAGAGTATCAGACTTCGAGGGAGAGATTGGTCTGAGGGGGAGTAATTCAAAGTTATCGAGTCATAAGTTAGCAAAATAAGTTAAGGTTTTGTCATCATTAAAAAGGGGAGATTGTTGGAACCAAGTTGGTTCTAAGTACTTAGGATTTTGATGCTTACAAATGTACTCAATGTAAACTTATTTTGTACTTTGAATTATTAAGTTAAATGCCCCAGAAACTGAAGGAAACAGAAGCAGAGATCAAAGGAAAATGAATTCTGGAATTTCCAAAAGATGTTCTAGGATGTCAAAACATCACCAGAGGATATGTTTGGTGGCCCAGAACAGAAGGAAGAAAAATCATAATGAAACATGGATCATACCATTGGAAAGCCTGCCAGAAGGAGAGTTGTTCCAGACAAACAGGAGTCAAATATCAATTTTATTCCAGAAGTTATTCTGACCAGAAGATGGCCTAGCAGTGAAAAATTACACAGTCCAGACTTGTTCCAGACTTGACCAGAAGGTATGTTTATGAGTCCAGAACAAAAGGATCAATTCAGATTTGGCCCATATCATAAGATAGCATGATTGAGGGCATGGAACTAAGTCCAGACCAAGAGAAATGAGTTCTAGAATCAATCCAGACCTGGTCCAAAATTAAAGGTAAAATGTCCATACTGAAATATTTTTTGTTCAAGTTAATTTCAGTTTGTTCCAGACCAAAGTCCAGAATCTGTCCAGATCAGAGTAAACATTTCCAGATCAATGGTTCAAAAATAATTATTTGGTCCAGTGATGGTCCAGATTAGAAAATCAGACCATGGCCCAGTGGTGGCCGAAATTAGAGGGACAGACTGTGCAGTCCATGAATGGCCGAAATAAGAGGATCACAGAATATCAAATAGGCTGGTCCAGATGTGGACTATCGCATTAAAATCCAATGGTGCAGATTTGATCATGAGGATTAAAGAATCTGAGAAAAATGCTCAAAACAGAATTGGAGAAAAAGGCTCAAAACAAAATTTGAGAAAATTGCTCAAAACAAAAGCGGAGCAAAATGTTCAAAATAGATCAGTGAGCAAAAGGCTCAAAATAGAATCTGAGCAAACTACTCCAGAATATTCTCAAAACAGATTAATCGAAATATACTGTAGAAGTAAAGCATCAATGAAGTTCTAAAAGTTAAACTATAAATAGAGACTTAATGCTGAAGAATAAAGTATCGAAAATCACAAAAGAGTCATACACTTCCAAGGTACTTAGCAATTAGATTCATAGTGTTGTGAGTTCTTCTACAATCTGGGGTGTTAGATTCGCTGAAGAACAGGAGTTGTTTTTCCTCAAAGAAGTCTAGGATTGTTAGACTATTTGAGAAGACTGACTTAGAGGGTCAGTAGCAAGGTTGTAATTCAAGGTTGAATTAGTGAAATCCTTCAAGGCGAAGGGACTGGACGTAGCCTCGTTAACGGTGAACCAGTATAAAATCTGTGAGTTTTTATTTTTATTTTTATCCGCTGCTAACTCTGTTTTAATTATACATCAAGTTTTGTTTTGAAAGCATTAAAACAGGAAAAGTATTCAAGTTAAGTCAAACACAATTCAACCCCCCTTCTCGTGTTTGCACCTTCATTGCCTTCCTTTTATAGGCGTGAGAGCATACAATGATGGTCAAATAGAGCCGTTGGTAGTGCTCTTGTCAGGCTTGACCAAACGCATTATTTCTGAATAAAAATAATCAAACTTTTGACTATTTTTATTTTCTGTTCAGACTGGGCTGTGTATTGCGTTTTAGATCAAATTTACTTGAGTGATTACTGATCCTTTACCACTTCTGATAAGTGATAATATTGTAGGCTTGAACTGGAGCTTTTGAATCACTTAAAACAGATTAAAAACGATCACAAAGCTTGTTGCAGAAAAACGGTAGTTGCTGGAGATTGATGATCAATCTGGAGCTTTAGCTTTTGGGTTTCCTGGAGATTGATAATCAATCTGGACTGATTTCTGAACATACTGGAAGCTGTCTTGATGCATTGTATATTGTTAAGATTGTTTATCAATCTTGACAGCAGAACTGGAGTTTTGATTATGTCAAAACAGCTTGGAGAATGATGATGAACTTCTGTAGAATGTTAATGAAAATTCTGGAGATTGATAATCAATCTGGAGTCCTAGTATTTGAACTTTCTGGAGATTGATAATCAATCTGGAGGTTCAGTTTTGATCATTCTGGATGTCTTCCTCTGAATGTATTTTCTAGAGATATCCTCTGATATCGTTTTCTGGAGATATCCTTTGGTATACTTTGGTTGAGGTATCCTCTGGTTTTCTCTGGTTGAGGTATCCTCTAATATCCTCTGGTTGAGGTATCCTCTGATATCCTCTGGTTGAGGTATCCACTGATGACTTCTGGTTGAGGTATCCTCTGATATCCTCTGGTTGAGGTATCCTCTGATATCCTCTGGTTGAGGTATCCATTGATGTCTTCTGGTTGAGGTATCCTCTGATATCCTCTGGTTGAGGTATCCACTGATGGCAGCTTGGTGAGGTATCCTCTGATGGCAGCTTCGTGAGGTATCCTCTGGTATCCTCTTCTTGAGGTATCCTCTGGTGACATCATCTGGTGATGTCATCCTCTGGTAATGTTATCTTCTGGTGACGTCACCATCCTCTGATGATGTCATCCTCTGGTAATGACTTCATTCTCTGGTGACAGCTTCTGGTACCCTCTGGAGGCATCTTCTGGTATCCTCTATAGGCATCTTCTGGTATCCTCTGGAGGCATCTTCTGGTATCCTCTGGAGGTATCTTCTGGTGATGTTATCGGGTAACATCTTATGTTTTTCCAGATTGTGTCAAGAGCGTTCTTTATGCTGATTTCTTGGCTTTCCTTGAATCATTAACATGCTGTTAATTCTGAACATTCTGGAGACTGTTCAGTCTTGCTTTGGCAGCTTGATTCATGGCCTTTTTTCTTTGTGATTAGAATGGTTCCTTTTGATTCTAATTGATCACATCTGTTCCTTGTCATGTACTCTCAGTACTGATGTAAATTCCAGATGCAATAACTTTAATTAAGTGGTGGAGAAAGTTTGGTCTTTATGCTATCACATACTTGCGAACATTCTCCGTTTTCCAGAATATGTCAAGAATGTTCTCTGCTGCTGTTTTCTTCGATTCTTGCTTTGTTCACTTATGCATTTATGTTCCTTAAACAAACTTAAGTGAAATCATTAGTAGACCACCATTCATAAAACTTAATCATTTAATTTAAAAGGTTTGTTGTCAGTAAAACATATATCAAAAAGGTTTTTTCCTCAACAATAAGTTGGTCCATCTTATCATTACGAGGATTTAACTTTTGTGTAAAGCCTGTGAGAGGCTACACTCTAAGTAATTCGTGCAAGTCTGTGAGAGACTGCACCCATAAAGTTAAGTAGTGACCGTGATGGGCTATGGGGTGGTTCCATGTGATAAGTTGGTCCATCTTATCCTTACGGGGATTTAACTTATGTGTAAAGCCTTTGAGAGGCTACACTTTAAGTAAATCGTGCTAGTCCGTGAGAGACTACAACTCGGTAATTAGTACTTATGCCTGTGATAGGTGGTACAGTTATGATTTGCGCCCCTCGTGGAGGGTTTTGTTTTGAGGATTTTGGGATCATGTGCAGTGGAATGTACGCATTGCATTAGAATGGTTGACGTGTGAGTCATGATTGTTATTATCCTATATGTGAAAATGATATGTGCAAGTATCTTAAATTCTGAGTTCCTAATAAGTTGTTGTGATTAGTGATTGTACTTGGGCTTGCAATATGATATGTAATTTAAATCTTTTGTTTCATCGAAAACTTAGATGTTATACATTTTCAATATGTGGGTATACTTATCTTGTCAATGGTGTTATCTTGCTGGAACATGCTATGTATGTATTGTTGTCTTTTGACATAACTTCTAATTGTTAACTGTTATTTACGATTGGTGATCGTTTACATTATTGTGGAAAAATGGGCTTTGCCCTCCGATGATACCTGATTTCATACCAACGACGATTACCCTGACGACAGAGACGTCGTTAGACTTCCCTGATCGTCATAGGCCAACAGCTTGGGCATATGACCTCATCTCAAGCAGGGCTACTTATACGGGGAGGGTGGTGAGAACTAGTAGGATTGCCGGGCAGTGTCGTATGTGGAGCACAGTCACGCGTGGATCGACTTTCTTGTACCTTCAAGATTGTTACTTGAGGCGAATGGGGTATTTACAGACGTAGAGGGTCCTACAGTTGGAGGTGCGACGAAGGCCAGTGTAGGTGTGGTGACTCCTACCATGGTAGCAGGAGATGCGGTGCCTGAACCAACAAAGGGTGAGAAAGGCAAGGGACCGACGCCAGTGGGGGTTGACATTCCAGGTCCGTCTAGGCCGGTAGAGGATTGTTTCGAGATTCTATTGCCGCCAAAGTGACCTATTTCATGGGTGGATCTGACTTCAGAGGAGACTGATCCTTCTCTGGCTGATGAGGAGGAGGATGTCACGTCGAGGCGAGTGACTGCGTCGGACGAGACTTGTGGAGAGTGTGGTGGTAACCCTTGTTATTGTAGTTGTTAGTGCATGATCAGATTAGTTTTTGTTGTATAGGGCCCTAGTGTTTTTGTGGTTGTGCTTATTTCATTTTGGGATGACAGTATTTATGATGTATTTGATAGTGACTTTTGTCGGTGGGTCCATGATCCAAATTTTTTGACGTGACCATGAGGGGAGATAGCATTCTTGGAGCAGCACTTCTGTGCAGGTGTCTGCCGAGAATACGCCAAGAGTATGAGCGTTGTCTGACTGGTCTCATAGCCCCAGTGTATTTTCTATTTATATATTTTGAGCCACTACAGATCTTCTGTGGTCAACAATGGTTGCCGGTGGAGCTCCAATGGCCTGCCACCTTCTATTATTAAGATAATATTTAAATTATTATCTTAATTTTTAAAATAAATTACTTATTTTAAAAATAAAATAAAAATTCTTTATTTTGAAAATCTGTGTTATAAAAACAGTTTTTCTAATCAAAAGAATGGGAAAAAAATCAGATTTTTTTAAATAGTTTTTTAAAATAATAAAATAAAATCAGTTTTTAAAAAATAATAAATAAAACGATTTAAAAAATAATAGTTGTTTTATGATGATAATTACAATTACAATTACAATTACGTGGTGAAATAGTAAAATCCATAGTTTATATTAACGGTAAGTATAAAATTAGTTTACGCGAACAATACATAGTCCTTTTTCTTTAAATAAAATAAATTTTGTAATTAATTATTTTAAATTGATAAAAGAACTATATTTAAAATAAATGAATTACAAAATTAATTATTTTAAATTGATAAAAGAACTATATTTAAAATAAATAAATATAATTCATTAGATTGTATTAAAATAAATATGTAATCCATTAGATTTAAAAAAAATAGATGAATTGAATTAATCCATAATTTTAAATGAATAAATTAGATATATTCCACTAACATTTTTATTATGTGGTGAATGGATCATATAGATGGTAGATAAATAGAGGAATTTGGCACCCCTAGACACGCCCGTCAATGGTAATCTTGGGAAGCATTGAATCAAATTAGAGCATAAACAAACGTGTTTGATCTTCTACCGCTTCAGATTCTTCAACTGTATGAAGTATTAGAAACTTTTTCACACTAAATTAGATAGTTCTTACAAGTGCAATATCATACAAGTATACTAAATATTGAATGTTGGATAAGTGTACCAAACATTGTTCAATTTTATAAATAAAATTAGGAGCTACTATTCTTGCTATTCTTGTACTAAATAAACCCACTATGAATAGCAAGCTACTAATCGAATGAAGAAAAAACAAAACACCCTCTTCAACAAAAATCAATGAATTACACAACAATGACGTTGGCCTGAAAAACAAATAAAATAGAAATTGGGTCTTTCTTCATTTTGTTTCAACATTACCTCTCATACCTTATAACACATTGCAAAAATCACATAAATCATACTTAAATTTTTTCTTTCTTTTTTCCAGTAACGAGGATGAAATGCAAAAACCAATAGATTATCAAACAATGTATTGCTGAATTTATTTATGCCAATCACAAAGTTCTAATTAATCCAACACACATGAAAGTCAATACCACACACAAAAAGTAAATTCAACAACAAAATATAAATGAAGCAAAATCTTAAAACAGAAAAACTAACCAAGAAACAAAATAGGTAGCAACTGTCACAATTTGGTTCATGACACTCATTTTCAGAATTTTATCAATATCAAACAAACAAAATCTTTCACATATTTAAACAGCAAAGAAATTGAAGAAACATATTCTAAAGTAGCAACACAATTTCCTCCTGAATAATTCAAAGGGTACATTAATTGAAATTTAAATTGAACACATTCAGAAGCTAAAAAAAGTACTCAAACTAATTTGTTCCTACTACTAACAATAAATTATATATACCAAAACCTAAAACAGAACATCTTCCCTTATTAATCAAAAGAGACAACAATTAAGCCCCAAAACACCATACCAATCAAATATTTAAATTAATATGGTACTCATGATTGAAATTATCTTGAAATTAGTGACAAAAAACCTCAAAAAATTCTTAATATCTCAGTAGCAATTACAAATAGAAACTGCAGTTTAAAACTATGAACTCATGATTGCTACATACATATTATATCAATTATCAACCACACTGCAACAATCAACCACAAAACAATCATAATTTCATAAAATTAACAGTAACACCATAATTAAATTTAAAAAACCATGTAATTACTCCTAATTATATAAATTATACAACTCTTTCACTACAACTTTCTCTCACACCAATATATACAACTTAATCCAACCAACACTTCCACAATTGCAGCCTCTGCCTTCTCCAAGTCAGAGTAATGCAGAGTCTGCAGAAGCATCGCTGTTGGCTTCACCTCGAATTTCGTCTTCTCCAAATGCCGTTCCGCCTGCCACCGAACCGTGTCGTGCGCCACTGGAGATAGCCATTCCATCAGCTCCTCCACTGCCTCCCGCCACCCTTCAGCCAGCGAGTGTCCGTCACTTCCTTCATCGTCCTCTTTTGCCCACCGTCCCTTCAGCTTTGCCCTCACCTTCGCCCTCAACTTCCCCGGTAACATCTCGTACAATGCCTCGCGCACTTCCTCGCCGACTGTTGCCGGCGCGTGGAGGCAACGCTCCGCCAATAGGATCACATTAGCATACCTCAAGGAAAGCCCGACTCCACCCACTGTGGATGGCGGCGCTAACTTTAAAACCTTATTGTTATTATCATTCATCATTTTCTTAATTCCACCACCACCACCAGAAGAAAAATCCATTGGCTTAGGATTGTTGATAAACCTAATCATTTTAGCTGTTGCTACAGCTTTTGAAATAGGCCCTGACTTTGTCATACGTTTATGGAGCGATTGCTCGTACCATTCTGAAACCCCGCGAGTTGTAGTTTCATAAAACTCACAGTGTTCCAAAAGGCAACAATCATCGAATCCATAAGCGAAGAATGTCGATTGGTTGTTGTCATTATGATTGTTATTAATATATGCTCCAAAAACGGAGCATATTCTTGCATACACAATGCAAACAAGCCTTGCCATGATCCCAACCGTTTTGTCAAATGTTTGTTTCCATAATGATGTTTCCTTGAAATGTTGCACTTGCTTTCTTTGAGAAACTAATTTCTCGTTGAAATATTCCATGTTTGGTTTTTGACAAATTGTTTTTGTGTTCCAACAACGTTGTTGTTGTTTTCTTTTTTTCTCTGCAGCCTCCAGCTCTGCCATATATTCCATGGCAGAGTGGAGACCGGCTGTTGCAGAGACAAGTCTCTCTGTTTTCTCGATGATCTTGTTGGAGCTTCGGGAGCCATACTGGAGCTTCCGGAGGTCAATTACACCGTGTTTGAGATCGGCATAAACAAGGTCGAACCGTGCGAGGCCGAGGTCAGAACACTTTTGTCCAAGACGGGAGACGGTTGAAGCGTTTTTATCGAGCTCCTCGAGGCGTTCCGCAGCGGCCAGGTTGAGGAGTAAATTTTCTACGTTGGAATTCAAATATGTTATCCCTTTGGATTTTATAACTTCATTGTGTAGTTTGGTGACTTCGTCTACTGAGAGAGAGTTGTAGAGAGAGATCAATCGACACATGGTCTTACCGGCGTCGAAGGCGAGGATGCCGAGGGTATTGGCCACCGGCATCGTCTTGGGACGCCGTGACATGGTAGTCACGACCATCACCATCACCTTCCTAACCGTTAGAATTACTTGCTAATTTTGCTATTGCTCTTAATTTGATTGCTTAATTTTCTCTCTCACACTCTTGATTTTTTTTTTACTATTTTTCTTTTGGTTGTAATGTATGTGACTATTGAGTGTCACCTTATTTGGTATGGACGTTGTTTGTTTTGAAGGATTAGAAAATTTTGATAGATAGTATTTGTGTTTAATTTAAGGTGTATTTATAGGGGTTGTGGTCCTTCTGGAGTATAGGATATATGATGTTGTGGACCATGAAATGGAATTACTTATGAATATATAATCAAGGTACGGTAAATTTCATTTTAGTATAAATTAAATGATCAATACTTAAATAATATAACATCTATGAATTAATTTAACTATATTTTAAATTTAATACTATTAAATTTTTAAATTTTATCTTTTAAATTTTATCTTTTAAATTTATTTTAAAATGAAGTTTTTTTGTTATGATTTTAATTTTAATTTCAATTATAAATATAATTTATTTCATTATTTGAGTCAAAATAAAATAAATAAAATACAAAAACTCTTAATTAATCATTTTTAATATATACTATAATACCGATATTATGATAAACTATTATTTATTAATTAAAATGTTACTATAGACACTTTTTTATAATACAATTGAATTCGTCTATAATTAATGTTTTTGAACATTCCTTAGTAGAACGCGTTTGGACAGTTGGGATTCATTGGGTAATGAATTCACCGGTTATGCTAAACAATTCATTAATTAATTAATCAAACCAATTGAGAGTGGTCATTTTTTTTAAACTATTGAGAATGATCATTTGATTGTTCTCACTACCGCCAAATCGGTGGATATAATAAGTTAATTATTTGTTTACCATATCTATTTTTTTTAATCATACAAATTATACTATACAAATTAATTATATTTTTCTGTGAACACCCTACCCCGTATTTAGAGTTTCGTATGGTATAATTTTTAATATCTGATCATTTGACCATACATCACTTTTTATATTAGTTATTTTGGAATAAGTTTAAATTATAATTTAATTATGTCACATGGGTACAAGTACCCGTTTTTAGCCTATAAAAATAGTAACCATTTTTTATTGGATATACAAGAATTTATCGTATTTTTTACTTTTTTTTTATTGAATCGCAGGAGGTGGAAATTGGAAGAAAAAAAATACTTTGGTCTAATTATTTCTTCGTAAAAATTATTTAGTGATAAGATTATGTACACATTGCTCGTGATGAGGTCATACGCGCCAAGTGGATGGATTAATATTATATGTCAACGTTATTGTCACGTAACATGTAAGTAACAAATCTTGTCAAAAAGTATATGTAAGAAAGAAAACAAGGTTGGCCATAAATAAAATATACTAGTATTTAATTTGAACAAAAGGTCGAAAATAGAATGGTTTTGTAATCGAAAATAAATTGTTGCCAATATATAATGGCTGCTATATGGAATTCAAATGGTTGGAAAAACTAAACTTAGAGAAATTAAGGAACAAAATTAAACACAACAATTTAAAATAAAAAATCTAAAATTGGAGAAAACACAACTATCGTAATTTAATAAAAACAAGAAAATATTACTATATGAGAAAACATATTATAACAAATAAATTTTTTTTTTAAAGTGTGAACACGAGTTTGATCACAAATAAAAGAAATTTTTGAAATTTAAGGGATAAAAAGAATTTGTTATGTTAATGAAGTATAAAAAGAAACTGATAAAAAATGAAAATATGTATTCAAAAATATGTTACGAGTATTTTAAAAGTATTAAATAACATATTTTAAATAAATTAAGAAAAATGAATACTTCTAGAATTCGTATCTCAAAGTATCCTAAGAGTATATATTAGTATCAGAATCAGAGTTTATAGATCTATACTTTCCAAAATAAATATTAAAATTAAATCTCACAACACTCTAAATTGAGAACCTTGTAATTGTAATGAAAACTTAGAGAGAATATATATTGTTTTAAGACTGTATTCGAATACAACTTCGAAATAATGCAACTTTTCAGTTTTGAAACATTGCACAAGTTCATCAAAACGTTTGGGAATCATTGCCATTGATCTGGAGTGTTACCTTGGAATATAAATACTTCAAAACTTCAGTTTTAAACTAATCAATCCTACCACGAACTTTGAACAACTTTCTGAAATATTTTGTGATCTTTTCAAAGTTATATTTTCATACTTCAAGTACATGCTCTACATTTTCATATCATTGAGAAAGGTTCTCTATTGTACTTGAAAGTATTTTGGATTGGTATCCTTGCACAAACTGTTATATCCTGTTGTTCTTAATTAAGAACATTGTTGTAAAAATCATTAAAGTTATTGTTTGAAGAAAGTGGTGTATTTTCTTCAAGTGTTGTAAACTAAGATAGTGGTGTACTATCTTAGGAAGATTGTTAGGAATTTGTAATTTAAGTCTTAGGGTTAGACTTGTACTTATTCTAACAGAAAGTGGAAAATCTCTTGTGGTGTGCAAGAGGACTGGATGTACCCTTGGTTGTAAGGGGAACCAGGATAAATCTCTTTGTCTTTTTACCTTCTGTCATTTACAGTTTTCATATACTAACACAACAAGATTAAACAAACTTCAAACAGTCACTTAAACAATCTCCAAAACTCTAAAAACAGAAAAATTGTCCAACACCTAATTCACTCCCCCTCTTAGGTGCAACTCTTTCTTACAATTGGTATTAAAGCAGGTTTTTGGTAATTTGCTCCTAGATTCATGGCTTCCGCACAACCTGTTTTTAGAGATGGTGGTAGCAGTAACAAACCACCCTGCTTTGTCGGTGAACATTATGATTTCTGGAAAATACGTATGCAAGCATACCTTGAGGCTCAAGGAGATGACATATGGGAGGCAGTAGAAAACGGTCCATATGTTCCAACAACAGTTATCAACAATAAAGAGGAAATAAAAATAAAAGCCTCATGGACTGACGATGATAAGAGAAAAGTATTGTTTGATAAGAAAGCAAAAAATATGTTACAATCAGCATTGGGTATGGATGAATTCTTTCGTATATCCCACTGCAAAACAACAAAAGAGATATGGGATACTCTTGAAGTAACCCATGAAGGAACAATTGAGGTAAAACGTTCAAAACTGAACACTTTATCTCAAGAATACGAAATGTTTAGAATGCAACCAAGAGAAGCAATCCTGGACATGCAGAAACGTTTTTCCCACTTAACAAACCACTTAACAGCAATTGTCAAGAACTTTACTAATGATGAATTGAACCTAAAGGTTCTAAGATCATTAACCAGAGCATGGCAGCCAAAACTGACAGCAATTTCTGAAAAGAAAAGTTTGTCAAAAATGTCACTCTCAGCACTCTTTGGAAAGTTACAAGAACACGAAATAGAATTAGAAAGACTGGAAAAGAATGACAATTTAGAGAAGAAAACAAAGAATATAGCTTTGAAAATAGAATCAAAAGAAATGATAAATGAAGAAGATTCAGATGAAGATGAAAACATCACTTCCCTGGTTAAAAAGTTCGGTAAGTTTCTTCAAAACGATAAAACAGTTAAGAAGAAGAAAACCTTCAGGAAGAAAGATGTCTTCACTACAAATTAGAATGTCACTTGCTTTGAATGTGGGAAAGAAGGACATATGAAAGCAGAATGTCCTAACCTTATCAAGAAAAATGCTAACAGAAGGAAGGAGCTCAAAAAGGCATACATAGCGTGGGAAGATAATGAAGTAAGTTCTTCATCAAATTCAGATAATGACGAATGCGCTAATGTTGCTTTGATGGCATCTCATCATTCTGATAATGAAGAAGAGGTTAGTAGTAATACTATTTATTATGATAATGATGATTCTTGTGTTAAAGATAATGATGCACAACAAGCCATTAAAGAACTACTTAATGAATGTAAAAATCTGTACAAAGTAGTGTCAAATCAAAAGAAACAGATTTTATCCCTAAATGAAAAGATTGACACTATGGAACAAAATTATGAAAAACAAAAACAGATTGCTACATGCATTAAATGTGATTCACTTTCTTTTAAAATTGTCCAAATGAATAGAGTTATAGAAAGATACGAAAAGGGACAATTTGGATTGGAAAATATACTTAGCATACAAAGATATTCAAATGACAAAAGAGGACTTGGTTACTCAAAATTTGATAAACCAAGTATTGGTAAAACTATCTTTGTAAAAGCAAGTAACCAATCTAAAGATGAGAAAGTAATAGCTGTTCAAAAGAATCATTTTTGTTATAAGAAAAGTATTATTCAAAAGAAACCATGCTTTCCTGAAAAGAGTCCAAAATGTTTTTATTGTGGTCTTAATGGTCACACACCTAATGCTTGTTACTTTAGGAACATTGGTGTTCCACAAGGGCATTATGTGTGGGTCAAGAAAGGTACTAACATTCAAGGACCCAAAGCACTCTGGGTACCAAATAAAACCATAAACTTGTTTTGTAGGAATACACACAAAGAACCTAAAAAATGTGGTACTCAAATAACGGATATGTTTACAAAGCCATTACCTAGAGATTCATTCTACAATATCCAGAAGGAACTAAGCATTCTAAATAAGAATGATCTCAAAAAGGTTTGAAAGCTTTGTAAGTCATAGCAGTTTTTAATTTTAAATTTTTTATCTTCTTTTACTTGATATTTGATTCTTTGACATTTATGTATGTTTTGCTACATGTTTAAAATATTTTTTTGGGTCTGTTTATTGTTAAAAATTTCACTTTGGAAACGAAATCTTTACTGTCGTATTCGAATACAGATAGGTTGTAGTCGAATACACGTTTCTAGAAAAATCTGTATTCGAATACACCAAGTCTGTAGACGAATACAGTTTCGAATTTTTTTTTATATAAAAGGGATTGTTAACAGTTTTAGGTTACAAATACAAAAACTAGTAGCCGATTACAATCAAAGTCTCTGATTTCTTCTCTTCAAAATCTTCATCCAAACCTATCCCTAAACCTTCATACAGTCATATCTAAACCTTCCCCTCATCATCCATTGCATCTGAGATTACTGTGAAAGCAAAATCAAAACCCTAAATTCCCCAAAACACCGTAAACTTCATCTTCTCAAAAAATGGATGCACGCAAAAGAGGACCAAGAACCAAGGTTGCTTCTGTGGGTCCTTCAAAGAAACGAAAAAACGACAACATGGCTGACCTATCCAGATTACTTCATTCCCCAGAAGAAATGGACAGATTCAGAACCCACTTCTCTGACAAAAAGCTGGTAACCCCCAAAATTGGTACGCTTGACTCCTTTTCTAAATTTAAATTTCCTGAGTTGTTGAAGGCTCAAAAATTGGAAGAATTTATTGGATACAATGGTCCCATTTATCCTGACCTAGTTAGGGTTTTCTTCTGTAACCTAGAAAATGATGGGAATAGATTAGTGTCTAAAGTTAAAGGGAAGATTATCAATTTAGACACTAAGCTTATTGGGGAAATTCTGCACATACCTAGTGAAGGTCAGAAGATGTGTCCAGGACATCTATGTGAATGGGTAAACACTACTAAGTATGATGCCTATATTTCGTTGTGCCGTTTTGACAAAGACACTATGGAAAGAAAACGCACACAGTCTGGATCGGAGTATGCTAGACAAAGATATGGTGTTGGTAATCTGACTGTTGACAACAGATTACTACATTATTTCTTAAGTTACATTTTGATACCAAAAGCAGGGAACTACTCACAGATCTCTGAATTTGAACTTCAAGTTATGATTTTTATGATAGAAGGTGCTGAGTTAAATTGGGCATACTTTGTTCGTTCAATTCTATATGCTTCAAAAGATTCTATAGCTTTACCCTATGCCAGAGAAGTCACAAGAATTCTGGATCATTTTAAGGTTGATTTCTCAGGCGAGGTGCTGTACCAGACCACCAAAGATAATCTGCTGGACTTAAGTGTTTTTCCCAGTATGAAAATAGTTTGGAGTGAATCACTTCAAATTTATATTCATAAGGGTGATCTTGGACAAAGTTCATCAACTGCCCAAGATGAGAATGCAGAAGAAGCAGAACCAACAACAGGCCCAGCAGATGCACCAGAAAATTCACCAGAAGCAGCAACAGCAGTAGCACCAGAACCAGATAACTTAGCACATGCTGAAGACATCATCACAAACATAATGATCATGGACAAACTTAACTTCCTTCAATCTTTTTTCACAGATCAATTCCAACATTTGAATGAGTCTTTCAATAATCAAATGCAAAACATGACTGCTTCCTTCAATCACAAATTCCAAGATCTTGAAAACACCATCAATACACAACATTCATTTTTTCATCAAGAACTTAGTGACCTATCAGAAAAAATTGACCATCTACATATTTCACCAAACTCAGATTATTAGAATTGTTTATTTGCAGTCTTTGTTATTTGTTTCTGCTACTGTTTGACTTTCCCTGTTTTAGAAACTCTTAAGTTTATTTTAATTGTAATTTTGAACATCGTTAATTAAGTTGTTTTCTTCCAGATATCATGTGTTGCCTCTGTTTATTTGATACATTTGTGCATATTTTGTTTGCTATGTGATATCCTCTTCCTTTTTGATAATGTCAAAAGGGGGAGAAAAAGTGTATATATATTGTTGTTGCTAATAATGTTAAACAGATCCTCCAACACTTAAGAAGGAGAAAAACATTTATCAAGGGGGAGAAAGCACACATCTAGGGGGAGAAATCAAGACATTTGAAATCCAAGCAACAAGATTTTTGTCATCATCAAAAAGGGGGAGAATGAAAATTAAAGATCTACATTTTTTATGAAGACAAAAAGATCATTGATCAAAAAGAAAAAGGATTTTAAGCAACTTATCTTTCAAATTTATATTTAGGTAAAAGCATTTGATATTAAATCAAAAAACATTTTTAAAGTACAATATTATGAGAACCATCTTGATAGCATTTGCATTAAAATATTTTATAAATATTTAAGAACATAAACATTTGTTTGAAAATAAAGTTTTTACAAAACTGGAAATCTGTATTCGAATTCAGACTATAAATCAGAAGCTAAAACTGAAGATCTGTATTCGAATACGAAGTGTCGTAGTCGAATACAGACTACAAGTCAGTAGCTATTTTGAAACATTTGTATTCGACTACAGCTTTGTGTATTCGAATACAACTCAAGTCAGTGGCAAAAATCCCGTATTTGTATTCGACTACAAGATGTTGTATCCGACTACAAGGTTCAAATTTCAAATACAAACAGAACGTTATAGAAGTGTATTCGAATACAACTTCGAAACAATGCAACTTTTCAGTTTTGAAACATTGCACAAGTTCATCAAAACGTTTGGGAATCATTGCCATTGATCTGGAGTGTTTCCTTGGAATATAAATACTTCAAAACTTCAGTTTTAAACTAATCAATCCTACCACGAACTTTGAACAACTTTCTGAAATATTTTGTGATCTTTTCAAAGTTATATTTTCATACTTCAAGTACATGCTCTACATTTTCATATCATTGAGAAAGGTTCTCTATTGTACTTGAAAGTATTTTGGATTGGTATCCTTGCACAAACTGTTATATCCTATTGTTCTTAATTAAGAACATTGTTGTAAAAATCATTAAAGTTATTGTTTGAAGAAAGTGGTGTATTTTCTTCAAGTGTTGTAAACTAAGATACTGGTGTACTATCTTAGGAAGATTGTTAGGAATTTGTAATTTAAGTCTTAGGGTTAGACTTGTACTTATTCTAACAGAAAGTGGAAAATCTCTTGTGGTGTGCAAGAGGACTGGATGTACCCTTGGTTGTAAGGGGAACCAGGATAAATCTCTTTGTGTTTTTACCTTCTGTCATTTACAGTTTTCATATACTAACACAGCAAGATTAAACAAACTTCAAACAGTCACTTAAACAATCTCCAAAACTCTAAAAACAGAAAAATTGTCCAACACCTAATTCACCCCCTCTTAGGTGCAACTCTTTCTTACATTGGGCTCGTCTTGGGCCTCAAAACAGCCGTTTTAGTTTTTCCTGAAATTTTGGACTTTTTATGTTTTACTTAATTTTCGCACTAGGGTTTCTATTATCTATTTAAAGACTTTCTATGTTGTAACGAAAGGCATCTTTTAATAAAATAATTAATTTTGAGAGTTTTCTCTTCTCTGGTGGATTCCAGAACTCGTTTTTTTTTTTTAGGATTAGCGCTTGTTAACCTTTTGTGATTCCGACTGCGTCACAAGTAAATTGAATAAACTCTTTGACGCCCTTTAAAAACTCAAATGTACATGTTTTTTGAGCGGAGAGAAGTTTGTTGTACATCCATGTGTGGTGTGTAGGAACTTCAATATCCTGTACACATTCAGTCTTTGATATTATGAACTATATCTAATATATGTTACTCAAACGTGTTAGTCTAGACATGTTGGTCATTTTAATAGTGTCGTCTAATTTAAAATTACATCTAATTTGAAATTGCACCATCCTGTGACAAGTTTTGCAATTTTGAAATTCCATAAAGATTTCATTCCTAATCTTATATTTGCTAGTGTGACCAGTTATCCATCATACCAAAATATCATCTCTCCAACACTTACCTTATTTTCTGATTGACTTTTAACTACATATCAGCTCCACATCCATGCATACCTACATATTATATTCTATTCCTATGTACAGGTGTATACTGATCAATGCACAATTTGAAATAATAAAAGTCCATCATAGGGTTTATCAAGGTAATGTAGATTTTAGGGTTTATAAAGGTATTGTTGATTTGCATATAGATTTGAGTTTATTGGCCCTCTTTTACTAACATTATATTATACTCTCAATTTGTTAAGTATAAGTTCCTATTAATTAAAATTTATAGAATTTTAACGTTGAATTATCATTTTAATCATTGAAACCGTAGCTATAATAATTTCACATATTTCAAAAGATAATTATATATTAAAGTTATATCTTAGTTAACCATACTTAGATGTTAAATTGAATTTTATCAACAAAAAAAAAAAGTCCCATTGAAACAAACAAGCAACTCATGGCTAATTCAATTTGTATATTTATCTTTTGGTATACCTAACTGGGCTATAAATGAGTACAATAAACTAGTTACTTTTCATTAAGTCATACCAAGAGTGTCTCTTTGCTAATCATTTTTCTACTGATTAGAGTATGATATATGACATCATTGGAGAAGGGTACGATATTTTGAATGCTGCCTATTTATAAGTTATTGATATGTCAGCAGTTCTCTCAAATAGTCGCGCAAGTGCTTATATCAGTAGAAATTCGTGATATCGTCATTTTTTAGTTCAAAAATCTAAGAGAACGATCTAAACTGTTGACTTTTCAAATAAAGGAACCAATTTTGTGAATTCATAAAAATAAAGGGACTAAAACTGCAAATAAACTAATTTTAATTATGAAAACAATTTATTTATTACGAAAATATGTTTTTGTACTATCAAATTAAATCATCAATAGTTGAATAACATGTTAATGACTTTGACCGTATTTTAGAACTACAGGCAACCAGAACCAGAAGCAATCAGAACCAGAGGCAAAAACTAGAGGAAACCATAACCAGAGGCAAATAGAACCAGATGCAATCAGAACAACCATGAAATTTACTTTATTTATATCAAAATAAAAACATAGAAATTGGTAATTCTGCAGGAAATATACACGTGGATGTAACAAACGTAAACAATGTTGCAGAATTTGCTGCGGAGTTTTTCTGCAGAAACGTATTTGCATCCTTTTCTGTTTGCTTCGAAAAAACAATCGCATGTAAATCCACAGAAAAAAAAATTTAGAAACTTCAAAATAAGGTACAAAAATCCTAATGTATTACCTACGCAATTGTTTTCGCATAAAATTCCGCAGGTAAAACGCTGATTCCATGTAAATGAGCGTCCAAGGAAATTACGAACAACCCCAAAATATAATAATATGTTGATGCTAGTTTTTAATCTTATCATAGCATACACAAAAGTCACAAAATATGAACACGATAGTTTGCTAATTTGCTTTTGAAGAGTATGAACACTACTTGGGATTTGATAAAAAAAAGGACGTTTAATATGTTAAAAATATATATAGTAGTACATTCCGAGAGTACTCTTGCAGTCTTGCAATATTTTTTTTTGGTGTTTTCTGTTGGTTTCGTTTTCATTAATTATTAAAAAACAAAAATAGTCAATAAAATAGTCACGAACGATCAAGTGATTTAATAATGAATCAAAAGACCGTGTGGACTTAAATCCAGTTTCTACGTAGATTCAGCTATGAAGTGTTGCCACTTGTGGATTGAGACGTGTACTTAAATTTGTTTGCAATGTGTCATGATCTCAAATCCATATATAAGAGTTTAATGGACATATAGTAGGATAAATACTTTTATGTTCACGTTGAACACAAATTATTGATTCATAAATTATATAATAATGAGAGTTACAATTATGTAATGAGATAAAAAAATCAAAAGTGTTTATTAACTATTTATATCAAATTAGTTTACTCAGATATATGTCACCTTTCACAATTTAAGATATATGTTTCATTAGTTCATTTTAAATAGGTTTTTTTGGAAGAATTCATTTTTGTTTGTTGTTTTTTGAAATTTAATTTAAGATTAACTATTGTTTCTTATATCTCGCAGTATGTGATTGGTTTTATCATTTACACATTAAAAAATTGTATAAATAAAAGTGAGAATATTTATAGATGTATTTACCATCTCTTCTAAAACAAGAAAGTGAGAATAATATTTACTAAATTATTCTTATCAAATATTAGTCCATCTTCATTATCATTAATGCATAGTCATGACTTTTATCAAATTATGTTTCTGAGCCGTGTGTCTTAAGAATAAACTTCCAAAGTCATGACTTTTATTATAGTCAGAGCCATTGACTTTTTCCACAACCATTGACTTTTTTCAAAGGTGTTGACTTTTCATGTTGCATTGACTATTTTATCAGAGGCATTGACTTTCCTTAGAGCCATTTACTTTTCTTAGAGTCAGGCGCTTGCTTGTGTTGAATTACTGGCAACAACAACTTACTAGAGGCAGAGTCAATGTTGCATATCAAAGTCAGATGCTTGCCTCTGAGTTGCTTTGTTGGAGGCATCTTATTTGAACATGTTGCACTTTACTTCAGAGTCTCATCTTCATAGGAAAAACTTTGGAGGCATATCATCAAAGGCATCTCTTTTGGAGGGCGCATGTTGTTCCTTTCCTCTGACCCGTCCTTTTATTCTATTTCCTTTTAATCTGCTCACTGAAGGTGCAAACACGAGAAGGGGGGTTGAATTGTGTTTGACTAACTTGATTACTTTTCCTGTTTTTACACTTTTAAAACAAAACTTGATGAATAAAAACAGAGTTAGCAGCGGATATAAAGTAAAAAATAAAACACAGAATTTTTATACTGGTTCACCGTTAACGAGGCTACGTCCAGTCCCTTCACCTTGAAGGATTTCACTAATTCAAACCTTGAATTACAACAGTTCCACTGACCCTCCAAGTCAGTCTTCTCAAACAGTCTAACAATCCTAGACTCTTGAGGAATACAGCACCTTGACTTCCTAAGTCAAGTCTTCTCCTGCCAATCTGACAACCCCAGATTGTAGAAGGAATTACAACGCCTTGAATCTAATTGCCAAGTAATCTGCTACCACTTCTAACTCCCTCAGATTGTAGACTCTACTTCAACAACTTAGATCTAACACAAGGGAAAGAAAATAACACGAGTGCTTGCTTCTTGAAAGCTGGAACTCATAATTAACCTCACTGAAAACTTGAGTGTTTGCTTTGGAAGTGTATGACTCTTTTGTGATTTTCGATACTAAGTATTCTGCCTTGAGCCTCTTTTTCTAGATGCAGATTAGGGCATCTTTCAAGCTTAAATTCGAGCTGTATCTTGCTGGATTCTCTTGCAAAAATAACTTGACCAATCAGGATTCATATAAATAAAAAACATATCTTTTTTAAACTTCAGATTTCTTTCAACAAAAACTGGGCAATCATGTCTTTAGTTTCTTCCCGCCAACAGCTCCTGAATTCCACAATACTTCACTTTATTTTTGTAATAAATCTTTTTAATACTTTGATCAAAATAAATTAAAATCTCCACCGTTAATCCTCATGATTAAATCTGGACCATTTGATCTTCTGCGCTAGTCCACATCTGGACCATACTAAGTGATTTGATGTGATCCTCTGATTTCAGCCACTGCTGGACCACACTTTCTAACCTTCTGATCTTCTTATCTCGGCCATCCTGGTCTAGCAAAATGATTTGTTGTGATCCTCTGATCTCGGCCATTGCTGGACCACACATCCTGACCTTCTGATTTCGGCCAACACTGGGGCATGGTCTGATGATCTGGACCAATTCTGGACTTGGTCTGGATTAAACTGAAATTAAATCTGGACAAATAATATTTCAGTCTGGACATTTTACCTTCTGTTTTGGATCAGTTCTGGATCAATTCTGGAGATCATTTCTTCTGGTCTGGACTTAGTTTCATATCCTGAACCATGTTATCTTCTGGTCTGGGTCAAATCTGGATTAATTCCTTTGTTCTGGACCCATTAATTTACCCTCTGACTAAGTCTGGATCAAGTCTGGGCTGTTTATTATTTCACTGCCAGGCCATCTTCTGGTCAGAATAACTTCTAGATAAATCTGACATTTGAGATCTTCTGGTTTGGAACAACTCTCCCTCTAGCAGGCTTCCTTCTGGTCTGGTCCAGGTCTCCTTCTGACTTTGCTTCCTTCTGATCTGGGCCAGCAAAGATATCCTCTGGTAGTTTTTTGACATCCTGGTGTATCCTTTGGTAATTCCAGGATGCATTATGGATGCTTTTTCTGCCTCTGCAAACTTCATTTTCTGGTGGTATTTAATGTAATAATTCAAGGTTCAAAATAAGATTACATGGAGTGCTTTTGTAAACATCAAAATCCTAAGTATTTAGAACCAACATGGTTCCAACACTCACTTCCTCTAATGGACGCACTTCGTCTGATCCGATAGGCTTCCTCTAATGGGCGCACTTCCTTTAATTTGAGGCGCTTCCTCTGATCTTGGGAGCTTTCTTCTAATTTATTTTCTGCTCACTTAATTAAATTATTAGTGCATTAAATTGTGTTGGAACCAAGTTAGTTCTAAGTACTTAGGATTTTGATGTTTACAAAAGGACTCAATGTAATCTTATTTTGTACCTTGAATCATTAAATTTAATGCCACCAGAAACTGAAGTAATCAGAAGCAGAAGATAAAAGGATTCCAGAAAATGAATTCTGGAATTACCAGAAGATACTCCAGGATCATCAGAAGATATCTTTGCTGGCCCAGATCAGAAGGAAGCAATGTCAGAAGAAGACCTGGACCATACCAGAGGAAAGCCTGCCAGAGGGAGAGTTGTTCCAGACCAAGAGGAATCAAATATCATATTTATTCCAGAAGTTATTCTGACCAGAAGATGGCCTGGCAGTGAGAAATTAAAACAGCCCAGACTTGTTCCAGACTTAACTAGAAGATAAGTTAATGAGTCCAGAACAAGAGAATCAATCCAGATTTGAACCATACCATAAGATAACATGATTCAGGGCATGAAACTAAGTCCATACCAGAAGAAATGATTTCCAGAATTGATCCAGACCTGATCCAAAATCAAAGGTAAAATGTCACTGAAATATTGCTTGTCCAGATTTAATTTCAATTTAATCCAGACCAAGTCCAGAATTGGTCCAGATCAGACGGAAGATTTCCAGATCAATAGTTCAGTTTTAATTATTTGGCCCAGTGATGGTCCAGATCAGAAGATCAGATCATGGCCCAGTGTTGGCCGAAATCAGAGGGTCAGGATGTGTGGTCCAGAAATGGCCGAGTTCAGAGGATCACAGCATATCAATTAGTATGGTCCAGATGTGGACTAGCGCAGAAGATCCAATGGTCCAGATTTTATCAGGAGGATTAACGGTGGAGATTTTAATTTATTTTAATCAAAGTGTTAAAAAGATTTGTTACAAAAATAAAAGTGAGGTATTGTGGAATTCAGGAGCTGTGGCAGGAAGCAACTAAAGTTTTGATTGGCCAGTTATTTTTTGAAAGAAATCTGAGGCTTAAAAAGATATGTTTTTTATTTAAATGAAGCCCAATTGGTCAAGTTATTTTTACATAGAATCCAGCAAGATTCAGCTCGAATTTAAGCTTGGAAGAGGCCCAAATCTGCATCTATAAAAGGAGGCTCAAGGCAGAATTCTCATCATCGAAAATTGCAAAAGAGTCATACACTTCCAAAGCAAACACTCAAGTTTTCAGTGAGGTCAATTGTGAGTTCCAGCTTTCAAGAAGCAAGCACTCGTGTTATTTTCTTTCCATTGTGTCAAATCTAAGTTGTTGAAGTAGAGTCTACAATCTGAGGGAGTCAGAAGGGGTAGCAGGTTACTTGGCAATTATATTCATAGTGTTGAAATTTCTTCTACAATCTGGGATTGTCAGATTGGCTGAAGACAGGAGCTGTATTCCTCAAGAGTCTAGGATTGTTAGACTGTTGTAGAAGACTGACTTGGAGGGTCAGTAGAACGGTTGTAATTCAAGGTTTGAATTAGTGAAATCCTTCAAGGTGAAGGGACTGGACGTAGCCTCGTTAACGGTGAACCAGTATAAAAATTCTAAGTTTTATTTTTATTTTATATCCGCTGCTAACTCTGTTTTTAATCATACATCAAGTTTTGTTTTAAAAGTGTAAAAACAGGAAAAGTATTCAAGTTAAGTCAAAAACAATTCAACCCCCCCTTCTCGTGTTTGCACCTTCAAATTGTTCTACAAAATACCTTTTGATATTATCAAAACAAGATAAGGAATTGTTCTACAAACCATCCAAGTTCTAACATCTTCGTCCCATTTTAGATCATGTAGTGTGCTTTTTACAAAGTAGTGTCATCATAGAGAGGATTACGAAGGATAATGCCATTGTGCTTCAAGAATAAATAATGACATGTACTAATCTTAGGCTATCCATGAGTAGACTACTTTAAGGCATTCTTCAGAGAGATCATTTTTCGCCTTATATATGTGTCTTATGTATGGAATGTCTTGGTGATAAGATTACTAATAATGAAAACATAATTGTTATATGTTTGTTCAACATTCTAATGACCTTTTCCTATGTCACTTATTTTTTGTAGATGTTTTCCTTCTCTTTGTTAAAGGGAAAATGTCTCAAACTCATTTTATCAAGAGAGTGTTGAAGAATTCTTGTGTTTGCTCTTAATTACTTATAGTTACCGTAGAAAAGTCAACTATTTTTACCTCAATAGGCTTTTCGCTCAAAAAGGAGGAGAAAATTTCATGCATCACTCAAATACGTTTTATTACTAACTATGTTTAAATTGTTTATGAGTATGATAACCAAGCAGGATTTTACTGAGATGATTTAAAGAGTGGAGACCAAGTTGGTTTCTTGGAAAGGGCATCTCCTTAACAAGCCCAAATGTGTGGTCTTAGCTAATTTTGTTATCAACTCATTGCCTTCATACGCAGGGCCATTTATGAGCAAGGGCTCTTAACCCAACTGCATATGGCTTCAAAATTTTTAGGGCCTCAAATTTTTAGAAGGATGATTCTTTTTAAGTAGTTACAAGGTTAATATTAGCTCGAAGTTGTACTGAGATATTATTTACAATTTAAATAAAAGAGTTTGAGTTTTTAATTTTTTTGTTTTTATTAGATGTCCAACTTTTAAAGTTAGAACAGGACCTCTGAAATGTTTGAGACGACCTTGTTCATATAGCATGAAGATTAAGTGGTATCCACAACCGATATGTGATTACTTGGACATAACTACTCATTATTTTATTTGAAAAGGGTTTGATGATAAAGGGCTTCACTCGGATAAAATCTCAAGGCATAAAAAACATGGTGGCTTGGGTGGGTGTTCATGCTGCTCGCCTTAAGAATATCTGCTATTAGATTAGCTTATTTGGTACCTGTTACAATCAGAGAACAAGCTTTGGATTGAGTTCATGTGGTTTTATATTTCATAAATGACATTCTTTAATGCTTCTCTTCCCTAAAGGTTCTCCGACTTGGAATTCCTTATTTCATGTGATACCTCTAAAGGGTTGATTTTATTTTAACATTGGAAATGGTGATTGTTAAATATGTAATTCATAAATGATAATTAGACGAAGTTAAAAACAGTTATGGAGGTTAGAGGTAGTTAAGGAAGTTAAGAAGTTAGTGTTATGTAACTGTGCAAATTGTTTGATATAAAAACTAGTGTTGGCTCTGTTGCTGGAGCAACAAGTAATATTACAAGTTGATTCTTAAAATTCATTTTGTTCTACAATTCCAAATTTTCTCAGCTCAATAATCACAAATTAAAGTGTTTTAACAATTGGCATCGAGAACTTGGTTCTAATTCAATGGAAACACGAGTGATAGTGAGATTTTTCTAAAATTTGGGAAACACAAGTGTGAGTGCAAAAGAAGAAAGAATCATGAATGGATCAGGGAGCTTTCCATGTAATTTTCTAATTATTGATCGAAAAAACTAGGAAAAATATTGTGCATCAATGAGATCATACTTGGAGCTCAAGAAGTGTATGAAGTGGTACAAGATGGGTATGATCAGCTAGGTCTATATCCAATAGAAAGGGAGCAAGCAACTTTCAAAGATTCAAAGAAAATAGACTACAAGGCACTTTTCTATATCCAGCAGAGTGTTGATTCAAACAATTTTGAAAGAATTTCGAAGGCCTCTACATCAAAGGAAGCATGGGACACCTTGGTGAAGTACTATACTAGTGGGGAAAAAACCAAGAAAGTGAAACTTTAGATGCTAAGAAGGTAGTATGAATTGTTGCAGATGGTGGAGGATGATAGTGTGGTTGATTATTTTTAATCGTGTACAGGCAATCACCAACCAAATGAGAACCAATGGTGAAGTGATGACTGAGGTAGTGATTATGGAGAAGATCCCGAGGACACTAACAACGAGATATGATCACATAGTGGTGGCAATAGAGGAATCAAAGGATCTTGAGACATTGAAGGTGGAAGACTTGCACAGATCATTAGAAGCTCATGAGTTGAGAGTAAAAGAAAGGAGTGTAGAAAATACACAAGTGCAGGCATTGCAGGCTTAAATCAGCAAGAAAAACAATTAGGATGAAGGGAAATACAAGAGCTAAAAGGGAAAATCCAAATGGCACAAGAAGCAAGATTGTGATGAATTAGTTGGAAATTCAAAGAATCAAAATAGCAGTGCACAACAATAAATCAAATGGCAATAAAGGAGGTAAGAAGAAGTTTAACAAGAAGGGGATTTAATGCTATAATTGTCAAAATTGGGGCCACTTTGCTGATGAATGTAGAGCAAAGAAAGTGAAGAGAAAGGAGGATAAAGCTCATATGGCACGGGAAAATGATTCAAATTCAGATGAGGTATTGTTGATGGTCGCCACGAACTCAGATGATGAATGTCCAGAATTATGGTATCTTGACACAGGCTACTCCAATCATATGACAGGGCATAAGGAGTGGTTTGTCAGCATTGATAAGAAGGGGAAGAGGGAGATCAAGTTTGTTGATAATAGCACAATGACTTCTGAAGGAGTTGGCAAGGTGTTGTTTCAAAGAAGGGATGACAAACAATCTTTCATATGTGATGTGCTCTATGTACCTAACATGAAGAATAATCTGCTGAGTCTTGGGCAACTACTGGAAAAAGGATATTCAATGAAGATGGAGCATGTGCAAATGAACATGTTTGATAGTTCAAAGAGACTGATTTTGAAGACACCACTCTCAAAGAACAGAACAATCAAGATTGAAATTCAAATCAGTGAAAATTAGTGTCTGGATGTTGAAGCCAGAAGTGAAAATTGGTTATAGCATTAAAGATTTGGTCATTTGAATTTTAGGAGTCTCTAGATGCGGCAGGGAAAGGACATGGTTTATGTAATTCATAAATGATAATTAGAGGACGTTAAAAATAGTTATGGAGGTTAGAGGTAGTTAAGGAAGTTAGTAACTTAGTTTTGATGTAACTGGGCAAACTATTTGATATAAAAACTAATGTTGGCTCTGTTGCTTGCGCAACAAGTAATAATACAAGTTGATTCTTTCAATTCATTTTCTTCTACAATTCCAAATTCTCTCAACTCAATAATCAGAAATTAAAGTGTTCTAATAGTGACTCCCGTATTTGGTTTAGCCCATGGGTGAATAAAGAGCTTTTGTGTGAGTAGATGCAGTTTGTCCACTATCGTGATATTAAAATGTGCATCAAGGATCATTAAAGTAATGGTGTTTGGAAACTCTATTCTCTCTATACTGTGTTTCTCTCATATGTGATGCAGGTGAATAATCATCTATCGTTGGCTATCAATGTGGAGTGTTTTATGTGTGGGTTTAGTCTAAATTTATTTGCGAAGTCTATTCTATTATGGATGGCAATTGTTGGTTGCTAAGCCTTCCAATGTTCCAGTTGGCTCATTCTGGTTTGAGTTGGATTTGGAATTTGAAGGTTCCTACTAATATTCAATTAGTCCTTTGGCAGATGGTTTGCTTGTCTTCCGTTTAACTTTGTCTTGAAGCATTGATGATTGTATTCTTCTGGTATTTGCCTCATTTGTGAGACTAACAGTGAAGACCTTTCACATTATCTATTTAAATGTTGGAGAACCAAGGAGTTTTAGTCCCACAATTGTCCTAATTTGGGGATTTCTCTTCTCGATGGCCTGGTAGTGAAGAATGCGTTGCATTTTCTTGTTGTTAAGGATAAAGTCATTATTGCTATTATTTTGTGGAAACTTTGGTGTTCAACGAACAAATAGTCTTAGAATCTACTATGGGTGTACAAAGGACGAGTTTGGTCGGGTTTGGTGTGTCCCTCACCCGATCACAATATTTGATTAGGTCAATTTTTAGACCCTAACCCGTCCCTTAACCCGGCCAAACCCGATTAGTTGTGGGTTCAATAAAGACGAGACGAAAATAGACGAGACCGAATTGGTCCTAAGATGAGTCGCTAACTAGAAATTCTTGAAACTTTTTTTAGAAACAAAAAATTAAATTTAAATTAACTCATAGCAAGTCACCTACGGTTATCACTTGTTAATTCATTCAAAAGTAGTAACTCATAATATTGTCATACAAAATACAAACCATTTAATTAAAACAAGTAACCTAATACCTACTTGACCCTTAGATTTTTCGCCACCTAATAGTCTTACTCTTTAATCAAGAGTAGTATCAAAACAATATTGTCTTATAATAATAATAATAATAATAATAATAATAATAATAAGGAAGAAAAGGATGCAGAGAGGAGAAGAAAAGTGAATACGCAGTTGCAGGGAGGAGAAATGATGCAGGGAATTGGAAATTTTTTCAAACCCTAACTTAATTTAGTTCATGGAATCAATAATAAGGTAAAATAGTTATAAAAAATATCTTGTCCTTAATGTATTTTGAGACGGGACGGGTAACCCGAACCCGATCCTTTTATTAACTTGTCACTATCATGACTTTATTTTTGTCCTTGTTTTTTTTTTTTGGATCAGGTCAGACCTTACCCGTTGCTTATAGTTAGATTGGGTTTGGGACGAACTAGATCTTGTACACCCCTAGAATCTACAAAGCATTTTGGGTTGGTTATTTATCCGCAAGTCTTGGTCATGATGGAACATGTTCATTCTGCTTTTGGATCTGATGTCTCTAATACTTTCCCTATTGTGAACCGGTTGGTTTCGTGGAATCATCCTCAAGTTGGTGTTGTTGCTATGAAGTGGTTAAGAGTGTGCTTATGGAGTTTTGGGTCGGTTGAATTTGGTGGCCTTGTTAGGGAATATAGTGGAAATTTTCTACATGGTTTCTTTAGCATAGGTATGATGAGTCTTCGTCGGTTCTTATTTTTAAGCATTTTGTTATCAGTTTTATTTAAAGTTTCAATTATTTTTATTTAGTTCTATTGTCAATTTAATAAAGGAAACAAATTTGAATCTTCTTGGAACATTTTGGATGTTTTACTACTAACCTTTTATAACCATACCAATTCTCGGCATATTGATGTTACAATACATTGAGGAACGGACACCGAGGGAGTAACGGAAGGTTACATTTGTAACAAATGTTGGGATCAAGTTGGTTTTATACTTAGAACTTTGATGTGAAAAAAAAAAATTTATGAGAACAATATATTTGACTTCACAGAGTATGAAAGAAGATTCGTGAGTTTGATGACAATCTAAAATAAGATTTGATTCAGATTTATAATTGAAGAAAATCTTTGACCAAGTTGAAAAGAAGATATGATCAACATTTGAAGAAGATATGGTCAACATCTTATAAAAAATAAGATATGAATTATTTACAAGATTTGATCAAGATTTATCTACAACAAGATATGAATTATTTACAAAAAGATTTTATCTAGATTTATCATAAGAATATCTGAATTATTTACAAGAAGATTTGATCAAGATTTATGATAGCATTTCAGCAAGTGAATTGAACTGTTGCAAGTAATAACTAAAACGGTGTGTACCAAGTGTCAAACTCAAAGGATTGCATTTTACTATTGAATTATGTTTGATTACTAAAATTGAATAAAAAGTTTTCGAATTGATTGAAATTATATTTCAAATTAACAAGAGTAATAGAATTGAACTTTTATAATAAAAACAATGTCAGCGATGAGTTTCACTTCAAATTCAAGCTTGGTTTCTAATTTGGTCCTAGTTACTAAACTCCTTTATTGAACTATTGCTGAATTCTCTTTATTAATCTTGCCCTAATGTCTTAGTGACAGAACCTTTAATTCCAAAGTAACTCCTAACTCCTTAGTGGATTTAATATTAGAATTAAGTTTTATAGTACAAGATTTCTCTTATTAAACTATTGCCTCTGCAAATAATTCAATTAATTTCATGACCTGCATCTATCCCTAGACTACAATATCATGAATTTCTCATCTCAAGCATTCGTAAAGTCCAGTTTCGTTTCAAAATACGAATCGTAAAACAATTTAAAC
Organism: Cicer cuneatum; assembly: GCA_037974295.1. Classification (NCBI taxonomy): domain Eukaryota; kingdom Viridiplantae; phylum Streptophyta; class Magnoliopsida; order Fabales; family Fabaceae; genus Cicer; species Cicer cuneatum. The sequence continues at coordinate 37,911,682 of JBBPBO010000005.1, read as the reverse complement.
TTTGCAATTTGCACTTTTTTAATTTACTATGGATCGTAGTGTTCATTTGCACTTGGTTTGACTCCAATTGGACATCTATAACTTCATATATGGCTGAAACATCAAATAACTTCTTAAATTAACTAATGAATAAAATCAAGAAAATATATCAACTAAGACATTAGGGCAAGAATAATAAAGAGAATTCAGTAATAGTTCAATAAAGGAATTTAGTAACTAGTATCAAATTTGAACAAAGATTGGATTCGATGTGAAACAAATCTCTGCGATTTTTCTTATTATAAAAGTTCAATTATATTACTCTTGTTAGTTTCAAATATAGTTTCAATCAATTCGAAAACTTTTTATTCAATTTTAGTAATTAAACATAATTCAATAGTAAAGCGAAATCCTTTGAGTTCAACACTCGGTACCACCGTTTTAAATATTACTTGCAATGATTCAGTACACTTGCTGAAATGCTGTCAAGTTTTTGGCGCCGTTGTCGGGGATTTCCATATGACTATTGAGTTATAATTTATTTATTTAATTAGAATTTTTTGCTCTACAATAATTTTTTTCTTTTATTTTTAACTTAGAAAAAAAAATCTTATTTATTTAATTTTTTTTCTTTTTTTATTTGTTGATCTTGCTAATGTCGTGTGCTAGTGGTTTGTTTCTTCTTTGTTTGAGATAACTATCCATTGTAGAGCATAGAAAATTGTAATGATTATATTTTACTACAATTATTGGAAGAGTATGATACTTGTCATATATCTGTTGAATTATGCATAATTGAGGGACATATCTTGAGAGATACATTTTTAAAAGATCACCCTCAGATGTGGCCTCTTAGGTGTGATTTTTCTGGAGAAGGACATAGGAATGGAACTTGTTTTGATTACTATGTCCTACCACTAGAAGATGAAGATCTATTGGTCATAAAAGCAAAAGATGACGAGTGGTACATGAAAAAGATAAATTGAGAACAACTTCTACCTCCTAAAATTCTATCCAAAGAATTAGATGAAAAAGACTTTCACATCAAGGATATTTTGGTTGACATCATGAAGAATAACATGGTTTCAATTGAATGATTTGAAAGTCAATGTGAGAGGTTATTTGAACAAGTGGTTGAGTTTGAGAAGATGGAAAAGTTGAAGATTGAAGATGACTTCATTGTTGTGATAGAAGAAGACAAGAAAGGGGAAACACAAACATGGAAAAGAAAAAAGAAGAGATTAATAAAGTTCTAGATTCAATCTATGCCTTGTCCATGAATGTCCAATTGAAAAGGACATGGAAGCAACATTATTTATTTTTCTAGTTCATGGAATTTTTACCAAACCAAAAGAAGAAGAACGACGGTGTATTCTTTCTATTATATATGCCACCTTGACAATGGTTGAGGTGTCAATCTAATGACTTTAAACAAGTGCTTCGTGGAAGGCAATCCATATGTAAGGGTAACTTTTATTTTTGCAATCTTACTTTTGTTATTTGAATTTGTTTCTTTTTAATTGTCTGTAAAAGTGCACTATGATGATGAATTTTTAACAACTTAAAGTTGGTCTTAAGTTATTTGTTTGTGATTTCGAGTTTTAAATTATAATTCTTCTATCACGTTCATTGTTGAATTTGATGAGTTTCACTTATGCAAACATTGTTGAATAATTTTTGGTTGTGGAAGTCTTGACATTCTTTAAAAAAAAAAAATTTGCAGTGACATGTTTGACATCATTTAGATAGTTCATATTTTCTCTTATTATCCCAGCTGTGAGCTTTTGGGTCTAAACATTTTAATTTGTTGTTGTGTGATTATCCAGACATGTGTTATCCCTTCAGAACTTGCACTTATGTTAACTTATATCACTTGTGATTTATGCATACACTGAGGCTATTTTGTTTGGTTGTTTGAGCCTTTCTAACTAACCAATGGAAATTATATCCTGTTAGCCCCTTTGAGCTTTGCCCTTTCTTTCCGTTACTAGCCACATTACAAGCCAAATACCTGATTTTAATTAAATCACCTTACTTGGAGTTAAGTAGCAATTTTTTTGTCTCGTTTTGATAAAGTTCTAAGTTTGGGGTTGCTCATGGAATAGTGTAAAACCCCGAGTTTTTAAACAGCGCGAGTTTATTTTTTTTTTCAAAATAAATAAAAGGAATTTTCAAAATTATTAATTCAAAATAATTAAAATAAAATTAAAATTAAGTCATTTAAAAAAATAATACGTCGTAATTCAAATAACGCACGTAGTTAAATAATTACCTCTTAATTATAACTAAGTAATTAAAATTTTGAGAATTAACACTTATAATGTAATAAAAGATAATACATCATAAAAGTCGGTGTCATAACATCTCAAAAACATCCGGCCTGCGGCCCACTAAACAGTATCAGAGTGCGGAAAAGATATACAATAATTCCCAAAATAAATAATTACATCCACCGGACTCAACACCCTATACAACAAGTCTAAACTGATCATGCACTAAAGCTACAGTAGCAAGGATTCCCTCCGCATCCCATATAAGTCTCGTCTGACTCCGCAGCTCGCCTCGATGTGACGTCCTCCTCCTCATCATACAGGGAAGGATCAGTCTCCTCCGAAGTCAGATCTATCCACGATCTAGGTCTCTTGGGCGGTGCTGGAATCTCAAAACAATCATATGATGTCCTGGATGGACCCAGAATGTCAACCGCTGCTAGCGTTTGTCCTTTATTCTTCTCTCCCGCCTCGGGTTCACGCACTGCCCCTCTAGCTACCGGGTTAGGAGTCACCACACCCACCGTGGCCTCCGTCTCAACCCCTTTAGTCGGATCCTCCGCGTCCGCAAAAACTCCGTACTCATCCAATATCAATTTGGAAGGTATCGAAAAGTCAATCCTCGCGTGAGTGTGGTCTACGTAATCCACCACCCCGTCGGTCCGGCAAGTCCTCGCCAATCTCCCCGTGTAAGTCGCCCTACTTGAGATGGGGTCATATACCCAAGCAGTATGCAAATGGCGGTCAAGGAAATCGAGTGACGTTTCCGTCGTCTGGGTACCCACCAGTGGTACAGGTTTGGGGGGCATATGAGGGCAAAGCCCAATTTTCCACAATAATAGTAAAGGGTCACCGACCGAAATTAACAATTACCACAAAGCAATTATCAATTATAACAGATACACTCATGGCATATTTCAATGCTATAACAACAATGATAAATAAGGATGCTCATTTTTTCATTTTTTTTAAATACATGACATTTGTACCTTTGCAAAACAGCAACCAGATTAATATAAAAATCATGTTGTAAGTACAAATATCAATTCGACAATCACAACAATTCATCAGAAAACTCATATTTTATAAGGTACTTACACACATCGATTTCCACTCATCAACTCATATCAAAATATGACTCACAGTCAACCACCCTGATGCAATATGTAAATGCTAATGTAAACAACTTCTTGGAGTTACCAAGGTGTAGTCTCTCACGGACCAGCACACATGCAGTCTCTCGCGGACCAGCACGATTTACCCATGTTAGCCTCTCATAGGCCAAACATTACCAGAGTGCAGTCTCTCACGGACCAGCACGATTTACGGATTTGAGTGGACCACCACGAACACGCGGCCACTCTACAACCCATCACGGTTACTACATTTACGTGTATTACCCTCTCTCAGGCCAAATACACAGAAGTTAAATCCTCGCCCGGATAGAATGGACTACCACGAACACGCGGCCATTCCGTAGCCCGGATAGAATGGACCACCACGAACACACGGCCACTCTATAACCATCATGGTTACTACTTCAACTTTGTGACCCATCGCGGACACCACCTGACTATGCAATGCATGGACATGCAATGTTTTCTCTTCACTGAAAACAGTATGCAAATACTTGCTAAAAATCGAGCCACTTCATCACCACATCAGATCATCTCAAACCATCTCAAACTATCTCAACAATTTCATTTTCAACGCATCAACAAAGAATTCAAGAACTGCATCATCACCACCTCAAACCTTCTCAAAAACTCCATTTTAATTCATCACAAGCCTTCCCAATGTTTCCCCAACTTCTTAAGTTCATAAACCAATGTTTAAAACTGGAATTTTGAAAAAAACCAATCTGTATTCGAATACAGCTTCCTTGTATTTGAGTACATAAGCTAAAACAGTGAAAAATCAGTATTTATCACCACATCAACAAAGAATTCAAGAACCTCATCATCACCACGTCATTCAACACATTAATATTATAATATTGTTGAACCATCAAGTACTTAACCACTCTTGTCGTAATTAACAGATAACATCTTAATTAACTGCCCGAAATTTAATTACTCGTAATTAAATTAATTTGTCCTTCATCGTAATTAACAGATAACATCTTAATTAACTGCCCGATAACAAAAAGGAAAAAAGAAGAAGTAGAAAAAAATCAGTTTGTGTACTTTGATAAATAATATCTTCTTGGTTCTTTTGCCAATGTTTGGGCATCTCCACAATGAAAATGTGCAAAAAAAAGGTAGAATAATTTGAAAATATGTATCTAACTCCAACTAGTAAAGCTTACTATCCAAAAACGTCCTACCCTTGCCTAAGCCCCATTACAACCTGAAAGTACTCCAAAAGTGTATGTGTTTGTTGTATTGTGGTTGCTAACTAGAATTTTTTCAAGTCTATGGTAGCGTAATGCATGTTCTAGGATTTGAGTGATAAATTCATAACCTTTGCTAAACCCTTGAGGGAAATTTTGGTAAGATTGTGTGAAAAGAAAGTTGAACTTAATGAATGAATGATAAATGGGTTTTCTAAGTTTACAAATGGTCTTTTTTTTTTTTGAGATGTAAGCAACCTTTGAGCATGATGAATGTTTTATAGTAGCAGGAACTTTGAGGATTAAGTTTGATTTGATATGAGGAGTTGAGTTTAAGCTTGCTTTTAACTATACCGAATTTGTAATTAATTGTTGTTTGGGGACAAGCAACAAACTAACTCTGAGATTGTGATAACTCTTCATCATATGAGTATTTTTCATTGTTTTTTTTAGGGATTTTTTGATAAATTTTGTTGTTTTTATTTCTTGTATTTAATGACATGTTTATGTTCTTATTTCTTTGATTAAGTAGATATTTTTCGTTGTTTCGTTGTTTTAGTGCAGAGCTGAATTTTGGTGAGAAATCAACTTAACATGTGTGGAGTATTTCAGCTATATCTAAAGTTTTAGATGTCCAATTGGAGTCAAACCAAGTGCAAATGAAAGCTATGATATAGAGTTACAACTTTCATGAAGACAGCAGAACCAAATTCGGACTCAAAAGAGAAGAAAAATTCAGTAAATGCCAGACAACAAATGTTGTGTGCCTGAAGCGCAAATGCTTGCGCCCGAGGCACATTTCTATGGTATTTCACATTCTATTTCTGGCCAGGTGCTTCTGGAGTGCAATTGCTTGTGCCTGAGGCGAATGACGCATTGCAGAATGCATAAAAATGATTTTTTTTCTCACTTTCTAGGTATCTTTTTGGCTATTTTGAAGTTTGGAGAGTTGTGCCATAACAAAGAAACTCATATGAGGATGGTTCTAAAACCATTGAAGGAGTCTTATCAAGAATCATTCATAAATCTTTCTTGTAATTCTTCTTTAATCTCTATCTTTTGTATCTTGTCATGAGTAATTAAACCCTATTTGTTAGGGATGAGTGAAACAAGATGAAGCCCTTATATTTCTGATTTGATTTCTAGTTATATGAATGAGTTTTTTTCTCATCTATGTGCTTAATGCTTTTTACTGCTTGATCAATTTTAAACTGTTTTATGGTTTGTTTTTTGAAACGAAAGTGGACTTTACGAATGCTTGAGATGAGAAATTCATGATATTATAGTCTTAGGATATGTGCACGTCATGAAACCAAGTGAGTTATTTGTAGAGACAATAGTTTAATTAGAGAATTCTTGTACTATAAAACTTAATTCTAATCTTAAATCCATTAAGGAATTAGGGGTTACATTAGAAGTAATGGTTTTGTCACTAAGACATTAGGGCAAGAATAATAAAGAGAATTCAGTAATAGTTCAATAAAGGAATCTAGTAACTAGGATCAAATTAGAAACCAAGGTTGGATTCAAAGTGAAACTCATTCCTAGAATTTTTCTTATTATAAAAGTTCAATCCTATTTTGCAAAGATTCAGTACACTTGCTGAAACGCTATTAGTACATCCCTTTCTAATAGACATGTCTTGTTTTTTAATGGTCTTAAGCATAATTTATTAAGTATTCATTAGTTAAGTGATAATAATTATGATATTATATTTAATAAAAACACATGCATGAAAATTAGTTAGAAGGATGGATCTGTACTCTTTACAGGTAAGAGGCAAAACAACATATATAAGATAAATCCATTTAGTCTATAGAAACAAGAGGTTAAGTGTCTTATGTCAGTAAATGAAGAGAAACTAATTTGGCACAGAAGATTAGGTCATGCAAACCTTAGATTAATTTAAAAACTGGGATTTCAACGAGTTAAAGGTCTACCTAATCTTAGTTACAAAGCTAAATTTATGTGTGAAGCTTGTGAAAGGGAAAACAAACAAAGAACTCATTTATCCTTAAGAAATCAATCTCTACCTCAAAGGCTCTTGAACTCTTACATATAGATCTCTTAGGGCCAATAAAAATAGTCTCTCTAAGTGGAAAGAAATATGGATTTGTTATACTAGGTGGACATGGTAAAATTCTTAAGAAGTAAGGATGAATCCAAAAAAGTTTTTATCACATTTTGCAAACAAGTAATGAATGAAAAGGTTCTTAAGATTGTAAAAATTAGAAGTGATCATGAAGGAGAATTTGAAAACAAGTTCTTTTAAAGTTTTTGTGATGAGAATAAAATCTCTCACAACTTCTCCTTTCCTAGAACACCCTAAAAAAATCGAGTTCTAGAAAGAAAGAATATATCACTCCAAGAAATGGTCAGATCCTTGTTAAATGAGATGAATGTTGCAAAACACTTTTGGACTGAAGCAATTAACACTCCATTACATTATTTTAAATGCATGTTAAAAGTGATTTTCTAATGGTTATATAAGTGAAGAAATCTATGTTAAACAACCCCTATGTTTTGAAAGTTCTGAATTTCCAAATCATTTTTTTAAACATAGGAAATCTTTGTATAGTCTAAAACAAGCACCTAGGGCATGGTATGATAAACTTAATAAATTCTTGCTTAAAATAATAACTTTGAAATAGGACAAGTAGATAATACACTTTTTAGAAAATCAATAGGAGATGATCTTCTTATTATTCAAATTTATGTTGATAACATTATTTTTTGATCTACTAATGGCATTCTTTGCCAAGAATTTTCTAAATTGATGCATCTTGAATTTCAAATGAGTATAATGGAAGAACTTAAGTTCTTCTTAGGGATACAAATTCAGCAAAGTCAAAAGGGTATATACATTCATCAAACTAAATATAAAAAATAGCTTCTCAATAAGTTTAAGATGAGTGGTTACAAACCTATGGCTACACCAATGCACCCTACTTGTTCACTTGAAAAAGATGAATCAGGCAAAAAAGTTGACCAAAAAACCTATAGAGGAATGATAGGATCCCTATTTTACCTTACTGCTTCCAAACCTGACATCATGTTTAGTGTATGTGTATTGCATGATTTAAAGCTGACCCTAGGGAATTACATTTAACTGTTGTTAAGAGAATCCAAGATACCTAAAAGGCACTACCAACATTACATTGTTCTACAAGAAATCTTCTAATTAAGTACAAACTAAGTGGTTATTGTGATTATGATTATGCTGGAGATAAACTTGAGAGAAAAAGCACAATAGAAATTGGACATTTCTAGGTGACAACTTAATCTCTTGGTGAAGTAAGAGACAAAACACAATTTACATGTCAATGACATAAGTTGAGTACATTTCAACGGCTGGTCGTAGCTCTCAACTACTTTGGATGAAACATCAGTTAGAAGACTACAAAGTCCTAGAAACCAACATTCCCATTTATTGTGACAACACTTCTTCCATTTGCCGAACCAAAAACCCTATACTTCATTCTAGAGCTAAATATCAAACACCATTTCATTAGGGACTTTATTCAAAAAGGTGTGCTTAATATCCAATTTGTAGACACCAAACATCAATGGGCTGACATATTCACCAAACCACTAGATGAAGATAGGTTTGACTTCATCAAGCAAAACCTAAACCTTTTTCTTTTACTTAAATGATGTTGTGCCAACCTTAGAGTAGTTTAGTTCCATACTTCACATAAATTTTATGTTTTACGTTTATGTTATTTTCATTCTATTACAAAAAAACCAAGTTTCACTTTCAAATCTTATTGTTCAATGACAAAAGAGGGAGAAAGATGTTTGATAATGTCAGGAGAAAATGAAGGTGCAAATACGAGAAGAGGGTTGAATAGTGTTTGACTAACTTGATAACTTTTTTATTCTTTGATTAAACTGGTTTAGACTTGATGATTTACTTGGAGTATAAGCAATACCAAAACTAAGGAGTGTAGAAATAAAGTGACACAAGTAATTTATCTTGGTTCACCACTAACTTGGCTACATCCAGTCCCTTCACTCAGAAGGATTTAATCCACTAATTCAACAACTTGAATTTCAAAGCACCTAACCCTTCAAGCCAATCTTCTAAAACAACCTAACAACCCCAGACTTTTGAGGAACACACACACCTTGACTCTACCAGCCAAGTCGACTCCACTCAATCTGACAAGCCCAAGTTGTTGAAGGCACACTAACACCACTATCAGGTTTGAAAACAAAGGTTTGCAACTTGAGTAGTTGTATCTAAAAAGATGATTATAACAATGACTAACACTATAAGAAAAACACTTAGAAAATATTTCTCATTTGATCAAGTGTTTCTCTTTTTGAATCTAAGATGAATTTGGAATTGTGAGCTTGAGTTCGTCTACTCTTTGATGATTTTTCGATGATATTCTTCTTTAGCTTTGAGTATCTATTTATAGATAAAATTAGGGTTTCAATTTAGTCCTTGTTTTATCTTAAATTGTATATTCATTCCTAGTTTAGTCAACATTGATCTTATTCAAAAATAATTCTGAACAAGATGTTTTTTGATAATATGTTTTTTAGCCAATTCTTTATTTTTGAATCCAAACTAAGAAGATCTTCTAGATTGATTCTATTCATATTTTATTCAGATTGAGTTTATAAATTCTTTAGATTGATTATGTTCATACTTTGTTTAGATTGAGTTTGTAAATTTTTCAAATTGATTTTGTTTGTATTTTGTTGTAGATAAATGTGTATCAAATCTTCTTGTAAATAATTCACATCTTGTTGTGATAAATCTTAATTAAATCTTCTTAAAATCTTGACCATATCTTATTTTCAACTTGGTCAAAGATTTTCTTCAATCATAAATTCGAATCAAATCTTATTTTAGATTTTCTTCTAAAACATTTGACCATATCTTCTTTTCAACTTGGTCAAAGACTTTCTTCAAAAGCATGAATCTTCTTTCATACTCTGTGAAGTCAAATATATTGTTTTCATAAAATACTTTTGTTCACATCAAAACTCTAACTATGATACCAACTTGGTTCCAAAAAAAAATACTTAGACTTAGGTGGAGCCTTAAGTAAGGGGAGTCAAAGTATTTAAAAGAAAAGTTGTTATAAAAAATACAGTTTTGTCATCATAAAAAAGGGAGAGATTGTTGGAACCGAGTTGGTTTATATACTAGTGCAAAAATGTCTTTTTAAATCAGTTAAAAATGACTTGTTAAGTCGGTTCCGCGTCAGACTTAAAAACAAACGACTTAAGAAATCATTCATTATTAAGTCGGTTACACTTCAATCGACTTAAAAAGTCTATTTGTTTGCAAAAAAAAAAATCTATTTTTCCTTCTTATATATATGCATATCTAAAATTTATTACCAACCAAAATTTCATACACAATCATAATTTTATATAATTAAAACACAATTAAACATAGAGTATAAAAATTTCATACACAATCATAATTTTATACAAAACATATTTATAACATAGAGTATATAAATACATATATATGAATAGAAACTAGAGTAAATAAACTCAAAATACACCACTTAAAAATGATACACTTATCTGCAAAATCATACAATAGAAACTAATAATATCGGTCCATCTATGCCTTGGTAGATATAAAAACCTCACCAAAAATCAGCATACACCATCTTTCAAGCACCATCTTTCAAGGTTGAAGAAACTCCTACTCCTTAAATTTTGATGGGTTAGTGCTTTATAATTTCTCATCTTTTTTTTTTTCATCACACCTATGTAAAGCCTGTAATACATTTGAAAACCACATAACCAAACAAACTCTCACAACATGACACAATTAAAGGGCATCAAGAATTGACCAACTCCATATTCTAAAAATGTCAACATTTAGAACTAGATTAAAATAGAGGAAAACATGATTGTTTTTAGGCCAACTAGGTTATTAAAGTAGCATGACATCATTGAATATTCTATTTTATCAACTATAAAATAATAAAATACATCAGAAGATGGATAAATTACCGGAAACACGTAAGTGTAGTCAAATGCCAAAGAATTTAAATGATATAATGTATGTTTATCTAGAGTAATAATTAAATTACTAATAAGTAGTGTATATATATATATATTATATCACCTCAAAACCTAGGGAAAGCTCTCTCAATTGACCACTATAACAATAACATCCTTTTCGCCATCCTATTTCAAATATAAAAAAACCACAAATAAGTAATATTGTTAGTATGGAATGGTAAATAAATTTCATTGTTCTCTAAAACCCAAAAGTTGAAAGAAAGTAAACTGACTTGATTATCATCTTACACCGAAGAACTATTTGACACAGTACTAGCATAACAAATGGATTACAATCTAGGTACAGAAAAGTTATATCAACTCCAAAAACACTCTACCATAAATTTTCTTTCTGACAACACTATAAAACATTCTAATATAACTTTACTTCCCCCCTTATTTTACAAATGTAATAATAAGTGGAATAATGAAATTATAAAATAAATCTCAAATTGAAAAATAAAGAAACTGACCTAAAGTTGACGGCTACAACAACAAACAAATAGGTAATAAAATGGCATGACGAAATATTGAAAATAATGAAAGCGACAACATTGGCAATAACAACGAACAACGCATACAACAACGAATGGTTGTGACAATAACGACACCCACAAACAATGCATATAAACGTCGACTAAGGCTAAGAACGAATAGCACATTGGCGATAAATGGAGAGGAAGGAAGATGAAGCACAAGGAATAAGGATGAAGTAGAAGGAATGGAGAGCGCAACGAAAGTCAGTGAAACAGAAGGAAAAGGACGAGAGTGAGGTTGAAAGTCGATGAAACAAGGTTTTTTTTTAGAGTTCTCATATTGATCACGACGGCAAGAGAACATGTGATATATACATTTTTTTATCATCAATCTTAAGTTGCTTAGTGTTATAACCGTGTTAAACAAGTTTCACATATTCACAAAATTGCCACCGCCTTATCCTTTTAAGTTGTTTACTTAAAAAACTGAGTTAAACATGTTTATATTAGTACTAAAAATACCTCTGCCTAGTTTGTTAACTCAGGTGGTAGATGACCGACTTAACCGTCTGCATTAAAATCTATATTTTCTTCTAGTGATACTTAGAGTTTTGATGGTAACTAAAAGTATTTTATGAGAACAATATATTTGACTTCACAGAGTATGAAAGAAGATTCGTGTTTTTGAAGACAATCTAAATTAATATTTAATTCAAATTTATAATTGAAGAAAATTTTTGATCAAGTTGGAAAGAAGATATGGTCAAGATTTGAAGAAGATATGATCAACATCTTGTCAAAAATAAGATATTAATTATTTACAAGAAGATTTGATCAAAATTTATCTACAAGAAAATGTGAATTATTTACAAGCAGATTTGATCTAAATTTATCATAAGAAGATATGACTTATTTACAATAAGATTTTATCACAATTTATCTACAAGAAGATATGAATTACTTACAAGAAGATTTGATCAAGATTTATAACAAGAAGATATGAATTATTTACAAGAAGATTTGATCAAGATTTAACTGCAAGAATATATAAATTATTTATAAGAAATTTGATCAGGATTTATCACAAGAAGATATGAATTATTTACAAGAAGATTTGATCAAGATTTATCACAAAAAGATGTGAGTTATTTACAAGAAGATCTTATAAAAAAATTTTACAAGAAGAAAGACTCTCAAGAAGATACATTTATTATTTGCAAAGATATGATTCAGATTTTGAAAAATGACAAAATACTGAATTGGACTTATTCATATTCCTACTTGTGAAAGTTCAAGAACTGATCCAACACTATGTTCCCGCCCAGATCAAAGCAAGCATTAGGAAGGAAGTTTCATATGAAGAATTTACGAATACAATCTTAACAAATTACAAACATAATCAATATGAAGAATTTACAAACTCAATCTGAACAAAATATGAACAGTATCAATTTGAAGAATTTACAAACTCAATCTGAACAAAATACGAACATAATCAATCTGCAGAATTTACAAACTTAATATGAACAAAATACAAATAGAATCAATCTAGAAGAACTACTCAGATTGGATTCAGATATAAAGAATGGGCTAAAAAACATATTATCAAAAAACATCTTGTTCAGAATTATTTTTGAATAAGATCATTGTAGACAAATCTAGGGATGAAGATACAATTCAGAATTAAATAAAGACTAAATTGAAGCCCTAATTTTATCTATAAATAGATACTCAAGGCTGAACAAGAAGATCATCAAAAAATCATAAAAGAGTAGAAGAACTCAAGCATAAAATTCCAAATTCATCTTAGAGTTCAAAGAGAGAAACACTTGTTCGAATGAGAAATATTTTCTAAGTGTTTTTCTTAGAGTGTTAGTCATTGCTATAATCAGCTTGTTAGAAGCAACTACTCAAGTTCCAAACCTTTGTATTCAAACCCTATAGTGGTGTTAGTGTGCCTTCAACATCTTGGGGTTGTCAGATTGTATGGAGAAGACTTGGATGGTAGAGTCAATGTGTGTGTGTTCCTCAAAAGTCTAGGGTTGTCAGGTCGTTTGAGAAGACTGGCTTGGAGGGTCAGGTGCTTTGTAATTCAAGTTTTTGAATTAGTGGATTAAATCTTTCTGAGTGAAGGGACTAGATGTAGTCAAATTAGTGGTGAACTAGGATAAATTACTTATGTCACTTTATTCTCGCACTTCTTAGTTTTGTTATTGCTTCTACTCTAAGTAAATTATCAAGTTTGAACTAGTTTAATCAAATAATAAATAAGTTATCAACTTAGTCAAACACAATTCAACCCCCTTATCGTGTTTGCACCTTCAACAACGTGGACCTTAGTGCAAAAATGTATTTCATTGAAGTCTGGAGCGCATCAGAAAGACAACTCTTTGCCTTTGAGCGTAGCAAAGTTGTCTTATAGCACATTGCACGGGTTTGTTGCACAATGAGTTTCAAAAGCAACAGCGCATTGCGGTACTGTCTGGCACAGGCACGCCTCATCAAATTCTATTTAAACCAAAAATTGTTATTTTATTAGGGTTCTTATTTTTGGATGCAAAGGAGTAGGCAAATAAGCCTTAGAGGAGTCTTTTTGTAACCTTTATATGTAATTTTCTTCTTTCTCGATACTGTTTATCAAACATCATGATAAGCTAATTTACTCCTTTTTATGTAACATCCTGACCCTTACCGTTATCGACAATGCTACTCACGATATTCTGACCCCTTTGTTTCCACCTATTGAAAATAAGGATTTTTTGCCTTCCGTGGGAGTCGAACTCGATACCTGGGGGATAAGCACCGCCTCATCTCATTCGCACTATTTTGTTGGATTTGGCACTTTTGGGTGAGTCAGGCAGGTTCATCAATTATTCCTGTAGCTGGCATGCTAATACAAATCGTCAAACTTTATTTTCACTTCTCTCTCTCTCTCTACAAACGCTGCTTAAAATAACCATATTTTGCAACTTACCTCTTCTATCATTTGCATCGATCTGCATGATCCAATTTTGATTCTCTAAACTACACCGTTCAATTATGCCTTTCGTAGGATAAGTTGCATGCTTATAAATGTTATTTAAATTATCTATTCAAGTTCTGGTTAGTCTAAGGTTGATCCCCGCTATTAACTTTTCTCCCTCCCCAAATAAATTAAATTAATCACTCATAAAATGCATCGTCCTATTTTACAACTCGTTATGCTCTTGAATCATCTAGTGTTCTGACTCAGTTGATGTCTTACTGATTCACCAGATGTTGGGTTCATAGAAAGTTGCTTCTTAAATTAGGTCATAATTGGAGACCAAGAACTAATGGAATCAGCTGAAGGGAGGGTTCCTTATAGTACTAATTCATTTGCTCAAGATTTCCAGATTCCACTTAATTCTTCAGACTACCTATCATTATTTCCCAAAAAGTTAGTATCCGATGAGAAACTTAGCAATTCAATTAATGATCAAATTCAGGCCAATTCAGTTCCAACGCCAAATAATAAAAATCCCGATAAGCTACCATTTATGAAATGGTGGCTACATGTGAAAAGCAACTTCCAATTGGTAGTGGGAATGAGATCAAGCGGTGCTTATCCCTCAAGTACCGGGTTCGACTCCCACAAAAGACAAAAACTCACTATTTGCATTGCCGATAACTGTAAGGGTCGACATGTTACATAGGATTAGATTAACCTTCTTGAATATATGTAATTTTCATTTTTTATTTATGCTATTAAAACGCGTTCGGTTATTCATATATTTTTTTTTCTCAATGTTTTTCTATATTTGATCATCATAGAATTGAACTTAGGGATTATTTCATTATTGGGAAATAGACTATAATAACCAAATCCAAAATATATCTTCATGTTTGAATATTGTTATAGGAATATAAAGTATTAAGATGTGTTTAAGAAATTAACGGTCGTACATATTTTGAGTAACAAGCGTCATAACTTAAAAAATTAGGGTTTGTTTTTATATAAAAAGGATTTTGAGTCAACGAATTGGTTTTAGTCTAATTTTTTTAATTTGATATAATCAAATAAGTTAAATTGTTAAAATAGTGAATCAATAATTTTGAAAAGAAGGTGGTTCAAATTCCCTAATCGATTTTCTGGTATTGAATTTTCTCTATTAAATTTTATATTTGTTCGATATTATAAACCCACTTATAATCTTTTTGTTACCTAAGTGTTAACGACCACTACTAGAAAAACAGGATTTAGCGTCGGCCAAAAGCCGACGCTAACAGCCAAAAAGCCGACGCTAACGGATTTTTAGCGTCGGATTAGCGTCGGAGTCGGGCCTAGGCTAAAACGGTCGAAGCTATTGCATAGCGTCGGCCATGTAGCGTCAGATGGTATATACGCATCGGCCTAACCGACGCTAGCAAAATAAAAAACCCATCCGACACTAAAAAAGTTTTTTGCCACGTCATTTTTAAAAAATAGTTACCGTCGGCTAGCCGACGCTAAAAGTCAACTTTTTTGCTTTGTAGTGTCGGTGTGGCCGACGCTAAAGTCAAACTTGAAAAGTCAAACAATACACTGAATACAGCCACACAATTCAATATTTTTCATACAGTAAAATTCACAATTTTTCTTACAAAACTGTACTCAAGGGGTGAAAAGAGAAGACACGATTTCCCTATGAATTCCAAATATACCTATAGTGTGTTTTTTACGTACAAAAAACACCCGAATCAATTCTCTAACAGGTATTACTAAAGACAAGCTTTTGCTATATAAAATTGATAACAGGTATTACTAAAGACAAGCTTTTACGATCCTTCCACTTGTTGTTACTGCAGTGTCATAAGCTGGAACCAGCATAACATGAATACAACAAATTGTTCAATCAATGCCCAAACTTGAATAAGGTTCAATTCCACCCTGACAAAGATAAAAGAGAGAAAAAGTTTTGCAAGATAAATCTAATTTTGATTCTACTCTATCATATACAAACAAAACTAGCAAAAACATTTTGCTCAAAGTAAAAACAGAAGAGGCTAACATACTGCTCGATAAACAGAACTCAAATTCAACCACAAAAAATTAATACAGTCTTAGGATAAATTGGAAAAGTCGACTCCTAGTTACATGCTCAACTTTTCAAATTAATAGATTTATATAATATGTACGCAAGTATGCAAATATTGATAGTGGTCTCCTTTTTTCCTATTGATAGAATGAAGAAATAACCAACTAAAATTATTTTACTGAAATATGCTACTCACTGAGCAATCATCATGAACGCGCCATATGGTCTCGCCCAGAAGGTTTGCCACTGATAAGACGGTCAATTGACGGAAATAGTTCTTCTCTGACCCCGGAATTGAATTAGTTATGATAACTTCTTGAAATAAACCGCTTGACAATCTCTCTATAGCAGGAGGGCTGTAAACACAAGAATGATGCATAAGTCATGAGTAAAATGTCTTGCATAAAAACACAACTATGCAGTATTAACCACAACAACTAAAAAGCAGGAATACTATCTAACGTGACAAGAATAAATATGCAGACTCTAAAGAAATACTTCATCTACAAAACGTTAGCTAAGGTAAGCAAACTTAAAAAGTAGAAAGCGCTCCAAAAGGTTACAAAAAGAAGAAGAAAATGTAATTCAGAAATTAATGAAAAGGGGTAATGGCCACCTTGTTGCAATCCTAGGATGGCCAGGTTCAAGCTTGATGTGCTTTCCAGCAATGCAGATTCCATCCAATGCACGGAGAGAAGCTTCTGCACTTCGAGCATCATAAAATTCAATATATTTGATATGATTCATTTCTGGATATTCATAGATCTGCAATAATAGGCATAACATTTAAGGAGCTGGTTTCGTCTATTGATATATAATCACCAAAACTGGACGAAAACCAAAATCAATAATTTACTTCTTTGATTTCTCCATAAAACCCAAAAATATGTTTTAGCTCGTCATTCAAAACAGATGGATCAAGAGCAGATATCATCAGTGTGCCATGGCTAATATCCTTCTCAGAAACATTGCCCTAACATGTCATTAAGTTGAGATATATCAATAAGTGCAACATGAAAAATAGGAACACAGAGCAACTGAACAAGCAAAGCACATAGCAGTAATGCTAGAAGATGCTAAGAAGAACAAGAAAAACATTGTCTTTAACCAAATAAATAATGATAATAATTGAAAAGGAATTGTAAGACCCTTAAATTTAAAATTAAATTCAGATTTAATTTTAAGTGTATTTGGGAATATTTGTAAAATATTCAATATATGTATGTTCTGTGTAAATATATATATATATATATATATATATATATATATATTTTGGAGGTGGAATTAAAATTATTGGATAATGGATGAATTAATTTAATTTCGAGTAATTAAATTATCGGGCCGTTAATTAAGATATTCTCTGTTAATTGCGATGAGACGGGTTAAGTGCTGGAGGATCAAAAGATATTTTATTATAAGAGTTTGGTGAGGTGGCATATACCTACAGATATTTATTAAGAAAGAAACAAATTTCTTCTTTCCTCTGCTGTGTCAGTCTGCTTTTAGGTGGATATTTAAGTGAGAAGCTTTTTCTTCTTTCCACGACTGCGCCAGTTTCTGCTTTATCATCTTCTTCGAATTTCTGTGTTGGTGAAGGAAAAGCAGTTTACTCAAAATACATTTTTCTTGAAAATCTGAGTGTCGAATCAGAAAGTTTCGAGTACGAAAGTTATTCCTCTGATCGTTACGGAGCTAAAGAACTAATTTTCGTAGCGGCGAACGCGAACGGGAGTATCGTCGACTTTTGTCGCAGAAACGTACGAGTTAAGGGAACGTAATTAAGGTAAGGGCACCTTCCAACTTTCTAGATTGCATTTAGGGCTGTAGTTGCATGTGTGATGAATGATTATTGGTTTATGTTTGTGAAAAACATTGTGTTAGGTTTTGGAAATCAAACTGTTTTGATGTCCCTGCTGTTTTCAGTGAAGGAATTTATTGTGTTGATGATGTTTTATTTATTGTGTTGAGTAAGAAATCATTCTGTTGTGTTGAATGATGATTGGTTTGGTGTTGTTTTGGAGATGATCCAAATGCTTGAGTTAGTTGTGTGGGACTATTTTGTAGTTGCCTTTCTGTTTTGGTGATTTGAGAAAATTAGTGATGGTTATTCTGGTAGTGATGATTCTGTTTCTTATTGTGTTTTGTTGAAAATCTATTGTTGATGTTTAATGAAAAATGTTCTGAGTTTTGAAGTTTATAAAGAGTGGTAATTATGATTCTAGGGTTTTGGTTGGTTTTTCAAAGGAAATGGTTTTGAAAATGTGTTGAAATTTCAGGAAAATTTCACTGAATTCGAAGGTGTATTCGAATACGGCTTGAGTGTATTCGAATACAGCCTGCAAAGCTTCTGTTTTCTTCAGATTTTGGAACTTGTATTCGACTACGACCATCTGTAGTCGAATACAGATTTGTCAATTTTGCTTCTGACTTAGCATCTGTATTCGACTAGGACCCTCTGTAGTCGAATACAGATTTGCAACTTTTGCCACTGACTTCGCATCTGTATTCGACTACGACAACCTCGTAGTCGAATACAGAATGCTGTTTTTTCACTGTTTTAGCTTCTGTATTCGAATACAAGAGAGCTGTATTCGAATACAGATTCGTGTTTTTCATAAATTCAAGTTTTAAACATTGTTTTATAAACCTTAAGTGTTGGGGTACCTTGGGAAGGTTGGTGGTGAATAAAAATGGAATTTTTGTGATAGTTTTGAAGTGGTGGTGATGAAGTTTTTGAGACTTTACTGAAGTTGTGGAAATTCTGACTTTTGCACTGGAAAAGCCTCTATATTCGAATACAAGGAGTCTGTATTCGAATACAGGGTGTTGATTTTGCCCTGTTTGGCTTCTGTGTTCGAATACAATGAAGCTGTATTCGAATACAGATTCGTTTTTCCAGAAATTGCAGTTTTAAAACACTGGTTCTAAATTTTGGGATTTGGGGAAAGACTTTTGATAATTAAGAATGGAACCTTGAGGTAATGCGAAGTGTTAATGTTTGCTTAAAAGGTTAGTCATTGATGTGTAGATGATGATATTGATTGTGTGGAAATGTTTTGAAAAATGTTGGAAATGCATGAATTTTACTGATGTTGCATACTGTTTCCAGTGAGGTGAAACACTGCATACTCATGCATAGCATAGTCATGTGGTACCCGCGATGGGCCACAGAGTAATGTGCAACCACGTGCTGATCTGTGAGCGATTGCACGAGTGCTGATCTGTGAGTGATTGCACTAGGTACTGATCTGTGAGCGATTGTACCTTGGTATATAAGTGCTGGTCTGTGAGCGACTGCACTGGTACTGGATTGTGAGCGTCTGTACCCTAAAATGTGCAACCACGTGCTGATCTGTGAGCGATTGCACGAGTGCTAGTCTGCTAAGCGACTGCACTAGGTACTGATCTGTGAGCGATTGTACCTTGGTTTATGTCAAACGTGCTGGTCTGTGAGCGACTGCACGAGTGCTGGTCTGTGAGCGACTGCACTGGTGCTGATCTGTGAGCGATTACACCCTGGTCTTGAGGGCCGTTAAAGTCTTACATATGTAAATGTGCTGGTTTGTTGAGTGACTGCACCTTGGTGAATCCAAGAGGATGTTTTCATGAGCATATACATATTGCATCGGGGTGATTGACCGGTGGCTCACGTTTTGGTTATATGATGATGGTTGAAAATTGTTGTGTGTGTAAGTACTTTTTGAAATCTGGAATTTCTGATGAATTGGTGTGATTACTGAATTGATGTTTGTGCTTACAACATGATTTTCATATTAAATTGGTTGCTGTTGAAAAGGTACAAATGTCATGTATTTTCAAAATTGAGCCTCCTTATTTATCATCATTGTTTTATGATGTGCCATGAATATGTCTGATATTGCTGATATAAATGCTATGTGGTATTTGTTAATTTCGGTCGGTGACCCTTTACAATTATTGTGAAAAATTGGGCTTTGCCCTCAGATGTTAATCAAACCCGTACCCCCGACGGTCACACTAACGACAGGGAACGTCGTTAATTTTCCTTGATCTTTACATTGTGGGCTACGTGAAGGGATGGACAGCTGGGTGAAGATAAGACTTGTGGATGATACGGTGGAGACCGTGCTACTATAGCTTAGTGTATGATCAGTTTAGACTTATGTATAGGGTTTTGAGCTCAGCGGTTGTAAATATTTATTTTGGGAATTATTGTAAAACTTTTCCGCACTCTGATAAATATTTTGGTGGATTGAGAATCCAGTTTTGATGTATCTTTATTTTCGTATGTTATAAAGATCAATTTCCCAAAAATATCTCATTCGATTAATCGTGATGTTGTTGTTTAATTACCTTACTATTTTGGATTACGATGTCGAATGATATTTAATTTGAATTGATTGTAATTCCCTTGAAACTAATTCTGAAAACTCTTTTATTTATCTATTCGTTTAAAAAAAAAATACACTCGCGCTGTGTTTTAAACTCGGAGTGTTACAGGAATTATGCATACATGAGAAGTTACTAACAAAGTAAGATGATACCTTTGGAATTGAATAGTGTATATCGAGTTTCCTAGATCTTAATGACCTATTTTGAAGGGCTTTCATTGCATTTTGTGCTGCCCTTAGGTCATAATAAGAAACCATAACAAACCCACGATGCTTGCAGGCAGTATAAATGGTTCGGATATCTCCATATTGTTGCAAAAACCAACAAAATAGTCCACTTATATGTGACTATAACTGGTGTGCAGCACTTAATTTAAATTCTAATATAGCATCTACCATTGTAAAAGAATAAAGAGTTGAGGTTCACCTCAAAGGGTGCCTTTAGCTCTGAGTCTTCTACATTGCTGATAATGTTTCTAACAAAAAGTGTTCTAGAAGATTGTTCACCAAAAGGACTTTTGCCTTTAGAACCCCCAAAGTAACCAAGATCTCCATCCAAACCATTGATTCTTTTTCCTGAAACTAGAAGTTCGTCTCCTTCCAACTCCATGCCTCCACCACTGCTAAACAAATCAAAATCTTCAAAATCATCACTTGTTCTTGCATGAGTACTATTTCCTAAATCATCAGTGACACCAGAAAACAGACCATCTTCATCAGGAAGGAGATCCCCTATAGTGTCAGCCTCAATTTCTTCAAGAGATTTGTATGGTTCTTCCTCACGAAGAGAACCAGCAGTAATGTTCTGATCAAACAGAACACCATTTCCCAATAACCTCACTGCACCAAGATATGCATATACACACTCAATCTCAGTGATATGCGAGGACACAATCGAGAGCTAGCTTGGGTTCAGATTGGCTGAGCTTCACGGCGGCAAGAAGCTGAGCTTCGACGACGAGGGTTCACAGGGTTCGAGAGCTTTGACGGCAAGGGTTCACTAATCGATTAAACAATACTAGATACCATAATTACAAAATCAATAGAATTTGCATAGTTTTGAAACCATGAAGGATAAGATGAAGAAGAAATTACCAGCAAGAAGAATCAGCACAGTTTCGCTTAAATCTACCAGCAAGAAGAATCAACACTGTACTGGGAGTAATGCTGGCCCTGAAGACAAAAAAAAACCAACACAAAAAATATATATCAAAATTCAAATCATGTAAAGAGATTCAAATAACAACATGATGATAAATAAAATTGATATAAAGAACGTGATTTTAGTGAAAATTTAAAAACCTGAAATTTATTTAATTATAATCCATCTACCAATGCATCAGTTATTATCCCAGTAAACTATAACTTATCCCAAATTCTAATTTACTCATAAACACTAGCATACAATTAAATTGAAATAAAAAATGAATTACAAAGCTCAACATATAAACCCTAAAAAGCATGAACAAGGGAAAAATGGAGTAACTGATCGGTAGCAAGTACATATCGAATGAAGAACCCAAGATGGAGGGTAGTCGTGAACGGGAGGAACCTGAGATGGAGGATGGAAGGTTTGGTCGCAATTTTGGGGAAAACGAAAATGAAACAGGTTTTGGAGCATTAGGCGATAAGGGTTTTGGAGGAAACTGAAGAGGGAATACCTGGAGACAGATACGGCGGCCACACAAAAGGGTTGAGTGAGGTGAGGGAAACGGTGATGCGGCGGCAACGGCTGAGCTTGGCGGCGAAGACGAAGTGGGTGACGGGTTCGGGAGTTAGGGTTCAGAGTGGGTGACACAAAAAAGTGATGAGGTAAGATTGAGGGATATGGAATGATGAGGGTAGTCGTGAACGAGAGCTTCCTTCGACGGCGAGGGTATCTTTCAGAGTTCAGAGGGTTTTAGTATTTGAGATGGGTGAGTATTTTTGAGAAGGTGAGTATTTAGTTGAGTGATAATGAAATGTATTTTGTAATTTGTTTGTTTGACAAATATCCTGGTTATTTCATTTGAAAAAGTAATTTATTTTGTATTTACTTTGAGAAGGTGAGTATTTTTTTGAGTGATAATGAATTTTTATTACATTATTAATTTTGTTATGATATAAATTGTAGGATTAGGACAAATAATTGGTAGGACAAGAAGTTCTGAATTAGACAGCAACCCCTATGTACCTGATCAAGTTTTAGATTCTAAAATTGGCATCGAATTAGGAAGAATCATGGATAAGTATTTCTTATCATCATTTATAGTGAGATTTACACTAGGTCTTATGGTTTTTTTTGTTCTATTGATATACAAATGTCGAAGAAGACATATTACTTGAGAGTTCGATAGGGTTTGGTGAGTAAAGGTATTTTTGAGATTTGATTTTTTTAATTTTCAGTTCAGAGTTCAATAGTTATTAAAAAATTTAATTTTAAAAAATTCATAACTTAGCGTCGGCCCATCTGACGCTAACTATTAAAATAAAAATAATTAAATTAAAAAATAAACTAGCGTCTGCCTTATTTTATTTAGCGTCGGCCTAACCGAAGCTAATAATTAAAAAAATAAAAAAATAATCTTAGTACACTAGCGTCGGAGTCGTGGCCGACGTTAAATATGGCAGCTAAAATGAACTTTTCTAGTAGTGGACTTTCTTGCCTTACTAAATTAATAACAATCTATATAGAAATGATTTTGAATTATTATTATTATTACTTAAACGATTTGAGACATTTGTCATATTCACAATATTTCCTGCATCATCCATTTTTAAAATCTTGCTCTTTATCGGGGTTTGCTCTTGTGTTGGTCTTTGGGTTTCTATCACGTTGTCCGGTTTTCAGACCCTCTTCATGTTGTTCAACTTGTTGATAAGCCTTTGAATGTTCACCACCCCATTGGATTGGAGAGTTTATTGTCTCATACCCAATTGGGGAAGGGGACTACTGTTGATTTTTTTGGGTCAAATTAGCTGTTAGGTCTAGTGAGCCTTTGTCTCTTTTGCTTACGGCTCCTCTTTGGAGATGGCCTATTTTGTTAACTGAGTAATTGATGAACATCTATGTTGGAGACTTGTAGGTATAATTTTCAATATAGTTTTTAAATTTTACTTCCTCTCAGACCAGGTACTCCATAGTCCACTGTTCCTGAATTTCAATAATTTTAGTTTTTTTTATTTGTCTCAAAATTTTAGATTTTTAGAAAATCAATATATAATTCATTAATTATATTTTTATCCTAAGAAAGCTAATAGAATACATTAATTATATTTTTATTTTCTCTCAATATCAATGGAATTGGAAATGAAAAAATAAATCTTCATTAAATTTGCACCAACTATCAAACAGAATAATTCAGGTTAATAATAAATTGTAATTTTATTTCTTGTATTTCAGTTCCTTTATTTTATTCGCTCTGGTTTGTATAGATATTGTAAAGAATGTAGTAGATCCATCATCTAAATAAGCTTGATTTTCTTTGTAGCGAGCGAGTATGGTCTTCATGGTTCAGTTCAGATCAATTTTGAGGTGAATATTAAGGGCCTGTTTGAAACACTTTTGCATTTTAGTTTTTAAAAATTGTTTTATAAATTTGATTTTAAAAATTGTTTTAAAGAATAGAATTAAAGAAAAAACTTGTTTAAGATACTTGTTTTAAAAACAGTTTTAGAGATTAGAAAAAGAGAAAACCTATTTAAAAAACTGAAAACTGATAAGTAAAACATCATTTATCTGTTTTGCTTTTTTAGTTTTAAAAAGTATAATATTAAAAATAGTTTTACAAAACAGTTTTTAAAAACAAGTAATCTAAACAAGTTTTTTAGTTTTTAAATTTTAAAAAACTAAAATAGAGTTTTCTGGAAGAGAATCAAACATGCCCTAAATAGTCATCAATTTCAAAGATTTTTTTTTCAATATAAAACAAAAATTACTAAATACTCCTTTTTCAAAACTATATATTAAAATACTTTTTTTTTACTTATAAGTCACATTTGCAAAGGCGACTTCTTTGAAAAAGTCCGAATTTGCAAATACAACTTCCTTTAACAGAATTTTTTCGAAAATTTTAAAAAACAATTTTGGACAATTTTTTTTTTTGTTTTTGAAACAAAAATTGAAAATTTTGTTTTTTAAAAAATTCCTTTAAAGTTTTTTGAACTTTTTTTAAAAAAAACTTGTCTTTGCTAACTTGGAATTTTTTAAAGAAGTTGTCATTTACAAAGGTGACTTATAACTAAGAAAAAAATAGATATTTTGATGGATAGTTTTGAAAATGGAGCATTTTAATAAATTTTTTCAAATAAAAATTATTGAAAAAAAAATTCATATATCCACATACTAAATATAAAAATTTTGATTGCCAGATCTAAAAAATCTTATAATAAATATTCTAGCTTAGTTCTGCTTAGTTATGAAATAAGCAATGTGCTTAGACCTAGTTTTCCAATGCCGCACCACCCTTCTTCTTCTTGTTAGCATTTTTCACTTTCATTAACAAGGAATGGAGTAATTTGAGGTTTTTTTTTTCTTCCTAAAATTACTAATTATTTTTTTCTATCTCTTTTTATTTAAAATAAATAATTTTTATATATATTTAGTTTGTTTTCATTTTGTTTATAATTTTGTTGTTCTAGCGATGTTATTTTATACGTCCTTTTCGTGTGGATTTTAGTTTCTTGTCTTATTGTGATATTCGTTTAGTTCAAATTGATAGATTTAAATTCAATCCAATATATATCCAACCAATTAATAATTTTGATGTCGTCAATGTTACATATTTGAAAACATAAGTACTATTAACATTTTAATTTTATCATATTTATATGTTTTTCATACGTGTAGACTTTTGCAGTTTTATGCTATTATAATTTCTATCAAATATATTTAAATGAACAAATATATTTTTAGTAAAAAAAAAAAAAGTTAATTTTAAAAAAAAAAAAACCTCTTTTCCGCGTTCGTGTGGCCATAAAAAAAATCTCTTATAATAATAAATCTTGATATATACATGTTTCTATTAAAAATTCACAAATTGTTAAGATTTCAATGTATCTTTCACGTACACTACATAAAAAATGTTATGGAAATGCACATAATGACAAGGAACCCAAATTATTTTTTTATTAACAAATTTTAATATAGATTAATTTTAAAAAATGTTTAAAATTCTAAAGATTACATACATTGTCTTTTAAAGACATACACTGATAGTCATTTTTATTTTTATGATTGAAATAAAGACTTAAATGATGTCGGATAAATAAAAAAAAATATTAATATATATTATGTATTGAATCAATATAAAATTAAGACACAGCTTAATTAATAAATATTATGAGGTCACAAATTATTACTTTTAAAAAATGTTGTCGATCGTCATTAAAATTTTTGATAATTTTTAAATATTAATCTAAAATAAATTATTTATAAAAGAGATTCACATAAGTACTCATCTCATTTTATAAACTATAAACTAGTAGAATAAAATGAAATTTAGAAATTTTTTCAGTGTGAAAGTGAACTAGATAGATTGGATACAACTTTCAATTGGAAAGACAAAATAGATTGAGTTTGAGACGCTACGTTGACAGGACCGTGTGAGGTGTGAGTGTGAGTCCACACGACCAGATTGACTAGAAATCAATTATGTGACCCAAAAAAACAAAAGATAAGAGACAAATATAATTACAATACAATCCAAGGAAAAGGTGACAAATGTTTGGAGAATATACCAACGACATATTTGGTATATATCACATAGAGTTTCTTAGGCGAGTCACCGGTTTACTTTTTGATATGTTTTTATTTGCAAAAATATCATCTTGATCTTTAACTCAACATGAAATAATTCAACAAAAAATTTAGATGAGTCTCTGACTCAGTCAAATATATTACAATCAATTCTATACATATGGAGTTAATTTTGACACATCTAAAAGTGGACAATGTTGGGGAGTTCAAGGACCCAGGAGCAACAACATGTCAAATGCTTCAGGACTACAAGATACTTTTACACTACTTCTCAACCAAAACTTTTTTAATACATTAGGTATATGAGTCACCACTCTTATATATACAACATTTAATATATTCATTGTCAAGAGTCTCTCACATCATATACTTGTACTGCCGTTATTACCGATGTGATCCGTCTCCTGAATATACCGCCAAGAAAACTTTTGATCCAATAATTCAACACTAGGATCCACTCTTGATCCTCTGTCAAGTCAAACCAGGCTACTAATACCAGATGTTGGGAAAATAAATAAACAAATGAATTTAAATAACAATCAAAACACAAGAAAATAACGCGGAAACTCCAAACTAGAGAAAAAACCACAATCTTAAAATAATACTATGTGAAAATTGTTACAACACGTAAATTTCTTTCATACTCTCCATGATCCCCAATATAACCACACTCTCCAAAGAGATTATCTAACTACCTCACAAAACACTAAAATAAAAGAAAAAACAAGAGTTAAATATAAACTTAAAGTGTTTCTAATTAATACGAATGATAATGAAAATTTAGAGTTATATATATAACCTTGAGTTCTCTCTTCCTTTACAACTCTAATATACCAAACATACACCGATGTTGCCTCCAAAATGGATTTTAATTTGAAGTTAGATTTTATATATATATATATATATATATTTGATTCAACAATGATATAAATTAATTTTGAATTAATTTAATTTGTAAAATAAATTGCAAATAAAAGAGTTGAAAATAAAATACATTAAAAGTGAGTTGAATAATTTTACTTTTATATTAATTTATTCAAACATAAATAATTTTACGTTAAACTAACATTTAAAAAAAATTAATTTTAAATAATAAATTGATTTGATTTATTCTTTTAGACGAGATGGTAAACATCGCACAAACTCACACACAACTGCGAAGTTTTGAGTTTAAATTTAAATATAACGTTTAACCTAACATTTTTTATACTTCTCATTTGAATTTGGACGATCTAAGATCAATTTTAACCATTAGAAAACCAAACACACCAATTTGACAATTGCATTGAAGAATATATAACCAAACGTGTCAATTTTCACTAAAATTGCTTAGACTCGCGTTTGATGCACTTCAACGTGCAACCAAACAAGCACTAAATTGATTCAAAATCAATTCTTGAAAGTCACTCCGTCAAGGTCACAAATAATTTCATCAAAATCTAGTACTTCGTACTCAGTCAAGGTCACAAAGAATTTACAATCCACGTAAACTAGTCATGTTGTTGTGTTCATATCCTGTTTAGTACCTAAAGTCAAGAATAAAGAAATTTGATTCTATCATAAAATAATAATTGATGGAGCACACGTTAAATGATATCATCAAATCCATTTAGTAGTGTCAATTTGATTTATTTATCTATCATCCAATTCATCCACTACACAATAAAAATATTAATAAATTGATCTAATTCATTCATTTAAAAATATGGATGGATCCAAACTATCCAAATTTTTTTTTAAAATTCAATAGATCACATTTTTATAATGCAATTCAATGGAATATATTTATTTATTTCAAAAAAATATTTTTAATACAAACTATTTTTCTAATAAAAAAATGTTGTTATTTTTTATTAGATCTGTTCTATTAAACCGATCTAACAAGTATTTTAAAAAAAATTTCATTATATTAACCAACAAATTAAAAAACAGGCGCAAACCATTTTCCTGTTTCCGTCAATCGTGTTACTCTTCCTTCTTTCTCTTCCTTCTTTCTCTTTCTTCTTCTTCTTCTTCTCTTCTCTCTATCTCCACCTTTTTTTCTTCTCAATTTCTCCCCCACCGTACTTCACCAAGTCTTCGATCAGAAACTCTACCAATACTAACAACGTCGAAAAACCTAAAAGCTTCGATAATATCAATTTCTTTCACCAACGAGAAGTGTTTTAGATAGATGTTACAAACACAAAAATTGAGATTCGAAAATGGGTTGGATTTGGAGCGACGACGATTCTCAACTCAACACCTCTTCAGATTCCAACGAACGATACTCCACCAGAAAAATTGTGAAATCACAGTGCAGAACGGAGGAGGTTGAACCTGGAAAGTTCGTTACGAAATGCAAAAAAACCGAAGAGCTTCTCAGAACTTGCACCGGAAAGTAATAATCTTCTTTCTTATTCTTTGTAACCTTATTCCCAAATTAAATAGTATTATATGATTGATTAATTAGGTATTATGAGGAAGGGCTTTTGCTGTGAATTCTAGGATATTATGTGCGGATTTCTCTTTCTTTCTTCTTTATTCATAAACTAATTTTAAAGTTGTTTTTAATCAAAATTTGGAATATTTGAAATTGAATATGAGAATGCTGAGCTGAAATATTTGTTCCATATTAAAGTTAGGGTAAAGATTGGAGTTATAGTTTTTCAAGGGAGAAGTTTGTTTAGAAAATTTGTTTTGACTTGCAGCTGTTTGATGAAATGCAAAGCTGAAACAAAACTTCCTTTTTCACCATTTTCACTCATTTGTTTTGACTTGACTTGCAGCTGTTTAATGGATGCATATAATCATTTTCTTTTTTTAAAATTATTGTTAGTGTCTAAGTGCCAATGCAGGTGCCCAATGTCCATGTTGGTGCTTCATGTATAAATCATCGTAGATATGTTTTAATGCTCCCAATATCCTAATATCCATGTAAATTGCTACTGCCAGTCAATTGTTAAATTTAATCACCTGATTCTCCTTATGTTACCCCCCCTAAATTACTCAACATTTATCATCATTTTTTGTTTTTTCTCCCCTTGTTCCCATGGTTTCATCAAAGTGCAGATTTGCAAAATTTACTTGATGGCCACAAGATCGAATTATAGAAGAAAAATATTCAATGCAATCAATGACAGATTTTAGGAGATTAAGTAAGGATTTATTAATTTGTGTGCACTAGCTTAAACATTAGTCGGTAAGGAATGGAGGGAGTTCTATTTATCATTGGAAATTATCTTATTGCATTCTTTAATTCTTCTCTTTAAGAAACATTCAATTTTTACTCAGAAATTATTTGATTATAATGTTATGATTAAGGATTTATTCCTGGCATTCCATATTTTTCTAAGAAGGATGGCCTTGTGAACAGGGCTTCCTCCATATTTCATTCTTGACCTACTTTGACTAAATCATTATCATATTTTGGTACCAGAAACGTCAAAGGGAAGCTCTGAGTGACTTGGTGTTGCATCAAACAGTAAATGCAGTAGTGGAAATTGTGAAAGAGAACTACCTGGCAAGTGTTGATATTATTATTCAATTTATTTACTTGTTGGTAAAACTTGTTAAAACATATTGAACAATATTTTTATTGAGCTTTTTGTCTGTGATGCAGGTTGTATCTATTCCTGAAAATAATTACACAATAGGATATGCACAATACTCAAGGGTTTCCGCGGAAACAATTCGAAAATGGACAGAGGTGAACAAAAAATTTGTTTATTAAAAGTACCTGCTCTGCTTTTCACATTTATTTCATCTCATATCAGTATATCACCAAACCATTACTCAAAGGTATCGGTCTAAGTTATGGTTGCAAAGAATACCAATGTCTATTACCACTGTAGAAGGCCTGTATAAGGCTAGTAGCTCATAGCAGCCAGACCTGTGCCACCTATGTGATTCCTTAGACTATACTACAGTTCTTCCGTTGTTATAGAATTGATATTATTGAATTATCATATTTCATAAACATGGAGTATTCTTTGGAATGATTTCAACTGTATTCACCCCCAACTGATTTAAACTTGGTTGGCAGTGCTTGATTTGTTTATTAGTAATCTGTTTTTATTTGCATGGAGGTCAAATTTTTATACCTTGATAAATATCTCAAATTATCCTTTTTGATGGCAAAAAGGGGCATGCTTTTTCCTGTTGCCCGGTTCGTAGACGGCCTATGCTTCTTTTATTGTGTTTCATAAGTTACTGATCATGATGTATATTCTCTATAAAGTATTCCATTGTTGTTAGATATTTCTTTTTTTTTTTTTTGACTGAAAGATATTTCATTTTTCTGAATTATACCTTTTACTCCCTTTTCTTGTAATCACTCTTTCTTTTTGCAATGAAGTATTATTATTTTGACAAAGATAATCGTTTTCATGAGTGTATATATAATGGCCTAGTTTTCCACAACTCACTGCTTTACATTGATTGTGCTTACATATTGTTTTACTTGGTCAGTGTTGTTGCAACTGTTATGGCTCTTCCAAGCCCTGAAACATCAGGAAGGTTGCTTTTACTTCTTAATGAGGTCAATGGGACATCTAGTTCTAAAAGAACCAAGAAGAAGTCTAGCTATCAAGTGGGATCTCTGGTTGAGGCAGAGGTATGTGGGTTTATCTAGTACATTTATATTATATATATGTGTTAATATGTGAGTATCTATTTATAAGAAGGTTTTAGTGCATGTAACATGCAAGGCTATTTCAATTCTGTATTTATTTTTATTGGTTTTTTTCTTCTATGAACTTGTGATTGTATAAACATGAAAGGTTTTCTCACTGTTGCTTTTTCTCTAAGCTAATAAAATGAATCATGATTCATGATTGGAGAGCTTTTAAGTTTTTTGTCCAATCTTATGGATACAATAGTTTTTATGGCTTCCCTTACAATAGTTTCTTTAGGAGAACCTCCACCAGAAATTTTTATGCACTATCGCTTGGTTATGGATAATTATTTCTTCTGTTAATGTCTTTGCATTTCCCCGTGTATAATTGACCCTCTTCCATGGATTTTCATTTTATGCTTTTGTCCAGATTACTGAAATAAAAACTTTTGAGTTGAAACTGAAGTTTGGATTTGGCTTACACGGCAGGGTTCACATAACAGAGGTAACTCTACTACATTTGTTGGAGTCAATATTTAAATTAGCATTTGAAGTTGTAAATTTGATGTCTAAAATGAGCAGACTTATGTTGTGATATATTCTGACTTCTTTTCTGAACAGGATCGATATCTTATGCCATGATATTACTGTCCACATTCCACACCATATATCCCCAAAAATACCAAGCTACAATTTACGAGCAGCCCATAAATCCCTGCAAGAAAATTGGGGAAAGGTAAGATCAATAATGCCGATATCTTTTTATGTTTCTTCGTGAAAGGAATGAGGGCCAGTGTCCGGTTCTTCTTTTCCTTTTTTCCATTCTTCATGTTAAGAAAAGTAACGAAAATGTTACAGAAGAGTAATGCTAGCAACACATTCTTTAACAACACACACCAAATTTATATGGGATCCACATATTTTGGTGGGATCTCTGTAAATTTTAGCCAATCAAATAGAGTGTGTTTCTAGCACTCCTCAAAGTATATTTGCTTTGCCACTGAAACTTACGTTAGATATAGTCCAAATAAAAGATTTGGATGTTTTGTTTATTCCAATAATGCATATCTATTTGTGTTTAAACGTTAATAAGCTCTAAAACATTATCAATGTCCAACTAAACTCTAATTCCATATGGTTAAAATATCTAAATAGCATTGTTGCTAATTATCTGTATCTTATTTTGTTGTGTTGGAAAAACAGTATCTGAACGAGGCTAGTTGGAATTGGCGATTGATGAAGACAATCATGATGGTGTGTCATGTGTACGATAATGAGCAAAACTATGTTGCCTTTGATGAAGTCGTCCCAGAAGAATCTTATTCAATCAAATTTTTGAAGCAAATAATGCCTGATTATGCTTAATTAGGTCCAAGTTGGCTTAATCCCATACAAATGTTTTATGTGTCAGAGTAGATAGGTACACCATTCATTTTCGTTTTACGATTTCAATCTTGTTCAATGTGGTTCCATTTTTTATTTATATAACAAGGGGAAATTGCTTGGAGCTCTCTTTAAGTTCATGTTTTAAGCCAATCATTCTATCTAGTTGCAGATTGTCCAAGAGCAAGCATCCAAGAGACATTCATTAGGTTAATGTAGATGCTATACAACAATCTAAATAATGAGATTCCTGTTAGATGATCACATTGGAGGAGTATTATATATTTATATTATGCATAAACATATGTGTAACGGATTAAAAAACATGTGGAGTGTAGCACAATGTTTTGAGCTTAATGCCTCAATACTGAGTACTGACAATTTTTTTATCCGTTGTTTTTATACATTGTTGCTGACATTTAAGTATTTATATTCTTTTTGGTCTAAGAAAAGTTCAAATTCAACCATAAGTGTTTGCAACCATAAGTTCATGTGAGCAACAATCCAATTTTGTTCTTCAATGATATTTGTTATGTTCCGGTTTACCTAACTTTTCTTCACAATATGTCATGGGCAGGTTACAGGTTTTCTCGGTGGTGTAAACTGAGCAATCCAGAATGTGTTGTAATAAATATAAGATTTTTATGACTCATTATCATTGATTTTTAAATGTAAACCTTTGTATGAAGTTTTGTGTTTTATGGTTGAATGAGAAATTCTAGTTAATATAGTAAAATGTGAAACTCTGTTTATGCATATGTAATAAATCAAAGTTATGAAGAAAAAAATATAAAAAGTGAATTATTTAAGTCAGTTGGCTCATCAATATAATAAATCAATTTTGAATTTGATTTGTTAGATTGATTCAAATTTAACCGATCTAATAAATCAATTTTGAATTTGACTTGTTAGATTGGTTCAAATTTAACCGATCTAATAAATCAATTTTGAATTTGACTTGCTAGATTGGTTCATTTTAGCCAATTTAATAGTTAACTATTTATTACAACGCTTGATGTTATATTGGACAAGTAACCGATCTAATATGTACATAAGAACCGATGTAACAAGGTTAAATTGCACTAGTGTACATTTAAAGAATTACACTCAATGAAATATGTATTTATCATAAATAGTTAGAAATAATTATATATGTATTTATAAAGAGCGTGAACAACTTCATTCGCTTGTTTCCTAACAAGCCCAACACGAGAGTCTTTATAAAAAGAAGTACAAAAAGAATTGCAATGTTATTATGAATATTTGGTGGATGTTTCTTTCAATTTCCACTAGTTAAAGTCTTAATCCTTAATATTAGTGGAATTCTTAGTATTAGTTGATTGCTAATAGATCATTATAATATACCATTCATGTACTTCTAAGTTACAAGATGTATGCCATACAAATAGGACTCGTGTTCTCTATTACATTGCAAAAATAATTCTTCCTCAATATCTTTATATTAATTTAATTCTGATCTTGTTACTATGTTTGCTCTTATATTATATATTTCATGTAAATTTTTTTTATTTTTGCATATAAATTTTGTTGAGAAATTTCTTTGGCTTTTATAATTATCACAATTTTCTTTGTTTATTCTTGTTAAATTATGAAAGAATTTAACACTAAAAGCATCCCTAAAGGATTGCTAAAATAATGATTTTCTTGATCATTGTTTATGAATATCATATGTGTTGCAAAAGAACACCATGTAGTACATTCAAGTATGTGTTGCAAAAAAACAATCTATTTGATATCATCTAAGATAATAAACCAAGAGAAAAGCCATAATGCATATAGCTTATAATAGATGAACTATATTGGTACAAGCACAAAAACTAACTACATCCTACCATAATGCACCAAACCAAGCCTCTGTAACATTGGAGCAAACACACCAATCCAACCAGTGAATTCAACGACAAAATTGGAACAAAACTAACTACATCTATTCCCATATAAGTAATATTATAGTTTTATATATTTGCAACTCACTATTACGAACCAAATAAGTAATTTTATAGCTTTGCAACTCACTATTACGAACCAAATAAGTAATTTTATAGCTTTGCAACTCACTATTACCAAAATTAACAATTGCATCTTTGATTTATAAAGTGGTCAACAAGAAATATTTACAATCACATAACACTTCTATTCTTAACACTTACATATTTTTCCTTGCCCTCTTCATTGACAAATGACCCATTAAACTTTTTATGATAAATTGATTACATGTCACCCCTACTGTATTTTCGACCATCTCTCAATTCCTACAAGTAAACACATATAATAAGTACTTGTGCAATTAAACATACAATCAATAGTAGATTGAGTAAATCCTACTAACTGATCCCTTTTCCTTGCAAGTGTGTTAGAGTCTAATGTATGAAGGATCATTAGTTTTTTTCGATTTGCAGCATTTTTATTAGCCTTCTCCTACAATGATAAAAAATGACATCATAACACAAAATAGTAAAAAACAAATGACAACGCAACAGAAGAATGATTTCCATTGTTTATGCCTTAAGCCTATATTGGAAAAAAATAGTCCAATGGTCTTGGTTAATAGAACATGGATAATTTTGTAGGTTTTCCTCCAAAGAAAGATTCTACTTATAAAATTACTTAAACAACCTACTTTGTGCATTTCACTATTTCTTTCCAAGGTTCGTAAGGATATATTTTTTGTTGTCTCCATCGTCAACAACAAATGTTGACTAGCATAATCATAAAAAAAAAGTTAGTTAACAATACAAACAATAAATAAAAAATATTCATTTGTTTATCATTGATACCTTTATTTATCCCTAAAAATTTCATTTTTTCTTATCGATTAAACTAGTTTCCAATTGTCGTACATTATAGGAAAATCCTTAAACTTCCTTGCAATTTCACCCAACAAAATGCGTAACAAACCAACAGTTGATCCTACCGGTTGCCCATTTCAATTCCATCTAGTTATTATCATGCTAACATTAGGAGGAGCTTCAAGCACGTCTGATACTCTTAAGTGTGTGTTTGAAATATGTCCCGACTTATCTAACACATAATTCAACGAAATATGTCATACCTCAACCATGTGAAAAAATTAAATTATATAAATATAATTAGACATTAGATCATACATTACTCTTCTACTCTGCGGTTTTTTGAAACCACAACGTTTACAAGAACATATTATTTCGCCATTTTCTAATTCATCTCGAAAGAAAAAATTAATAAATCCCTTGATCATATTCAGCCGATGTGTGTGACTTCATGACTTATCCATTCCTTCAAAGATGATAAACATATGTTATTTTGAGCAAACACATTTTATTATTTAATAATTAATAATAACAATTCAGACAACAATAAAAACAATTGACATGAATATATAGACGTACAAAACAAGCTACGTATAGTTTGTTGAACAGATAGAGAGGTTTAAAGAAGCATTATTATTTCTTCAAAGTTTCACAGTTGAAGAGTCACAAAGACAAAATCAGCAAAGAAAACACATAGTTTAGCCACAAAGACACCTTAAAAAAGTTCATGCTTTTCCTCAATATTAATGTCATGGAAGAAAGGTATTCAATACCTATTAGAAGCTTGTGAGATGCAGAAAGAATCCTTAACAAGCAAAAAAAAACATCGAGTGAAAAAAAAATCAAACTTTGATGTTAGCTTTCATTAAATCATTCAAGGAACACCAAATCAGGTTTTGTAAATCAGAAAAAGGATGCAGAAAAAGGAATCAACAACAGTGAATTAGGAAAGTCTAACAAAAACATTTTTGTTTGAACGCTAGACGCTAACGTAACAATTTGGTTATACTTATGGGATCATGTGAACTTTGGTTTAAAAAATTGGTTAACCAATCGAAACCCAAATAATATTAAATCTATAGACAATCACATAAACAACAGAACTTTAAATCAGCAGCTAACCAGTCAAAACCCAAATAATATTCCCAACATGATATACATAAGTTTGTTAATTCTATCTAGTAATTTATTCAAAAGAACTGATTTTAAATTGCATTCTGAAATCCTAATCACAACTGCATCATTAAGGCTTTAAGGGTCTCTAAAACTATAAATACGTCTACATTAGCCATATATATCTACACTTTTTATGTGATATATAAAAGATTGTGAGATAAGCACAACCAATTCGACTATGACAACATTTTATAATCTTGCTCACCATGGAAAATCCACATCCGTCGAAGTTCAAATTCTCAGCCACCAAGCTAACTCATATAGTATATTAATTAAAATCCAAAATGCAAATCATTCCAAATTCAGTAACTTATAGTTCCTGCAATTGCAGATTTGACCAGAACCTCAAATCAGTCAAAGTAAGCCCAACATAGGTTTCTTAATTTTCCCTTTTGTGGTATTCATTAAGAAAGTCAAAAAACCATTTCATTCAACTGCAGTGCTAATTCTAAACTAAACTTCTCTTGCTAACTAAACTAAAACGAATTAAGATTTCTAGGCACAATGAGTGTTAGGTAAGACAATTATCTTTTAGTAAATGTGTGCCACATTTTCTTAATTTAGAGAATTAGAGAATCCAATAGTAACAAATTAACAACACATCAATATCCTTTCACCTATGCAGTTCAACAAACGAAAGAGGTATGAACTTGAAAAAATCTATTTCATATAAATCAAGTGGACTACAAGCAACACTAATCACTTTGTTCTGAAGCAATCAAAAACTTACTTCTGTTAATAAAATTGAAACCAGTCCGTTGAATTTTTTATGTTTCAATTTGCAATATACAATTGCAGTAACAACCACATTATCAACATCTGAGAGTTGTTTGCAACTACATTTTATGTGTGAAAATGTCCATAATATCAAAGTTTTGCAATGGGTACTTAAAACCTGAATCCTCTACTATCAAACATTTCAAAAGCTTACTAGTAGCAAAAAACTACTCCTTAAATACTTACCTTGCATACTTATGGGATTATAATATAAACAATGATAAATTTGTGTGATTATAGCACCACTTAAACCAACATAACCTTTTAAAAGACGTAAAACACTACCAGACTATTAGGAAAATTCTTAACACAAGTAACTAAAGCACACTTTGTTACAAAAAGTTTGAGAATTTGCACCATACAAATGTAATGATACATTAACAAATTCACTCTTATAATTCTGACAAAAACATTTTTGTTTGAATGCTAGATGCTAACATAAGATTTGAAATGAATTTAAATCCTTTTTTGGATATGTTTTCTATCTAAACAGATAATTACTTATTTTAAGAAACAAAACACCGTTGTTGAATTTGATACTAGAAGATTATGCAATTGATTCATGTAAAATAAACTCAAGATGTTTAAACTAAAAATCTTAAAACCAAAACCAAAAGCTTCATTCCATTCATATGAAGCAAAGAAAAATATATCTAAGTTAGATTCAAAGGACAAACTCAATGATAGATGAAATGCAAAGTGGGTGAGATTGAAATTGAGAGCTGTTACTAGAGTACATGAGTTACAAACATATCACATATTCATCAAGCACATTTAATTTCACTCAATAAAGGTCAAATCTATCAATTGTGTCAACATAAACAATGATCTTATAACCTTCAACCAAATATAAAAGAATCAACTCTCACTTCACATGTCACATATAACCAAGGACCTATTTGAGAGAGCCCTACAAAGTGAGGGCCAAATTTGGTCGTTTACTCAAAACACAATACAGTAAATCACTTATATCATTTATTTAAAAAGAAAAATTCAATCATATCTAAAGACAATTAATGCAGCAGTAGAAGTCTTCCATTGAAGTTAAGATATATATAGGAGTACAATAACAACTAACTATTTTTCCACAAAGTAAAGTCAACTGCATGGAGCAATTGGCACTACAAAGTTGTGTGTTATCTATTACCTCCAAAGATAAGCAAGAAAAATTGAAGAAGAAAAAAGCAAGTAAACCCAAGTAACCCACCATTCAATATCATGCCCACCATCATCAACAACAACAAACACATAACACTAAGGTGTTAGTTTTAGGGTTTCAGTCAACAACTATCGTGTTAGCGAAGGTGCAAACACGAGAAGGGGGGGTTGAATTGTGTTTGACTTAACTTGAGTCTTTTTCTGTTTTTATACTTTAAAAAAAAAACTTAATATATAATTAAAAACAGAGTTAGCAGCGGATAAAAATAAAAATAAAACTCACAGATTTTATACTGGTTCACCGTTAACGAGGCTACGTCCAGTCCCTTCGCCTTGAAGGATTTCACTAATTCAATCTTGAATTACAACCTTGCTACTGACCCTCCAAGTCAGTCTTCTCAATAGTCTAACAATCCTAGACTTCTTGAGGAAAACAACCTTGTCTTCAGCCAATCTGACAACCCCAGATTGTAGAAGAAATCACAACACTATGAATCTAATTGCTAAGTACCTTGCTACCCTTTCTGATTCCCTCAGTTTGTAGACTCTACTTCAACAACTTAGATATAACCCTATCTAATTGCCAAGTACCCTGCTACCTCTACTGACTCCCTCAGATTGTAGACTCTACTTCAACAACTTAGATTTGCCACAGTGGAAAGAAAATAACACGAGTACTTGCTTCTTGAAAGCTAAAACTCACAATTGACTTCTATGAAAATTTGGGTGTTTGTTGCTTTGGAAGTGTATGACTCTTTTGTGATTTTCGATACTTTATTCTTCAGCATTAAGTCTCTATTTATAGTTGAACTTTTA
This sequence comes from Cicer cuneatum, assembly GCA_037974295.1. Taxonomy (NCBI): domain Eukaryota; kingdom Viridiplantae; phylum Streptophyta; class Magnoliopsida; order Fabales; family Fabaceae; genus Cicer; species Cicer cuneatum. The sequence continues at coordinate 37,872,729 of JBBPBO010000005.1, read as the reverse complement.
GAACTTCACTGATGCTTTACTTCTGCAGTATATTTCGATTAATCTGTTTTGAGAATATTCTGGAATAGTTTGCTCAGATTCTGTTTTGAGCCTTTTGCTCACTGATCTGTTTTGAACATTTTGCTCTGCTTCTGTTTTGAGCATTTTTCTCAGATTTTGTTTTGAGCCTTTTTCTCCAATTCTGTTTTGAGCATTTTTCTCAGATTCTTTAATCCTCATGATCAAATCTGCACCATTGGATCTTCATGTGATAGTCCACATCTGGATCAGCCTATTTGATATTCTGTGATCCTCTGATTTTGGCCATTCCTGGATCACACTTCCTAACTCTCTGAATTCGGCCTTTGCTGGACTGCACAGTCTGTCCCTCTGATTTCGGCCACCACTGGGCCATGGTCTGATTTTCTGATCTGGACCATCATTGGACCAAATAATTATTTCTGAACCATTGATCTGGAAGTTCTTACTTTGATCTGGACAGATTCTGGACTTTGGTCTGGAACAAACTGAAATTAACTTGAACAAAAAATTTTTCAGTTTGGACATTTTACCTTTAATTTTGGACCAGGTCTGGATTGATTCTGGAACTCATTTCTTTTGGTCTGGACTTAGTTCCATGCCCTGAATCATGCTATCGTATGATCTGGGCCAAATCTGAATTGATCCTTTTGTTCTGGACTCATAAACATACCTTCTGGTCAAGTCTGGAACAAGTCTGGATTGTGTAATTTTTACTGCCAGGCCATCTTCTGGTCAGAATAACTTATGGAATAAAATTTATATTTGACTCCTGTTTTTCTGGAACGACTCTCCTTCTGGCAGGCTTTCCAATGGTATGATCCATGTTTCATTATGATTTTTCTTCCTTCTGTTCTGGGCCACCAAACATATCCTCTGGTGATGTTTTGACATCCTGGAACATCTTCTGGAAATTCCAGAATTCATTTTCCTTTGATCTCTGCTTCTGTTTCCTTCAGTTTCTGGGGCATTTAACTTAATAATTCAAAGTACAAAATAAGTTTACATTGAGTACATTTGTAAGCATCAAAATCCTAAGTACTTAGAACCAACTTGGTTCCAACAGTTAGTTTTAGTGTTACTTACAAACGGGATGTGTTACGATGCCATCGATGGAGAAGTGTTGCGTTGCGCCGTCATCGGAGAGAAGTAGGAAGCAGCGTCGCACCGGAGAGAGGAAGCAATGTAGTGATGGATGTGTTAAAAACAGAAGACGACGACGAAAAGACGTTGCAAGATGAGACGGACGAAGGCCGCAAGGAGCAAATTTGAGATGGAGAGAGGTCACAAATGAGGAGGAACCTGAGATGGAGGGTGGTTGAATATGGGGAAGAACCTGAGATGGAGGATGGAACACGAATTGGGGGAAATAAAACTGAGATGGAGATTGAAGGTTTGGTCGCGATTTTGGGGAAAACAAAAATCCAACTGAAACAAGTTTTGAAGCTTTGGGTGCTAAGGTTTTTTTGGAGGAAACTGAAACCTTGTAGTGTATGTTCGTATTTAGTTTAGCTTCTCTGTAAAAATACTTATCTTCTTATATATGATTTAAATTTGAAGATATTATTTTGTAGGGAAAAAGAATAAAAAGAATTAGATAATCTTTTTTTGTTCTTATTCTTTTTGATATCTTGTACCACATACAAAATAATATCGTAATACTTACTAGTTTTATGTCAAAATTTCACTAATAACTACAAACAAGATATTTGTCTCATCAATTTTACATATTAGAACTAAAAAGTAATATATGAGCAATTTCTTTAAATCTTCTTAATCTAATTATTTTAATCTATCATTCTATTTTTGTTGGATATGATTTAATATTCAAATTTTTATTTTGAAAATTATTTAAGTAATTTTGATTTTATATATGCATTGTTAACATTATATATTTGGAGATATGTTTTACTGATACTTTGAGTTGCTAAACTATTATCTTTAAATTCTCACGTTTTAATTTATATGTATATTATTTTGAGCAATTAGATTAGCAAATAAACAATTTACCACAATTTAATTTATTTTATAGTTATTTGAAGGTGCAAACACGATAAGGGGGGTTGAATTGTGTTTGACTAACTTGAATACTTTTTCTGGTTTTGCAGTTTTAAAACAAAACTTGATGTATGAATAAAACAGAGTTAGCAGCGGATATAAAGTAAAAATAAAAACACAGAATTTTATACTGGTTCACCGTTAACGAGGCTACGTCCAGTCCCTTCACCTTGAAGGATTTCACTAATTCAAACCTTGAATTACAACAGTTCCACTGACTCTCCAAGTCAGTCTTCTCAAATAGTCTAACAATCCTAGACTCTTGAGGAATACAACACCTTGACTTCCTAAGTCAATTTTTCTCCTACCAATCTAACAACCCCAGATTGTAGAAGGAATTACAACGCCTTGAATCTAATTGCCAAGTAACCTGCTACCCTTTCTGACTCCCTTAGATTGTAGACTCTACTTCAACAACTTAGATCTAACACAAGAGAAAGAAAATAACACGAGTGCTTGCTTCTAGAAAGCTGGAACTCACAATTAACCTCACTGAAAACTTGAGTGTTTGCTTTTGGAAGTGTGTGACTCTTTTGTGATTTTCGATGCTAAGTATTTTGCCTTGAGCCTCTTTTTATAGATGCAGATTAGGGCCTCTTCCAAGCTTAATTTCGTGCTGTATCTTGCTGGATTCTCTTGCAAAAATATCTTGACCAATCGGGCTTCACTTAAATAAAAAACATATCTTTTTAAGCTTTAGATTTGCTTTAAAAAATAACTGGCCAATCCTGTCTTTAGTTTCTTCCCGCCAACAGCTTATGAACTCCCATACGACTTCACTTTATTTTTGTAACAAATCCTTTTAATACTTTGATCAAAATAAATTAAATCTCCACCGTTAATCCTCATGATTAAATCTAGACCGTGTGATCTTCTGCTCTCATCTACATCTGGACCATACTAAGTGATCTGTTGTGATCCTCTGATTTCGGCCAACCCTGGACCACACTTTCTGATCTTCTGATCTCGGCCAACATTGGGCCATGGTCTGATCTGCTGTGATCCTCTGATCTCGGCCAATGCTGGACCACACATTCTGACCTTCTGATTTCGGCCAACACTGGGCCATGGTTTGATCTTCTGATCTCGGCCGACACTGGGCCATATACTTAAATCTGGACCATTGATCTGAATATCTTCCCTCTGATCTGGACCAATTCTGGACTTGGTCTGGATTGAACTGAAATTAAATATGGACAAATGTTATTTCAGTCTGGAAATTTTACCTTATGTTTTGGATCAGGTCTGGATCAATTCTGGACATCATTTCTTATGGTCTGGACTTAGTTTCATACCCTGAACCATGCTATCTTCTGGTCTAGGTCAAGTTTGGGCTGTTTTATCATTTCACTGCCAGACCATCTTCTGGTCAAAATAACTTCTGGAATAAATCTGATTTATGATATCTTCTGGTCTGGATCAAGTCTCCCTCTGGCAGGCTTCCTTCTGGTCTGGTCTAGGTCTCCTTCTGACTTTGCTTCCTTCTGATCTGGGCCAGCAAAGATATCCTCTGGTAATTCCAGGATGCATCCTCTGGTACCTTCTGGATGCATTTTCTGGTGTCTTCATCTTCTGCCTCTAGAAACTTCATTTTCTGGTGGCATTTAATGTAATAATTCAAGGTTCAAATTAAGATTACATGGAGTGCTTTTGTAAACATCAAAATCCTAAGTACTTAGAACCAACTTGGTTCCAACATTCTTTAGATAAAATATATACGTGTGGTGTATAGAGTTTTATATGTACGCAAAATGTGTTCTTTGATATATGCATATGATCATACAAAAGGTAAATCAAATCTTTAAAATATATATTATATGGTTTTATTTAAATGAATTTCTTTACAATTGAAACATATATTATTGTAAACCTAAAGTTTACATTTCTTATTAAATTGGTTATAGACAAGATCGGTTGGGTTATCCGAAATCTATTATGATGCGATAAGTAATTACAAATATATGTTAACGTATGTTGAATAACCAAAATTCTTAATATTAGGGGAGAAGATATGCACATGAAAATGATAATTGAAATATATTATCTCATCTTGATTCTCATACAAACTAGTGTGAACCATAAGTTCAAAAGATAACTCATTTGTAAAGTTTGAAAAACCAATTATCAACTGCTAATACTCCAATCAAAATTGAAGTCCCTGTTGGACAATGTATCACTGCAAATGAGTACCTCATGCATGAAGCATGATATATTTGTCTATTTCATAGATAAAAATCCTCAAATAATGAAATGAGCAAGAAAGATGGCCCAAGTAAGGCTATGAAAATTCCAAAAGAGTATTTAACATAATTGATCAGGTACCTGTAACTTGTGAATATAAAGATATCTTAATAAATTATGTCACAAATAGAATCTGATGGAACCAAAATAAAGTCAATATTGACAATATTTTTGGATTATAATATAGCGCTATATGTGATTATGATAACGAAGATCATGTATTAAAGTTTATTAAATATTAGATAGAAAAAATCTGGGAAAAACCAAAAGAAGTAATAGAGTGGAATTAACCTCGCTTTGCAAAGATAAATGTTTTTGGACTTGAAGTCTGCACATTTGAATATGTGAAACTAATTAGATATGATTGATTTTTCGTGCGAAAATAAAAAGAGAGTGGTGGAATACATATTTTCAAGAGTATTGTAAAAAACTATAATTGATTTTGAAGAGATATATTCACCTGGAATGAACTCAAAAATTTGTGCATGCTTGATTAAGTATAGTAGCACATGAAATACTCAATTTGCATATGAAAGATGTTACAATGTATTTTTATGGATGACTTGATAATGATGACTATATGAAAATCCCTGAAGGATTTAATTTTTGTAAGATGTACAATTTGAGCTCTTGAAGAGGTTGCATAATCAAAAGGACTAAGCCTGTTAGCGAATATTATCAAATGAGGGATATAAGAATGACATCATTTATCCATTTTTAAGAAAATATTTGGAAATGAATTTGATATAAATATAATCAGAACACTTGAATAGCTTTTGAAATCAAATTGATTAAAGAAAAAGTTTGAGATGAAATATGTACAAAGGGAAAAAAATTTGTTTTGATTGAACGTTTGAAGAATAGTTGTTGAGTAAATCATGAAAGCTTATATAGAAAAATTACTAATATGGTTCTATATGACTAAATCACATTGGTTGTGTACTCCAATGGTTCTATAGATATGAACAATGATTGGTTGTAGAACTTGAGAAAAAGATGAAGAATTAATTGGTTCTAAAGTACTATATTTTAGTTCAATTTGGAGACAACATGGAACCTTGTTAATTGTACATATTTTGATATATTATTTGTTGTCAATCTATTAACAATATACAACTCTTCACCACAGGAAGATATTGGAATAAAATCAAACATATATTTTGTTACCTTAGATATGCAGGTTAATTGTCTAATCCTCATAATGACATCTTTACACGAGGCAAGTTAAGAATGCAGTTTTATTGAGATATGTGATTTTACATATACAAGAAACTTGTGAATTTTCTTCTAAAAGGGTTTATTGCAACGATTCAATGTGACGATAATATTGCATTCACGACTAATTTGGAGAAAAATATAATAAAGAAGATATAAAAAATCTTTCTACAGATTTACCGCCAAGTGAAGCTTTTGAGCGACTAGTACCAAAGATTAATTGACCTTCATTTTCTCAATTGTAGCTCATGCACCCATATTAAAGTTAAGAGTAACCTAAGGGCTACACCAATGTGAATTGCACAATGAAAAGGAAAGAATTATGTTTTTGCTAGTATGAACACTCCAACATCATTCAGAATGCACATCCCCTTTCTAATTTTCTCCCCGTGAGCCGAAAATGAAGCATCAATATTACACTTCATCCTGCCAACTTTAGGTTTTTTCCAATAGATTACATGTTTTTCTACTAGTGGTGTTGCTATTTGAGTTTGCACCTGTTTGACTGTCACCTAATCATTCAACTAGTAAATGGCATTATTCTGACATTTATTGTTGTGTTGGTTCCAAATGCTCAAGATAATAGCCCCAAATTAATCTGACTCTTGACTTGGTAATTGCAATAGGATACTAAATATGATCTCAGATGCATCAGCGCCTTGATCCGTAGCAATATACATAACTTGGGAGAAAGAGCTTCATTGGCAAATGTTTTTACAATTAAGGAATTTGAAAAATATGTGAGTACTATCTTCCTCTTATTGGTCATAGGGCAAGCACACTGTGGGATAATTTACACCTCTTAGTTGTAGACAGGTCCAAGTAGGAAAACAACGCTTGTAGGTACGCCACAATATATTTTATTTTACCTTTGGTGGGGCATTGAGGCGCCAAATTAAATGTCATAGTCCCATGATCCTTAAATAAGAAGTATCAATGACATTGATACGCACTCTTCGCTAATTACTCCCTATTTCTTTCTGCTCGCCAAATCCTTTTATCATTTGTAATTGAACTAAAGAGAGGTATGTGCTTGATTTGAGCGGTCACTATCTTGTTAAAAAATGAGGAAATAAGTGGGCTATACTAGAAAATACACTAGAGCTATGTGACCTATCAAATCATCATCAAACTCCTGAGATATTCTTGGAAGACACCTTTGCAGAAGTATTTCTCCAAGTATGTTATTCCCCCATGGTCACGTCAAAAAATGGAACAAGGACCCACCAACTAAGTCAACTGTCAAAGTATATCATAAATACAAATTATCCAAAATAAGATAAATACAACCACCCAAAAGAGAGGCACAACGACCCTATACATATTTCTAATATGATCGTAAACTAACAACTACGATAGCAGGTATGGCCTCCACACACAACTCAGATACCCTCTAAAACAGTTTCCCTCTTCAACCATTGAAGGTTTGGTAAAATTGTCCACGGTATTTAAAATATGAAAATTTTTCATTTGTGATTTCAATTATTTTTACACACAAGAAAATTAAAAATATTTCACTTAAGAAAATAGAACTTTTGTACTTAAATTCATAAAATAAAAATAGAGTTGATAGACTTAGCAACATGTTCGATACAAAATACAGTAAAAACTACATAAATTAGGGTTTAACAGCTATGAGTCTTACAGTGTGCACCTCGAGAATATTTGCTATAGAATCCCCCACAAGTTAGAGAAATTTCAGAATGCATAAGATCTCATATTTTTAAAGTTGATGGATTGCCTAGATACTGCTTCATACATGGCTAGAATATTTTTCATGATATGTGCTTCATTATCAGTAGCACTGAAGAATAAGAAATAGTCATTTGCAAACATGAGATGAGAGATAATAGAGACTTTCTTGCAAATTTTAGCACCATGGATATCACCTCTAGCTTCGGCACAATTGATAAAGAGGTACGGGGCACATGAGTCCCCTTGTCGGAGGATTCTCCCTAGAATAATAGGTTCGACTACGTCATCATTAATGATGATGTAATAAGTAATTGTTTCCGCACATAGCATGATCCACAAGTTCCATTGAGGCGACAATCCCATTTTCTCCATAACACAGCGTAGGTAGTAGTTCCAATCGATATGATTGTATGCCTTACTGGTATCAAGTTTAAGTGTCACGTCACCTAGTTTACCTTTTGTCTTTGATTTCATGTAATGCACAATCTAAATAGTTGCCATAAAATTATCGATAATGGATCTTCCTGGTACAAATGATGATTAAGTATCTGAAATATATTTATCGAGGACCCCTTAAATCTACTTGCCAAGACCTTAGCTACCGATTTATAAATCATATTAAATAGAGCAATATGTCTCCAACCCTTCATAGATATTTTTTCATCCCCTTTAGGAATTAGAACAGTGTTTGTCAAATTAAGACTAGAAGGGAAGATACATGTCGAGAGCCAAGTGCAACAATAATCGTAATAGATATCATTACCATATAAAGACCAAAAATACTGATAGAAACTCAAATCGAAACCGTCAAAACCAAGACACTTATCTGCTTTCATCGAGAACATGGCCTCTCTGAACTCTTCAAAGGTGAAAGGTGATGTGAGAATATCGTTATCAACAGAAGTAATAAAAGCATCGATGACATTGATGACTGGGGTGGTAATACAATGTTATTCATAGAACAAGTCAAAAAAATAATCATGTATGACGGGTTCGAGAATTGTCTACCAAAGAAGTAATACGATTGACTTTCCGTCTAGATGTTGTAGCAGTGTGGAAAAATCTCGTATTCATATCTCCATCCCTAACCTAACCCAACGAGTTTTTCCCGTGGACACCAAAAAGCAACCTCCTTGACCAATAAGTGTCCTGCGTTTATGCAACGCCACAAATTATGACAATGGGTTTTTGTTCCAGTGAGATAAATCCTCTTCACGCAAAGCCAATTTTCTCAAAATTTGACATTGTCGATAAGAGTGACATCAATCACAAAGAAAATGGTGAAAATCAGAATCTACTTACCATGCATTCTAAAATTTGAATCGTATTTGATGAAAATGGCCCCTAGTGTCCGGTGTGCAGGATAAGAGAATAGGATAGTGATTTGATGCCCGTGCAGGCTCTGCCTAATTAGCAAGTGCTCTGCCTAATTTTTCTTCTACCCATGTGAAAGGATACTCATCCATGTGAATGTCATCAAATATATAACAATACATAAAATAGAATTTTTTATTACAATGTTATTTATACAAATATTGTCAAAATAAATATTATAAACATCTTTATATATTTCTCGTTAGTTTAGTAATCTTTACAAACCTTATTATAGTTGAGAACAAATACGTTGATTAATCAACCTATTATAATAGAGTTAAATAACTATTAATAAACTATACTAGAATAAATTACCCATGTGATTCGTCATCATCCGTTGATGGATATTCAATTGATAGAAACATCTACTATATTAGTCTCAACTACTTCTCCATTAATGAATTCATATACTTCTCCATTTAGGTTCTCAGGTGTCTCACTATTGTTCTCAGCAGCATATCTATTGTTCTCCTCATATGCATTATTATTCTCTACTTCTCTAATATTGTTCATAGAGATGTTGATTTTAAAGCGTCTAAAATCAATAGAATATGACATATTTACATTCCTATTATCTTCACTCCTTGTAGAAAATCAAATTTCAACACCATCCTCCAGCCATAGAACGTTAGGTACGCTATGATATTCTTGATAAACTGTTCTAGGAATTCGAATTTTAAGTTTCATAACATAAGAATAACAACAACAAAAAACATTATATATTAAAATAAACGTCGAAATACATAAATGTAAAACATAATAAACAGGGGCAGAGTACGTATGTTCTTCTAGAGGTTCCAGCTCCTAGAATGTTTAATTCTTTCCAGTTCTAATATTCACCAATTTATCAATAGCATGCCTTTAATATAAATATTACTACAACATTTTCGGCCCATCGCAACGCATACAAACCGTTGTCTTATGCGAAAAACTATTGCCTCTTGATACGAGAATGTGTGCAATATGCGACTGCAAAGAAATCCACAAAAATCGTGAAAAATCTAAACCTAGCATAATTGAAACCGCACTTAAGGAATTAGATTGTTGACACGCAAGAGGCTCTTTCTTTCCTCCCTCTCCCTTCGCAAACTCGCAGTTGACGGTGGTGATGGCTAGTAGAGTTTGGGTTTTAGGTCTTGTGGTGGGTTTTCCCCGTTTTACAAAGGGGTAGTAACTTTCGTAAAATATAATGTGTTAAAAATTAAAAAAAAAAAAAAACATTAGGAGAACCTTAATCCAAGAACACACGGATTTATATGGATGTGTTTATATAGATACATAGATCTATGAATCTATAAATAATCGAAAAAGGTTGTATATATTTATTAATAAAAAAATAAAATAAAATATTTACGGGAACAGTTTAAAAATGTTGCTAAAAGAAATTAATCATAAACCGTTGTCTCTGTGCCATACAACAAAATTTATTAATTGTTGCCGAAGGAATTTTAAAATTCACTAGTAAAAACTTGGCGTTGCATTAGCTCCAAAATGTTGTAGTGTAAATAATGTGACGTGGTATTTGTGGGCTACCGGAAAGGATAACATATTAATAACGATAGTATCGGGTATGTATTCCACATTTTCATTCTATTGTATTTAATTGATATTTTCTTGTGACAAATATTTAATTGATTCTGTACTATTTTAATTCAATAATAACATCTAACCGCTCAAACATATCAATCTTTATCAGCTCCTAAAAACAAATAAATCTGGAAGCATTTTGAATTAACATGAATGGTTTACACAAAATCTTGATATCCATCAAAAAAGTACATGCGACCAATGCATACATTTAATACAAGAACAACAAAAACTAGAAATGAACAATGAATAAACATATTAACGCATAACACATGTAACTTGTAACACAATATGACCGGAATAAAGACAGAAACATTATAAGAAGCAATACACAATGGATATAAAATTCTCCTAACTTGCAAGAATCCGTTAGGAGCAATGTAAGACCCTTAATTTTAAAATGAAATTATGGATTTAATTTCAAGTATATTTTGGGATATTTGTAAAATATTTTATATATGTATATTTTTATATATATATATAAATATTTTTGAGATTGAGTAAAATTATTGCACGAAGGATTATTTAATTTAATTACGAGTAATTAAATATTGGACAGTTAATTAAGATTTTATCTGTCGACGTAATTGCGACGGGAGTAATTAGTTACTTGAGGGTCAAATTCAATTATTATATATATATATATATATATATATATATATATATTATTATGAGGTGACAAGAGTATGTGTATGTATATATGTTTGCATGTGAGAAGCAAGGAAAAAATAAAAAAGGGAAAAACAGAAAATCAGAATCAGAAAGAAAGAGAAAACAGTTTTTTTCCTTTCCCTCACCTACCCGAGCTGCTTTCTTCTTCTTCCTCTGTTCAGTTCTATTTGTGTTGGTAGTGAGAAGGGATACTCAAAACTCAAATTACTTGGAAATCCAAGCCTCGAATAAGAAAGTGTCAAGAAGGAAAAGTTATTCCTCTCATCTTACGGTACTAGAGAATCAACTTTGGTAGCGACGGCGCGAGTGGGAGTTTCGCCGGTTTTAGTCGCGGTAACGTAAACGAACAAGAAAACGTAACGAAGGTAAGGGGCTCATTCCAACTTTCTAGATTGCATATAGGGCTGTAAATGCATGTTTGATGGATTGATTATTATGTTATGTTGTTAAAAACCGGGGATGATCATTGTTATGTTGTTGGAGTTAAGATGCATGCATGTTTGTGGGGACTATTGTTGTTGTCTTGTTGCTGAGATATTGATGTCCTTGCATGTTGCTGTGGATGATCATTGTTATGTTGTTGAAGATTAAAATGCATGTTGGATGCAGTTATTGTTGTTGTTCTGTTTTTTGTTGTTGTTGTTGTCCTTGCTTTTTTTTTGCTGACTTGGTTGATGCATTGATGATGCTTTTGTTGTTGTGTTGATGAGTAAAATCATTAATGTTGTGTTGAGGACGTTTTGGGTTCAGATTGTATTGCATTCTGTTTTCAGTGAAGAGAAAACATAGCATGTTCATGCATTGCGTAGTCAGGTGGTGACCGCGATGGGCCACACAGTTGATGTGGTGACCGTGATGGCCGCAAAATTAAGTAGTAACCGTGATGGGTTATAGAGTAGTTCCGCGTGTATTAGACGGTCTATTCTATCCAGGTTTCAGAGTAGTTCCGCGTGTATTAGACGGTCTATTCTATCCGGACTACGGAGTGGTTCCGCGTGTATTAGACGGTCCATTCGATCTGGAAATCGTGCTGGTCCGTGAGAGACTGCACCTTGGTAATTCCAAGAGTTGTATACATTGGCATATACATATTGCATTGGGATGGTTGACTTGTGAGTCATGATTTGATATGATTTGATGAGTGGAAATCGATGTGTGCAAGTATCTTATGAATTCTAAGTTCCATATGAGTTGTTGTGATTGTTAATTGTATTTGTACTTGCAATATGATTTATATGTAAACTAGTTGTTTTGCAAAGATGTAGATGTCATCCATTTTAGTAAGTGAGCATACTCATTTATCATTGTTGTTATAACATTGAAATATGCCATGAATATAATTGTTATCTTTGACATAACTGTTATGTGCTAATTGTTAATTTCGGTTGGTGACCCTTTACAATTATTGTGGAAAATTGGGCTTTGCCCTCAGATGATACCCAATCCCATACCATCGACGGAAATATTGTTAGTTTTCCTTGATCTTTACGTATGGAGTATTTGTGGACAACGCAGAGGGATCGACAGTTGGGGTGAAGACGAGAGTTGTAGAGGATGTGGTGGAAACCACTTGCTACTGTAGCTGTAGTGCATGATCAGATCAGACTAGACTTTTTGTATAGGGCCTAGTGTTAATGGCTGTATTTATTTAATTTGGGATAATTGTATATCTTTTTTGCACTCTGATAATGTTTTGGTGGGTCCAGGATACAGTTTTTGATGTATTTTTATTTTGGTATATTTTGAAGATCAATTTCCCAAAATTAAATTACTTGGTTATAATTATGATGTGGTTGTTTAATCACTTTTGTATTTTGAATTACAATGCAATAATATTTTTGAATGTTTAATTCATATTAAATTTTAATTATTTTTAATTCTTTTGAATTAAGTCGAAATTCTTTTATTGGTTAAAACTCGGGGTGTTATAAGCAACAACAAATATCTGGCAGTAAATTGATCAAATAAAAGCACATAAAGAACACCGATATTTTAATGTGGAAAACCCCTCAAAACATGGGTAAAAACCACAGGTCATCCAAACCAAAAAAATATCTTCACTATAGTCAAATAAGGGTACAAGAGAGTCTCAAAATGATGCACAAATTGTGTCTACAACCAGCCAAAATAACAAAACACTAAAGCTTACAAATGAAAAACACCCCAAAAACCTGCTACTGTGCAAGCATTGTTTCTCCTTCTTTAGAAGTTGTTTCTCTGATCCAACCATTAAAAACAAAGACTTGTATGTTGCAAACCTACTGTCCAAAAATCAGCCCGATCCAACGGTTAATAAATGTGCAATCGATGTTTTTCTGAGACTGGTTTGACAAAATAGATCCAACGATTACTCTTCTCTTTTGTTGGATGTCTTTTTTTCTTCAAAATAGTTTCACTCTTTCAAACCTAACAAGACCCTTCTCCACTTGAATAAGTGAAGCACCTGGACTACAATATTTGGGTCTTTCTCCACATAGGAAGGGAGCCCAATACCCAACATATCTCCCCCTCACAACTTTGTGGAGATAATCGCCAAACCGGCGATATCACAACAAGTTTCCAACTTCCCTTTTGGTATTGTTTTAGTCATTATATAAGAACCATTATAATCGGCATGAACTTTAGCCAACTCTAACAAATTAAACATCACATATCCAATGATACCTCACATCAATGTGTTTGGACCTACTATGAAAGGTCGAATTCTTACCAAGATGAATAGCACTTTGACTATCGACAAATAATACATACTTGTCTTGAATTAACTCAAGCCCTTGCAAGAATTTATTCAACCAAATCAACTCTTTGCATGGTTCGGTAATGGCAATGAACTCTGCCTTAATTGTAGATAATGCTACACATTTATGTAATTTGGACTGTCAAGCCAAAACTCCCTTTGAAAAATTAATCATGTAGCCAGAAGTCGGCTTCCTCGAATCAATATCTCCAGCCATATATGAGTCGAAGTACCCCACAAAAATAGGTTTGTCACCTCCAAAACAAAGCATCATACATGTAGTACCATGAGGATACATCAAAATCCATTTTATAGCATTCCAATGATCTCTACCTGAATTTGACAAAAATATACTGACTATACCAACAACATGCACAATATATGGCCTTGTACACACCATTGCATACATCAAACTACCCACATCAGACGCATAAAGAACTCGTTCCATGTCTTTTTTCTCATCTTCACTAGAAGTAGTTTGCTTAAACTCAACTTAAAATGAGTAGTAAGAGGAGTACTTACTGCCTTAGAGTTTTCCATTTGAAACTTTTGTAGCACTATCTCAATATAGTGTTCTTATGACATCCAAAGTTTCTTCTCCTTTTTGTCACGCATGATTCTTATGCCAAGAATCTGTTTAGCTGCTCCTATGTCTTTCATAGCAAAGGGCTCACCCAACTTCTTCTTTAACCTGTCAATCTTGGAAATATTTTTCTCAACATATAATAACAAAATAATGAAATCATCGTTAGAGAATTTTCCAACAAATACATAGTGGTCAGAAGTAGTCTTCATGTATCCCTTGTGACATATAACAGACTCAAACTTTTTGTACCAATGCCTTAGAGCTTGCTTCAAACCCTACAGACTCTTTCTCAGTCTACACACTCTTTCTTAGTCTACACACATACTCTTCATTGCCTTTAACAAGAAAACCATCAGGTTGCTTCATGTAAATCTCTTCCTCCAAATCACTATGAAGGAAAGTCGTTTTTACATCCATTTTCTCTACCTCTAAGTCAAGAGTAGCTGCCAAACTTATAACGGTTCTAATCGATGACCATTTTACCACAAGTGAGAAAATATCATTAAAATCAACACCCTTTCTTTGACGGAAACCTTTCACCACTAATCTGACTTTACATCTCAAGGACTTTGAGTTACTTTCAAGCTTCACTCTATAGATCCACCTGTTTTCCAGAGCCCTTTTTCCTTTTGGCAACTTCACCAAATCATATGTGTGATTATCATGCAAGGATTTCATCTGATCATGCATTGCATCCAACCACTTTTGACTTTCTTCACTCTCCATGGCTTCTCGAAAAGACTCTGGTTCCCCCTCATCAGTCAAATTCACATACTCATCAGAAACATATCATGTATATGGTTGTCTCTACCTCTTACACCTTCTAAGCTGGGTTTGAGATGATTCAGATGCATCACTATGATTCTCATAATGTGAAAACTCATGATCTTCCCTTGTTGGAATATTTACCTAATCTCCAAGCTGATGATCATCAACACAATCATGTGACTCATCATTCTGAACATTACCATCAGTGGTATCCAAAGTAGAAATAGGTGATCAAACTGGATCACCATTAGCTATGAAGGTAAAAACACGAGAAGGGGATTGAATTGTGTTTCATTAAGTTGAATTCTTTTTGCTAATTTATTTAAAACTATTTCGAGTTTGGTGACTTACTTAGAATAAAAGTAGAATCAATTAGATAAAGTGATCAGAGACAGAAGTAAAACAAGAATTGCATAATTAAAGGGACACAAGAATTTATCCCGGTTCACCATCTACGTGGTAGATACCTTTAGTCCCCTCACTTAAAAGGATTTAATCCACTAATTCAAAACTTGAATTACATAGCACCTGACCCTACAAGTCAATCATCTTGAAATAACGTAACACCTACAGACTTTTTGAGGAACACAAACACTTTGACTCTACAAGCCAAGTCTTCTCAACATAACCTGAAAACCTACAGATTTGCTTGAGTAGCACGAAAGCCATTATCGGTCTAGGTTACAAGAGTTTGGAGCAAATTGGTTTGCTTCTAACAAGATGATTGTAATAATGACTCTCACCCTAGAAAACACTTTAGAAAATATTTCTTTTGAACAAGTGTTTCTCTAGACCTTATAACCTTAGAAATTTTGTGCTTGTGAGTTCTCTTGTTTTCTTCTTCATCCTTAAGTATCTATTTATAGGTTAGGGTTTCTTCTTTGTCATTGAAAAATCCAAATCATATCTTTGAAAATAATAAATGTATCTTCTTGTGAATGGTTCTTCTTAAAAATAATTCTTGATCATATCTTCTTGTAAATAATTCATATCTTCATATAGATTTGTGATAAACTCTTCTAGTAAGTAATTCATATCTTGTAGATAAATCTTGATAAAATCTTCTTGTAAATAATTTATATCTTCTTGTGATAAATCTTGATCAAATTTTCTTGTAAATAATTCATATCTTCTTGTAGATAAATCTTGATAAAATCTTCTTGTAAATAATTCATATCTTCTTGTGATAAATCTTGATCAAATCTTCTTGTAAATAATTCATATCTTCTTGCAGATAAATCTTGATCAAATCTTCTTGTAAATAACTCATATCTTCTTGTAGATAAAATGTGATCAAATCTTCTTGTAAATAATTCATATCTTCTTGTGATAAATCTTGATCAAATCTTCTTCTAACCAAATCTTGACCATATCTTCTTTTCAACTTGGTCAAAGATTTTCTTCAATTATAAATCTGAATCAAATCTTATTTTTGATTGTCTTCAAAAACATGAATCTTCTTTCATAATTTTGCTTGATTTGAGCAGGAATGGATTCGGGTTGTTCTTGGAAAATCACCTTGTTGAAACTTCAGCGTCAGTGCAACAGTAAAGGTTGCATATTAGAGAAAACATTTGGAGTGTGTTGCACCATTTTGATCGGCAGATTATGAGCTTGGAATTTTTGATTTTAACATTCTCTCTAGAGTTAATTGTACCTTGATATGAACTCTGTTGGAACCAAGTTGGTTCTAAGTACTTACGATTTTGATGTTTACAAAAGCACTCCATGTAATCTTATTTTGTACTTAGAATTATTATATTAAATGCCACCAGAAGATGAAGTTATCAGAGGCAGAAGATGAAGTCATCAGAGGCACAAGATGAATTACTAGAGGATAAAATCAGACCAGAGGATACACCTCCAGAAGATACCAGATAATGCATCCAGAAGGTACAAGAGGATGCATCCTAAAGGCACCATAGGATACACCAGGATGTCAAAACACCATCAGAGGATATCTTTCCTGGCCTAGATCAGAAGGAAGCATAGTCCAAAAGGAGACCTGGACTAGACCCGAAGGAAGCCTGCCAGAGGGAGACTTGTTCCAGACCAAAAGGTATCATAAGTCAGGCTTGGTCCATAATTAATTCTAACCAGAAGATAGCCTGGTCGTGAAATGAGAATCAGTCCAGACATGATCCAAACTTAATCAGAGCATAAAAGAATTGGTCCAAAACAAGAGATTTAATCCAGATTTGGCCCAGACCAGAAGATAGCATGGTTCAGAGTATGAAACTAAGTCCAGACCAGAAGAAATGATTGTCTAGATTTAATCAAGACCTGATCCAGATTAGTAGGTAATTGTCCAGATTAAAATATCCTATGTCCAGATTTAATTTAATGTTCAATCCAGACGTAGTCCAGAATTGGTCCAGATCAGAGGGAAGATATTCAGATCAATGGTCCAGATTTAAGCATCATGGCCCAGTGTTGGCCGAGATTAGAAGATCAGAACATGTGTTGGCCGAAATCAGAGGATCACAGCAGATCAGATTATATTTTCTAGTGATTGGCCAAAATTAGAAGATCAGAACATGTAGTCAGGTGTTGGCCGAGATTAGAGGATCACAATAGATCAGTTTGTTTGGTCCAGATGTGGACGAGAGCAGAAGATCAAACGGTCTAGATTTAATCATGATGATAATCAGTGGAGACTTGATTAAATTTGATCAAAGAATTAAAAGGATTTGATACAAAAATAAATTTAAGTCTTGTGGGAATTCAGAAGCTATTGGCGGGAAGAAAGATTTGGTCTAGAATTAACTAAGAACAGGATTGGCCAAAGTTATTTTTGAAAGCAAATCTGGAGCTAAAAAGATATGTTTTTTATTTAAGTGAAACCAGATTGGCCAAGTTATTTTTGCAAGAGAATCTGACAAGATACAGCTCGAACTTAAGCATTGAAGAAACCCTAATTATTCATCTATAAAAGGAGGCTCAAGGCAGAAGACTCAGCATCGAAAATACTTGAGTCATACACTTCCAAAAGCAAAATACTTGAGTTTTCAGTGAGGTCAATTGTGAGTATCCGCTTTCCATAAGCAAATACTCTAAGTTTTTCTTTCCCTTGTGTTAGGTCTAAGTTGTTGAAGTAGAGTCTACAATCTGAGGGAGTCAAAAGGAGTAGCATATTTCTTAGCAATTAGATTCAAGGTTCTTTTCCTCAAAAGTCTAGGGTTGTTAGTCTTTTTGAGAAGACTGACTTGGAGGGTCAGCGGTACTTTGTAATTCAAGGTTTTGAATTAGTGAAATCCTTCAAAGTGAAGGGACTGGACGTAGCCTAGTTAACGGTGAACCAGTATAAAATTATGAGTTTTTATTTACTTTATATCCGCTGCTATCTCTGTACTAATTCATGCATAATAGGTTTTGTTTAAAAACTAAAAAGTATTCAAGTTTTTCAAACACAATTCAACCCCCCTTCTCTTGTTTGCACCTTCAAACTCTTCATAGGCTTGATGAGTTTGTGCATATCAAAGGCATGCAAGGACTTCAAAGGCATGCTTCAAATTCAGTCTTTAGTGGGCAGTCTTCAAACTTGGTTTCAGAGCAATTCTTCAAGGCTGAGCACTTAACTAGTGTTTGAGGAAAGGTCCAAGGGGTCAACAACATGGCAGAATCCAAAGATGATTTTGGAGGCAACATCAGCAGACCACCACTGTTTGATGGAGACAGGTTTGAGTATTGGAAGGACAGAATGAGAAGTTTCTTCATATCTCAAGATCCTGAATTATGGAAGCTAGTAGTCAAAGGATACACTGCATCTACTGTTCCAGGAGATCTAACTCAAGAACTGGACATGGCAGATATGAGTCCAGACCAGAGCAGATTATACAAACTGCATCACAAGTCTAGAACCATCATGATCAATGCCATCGCATTCAAGGAATTTGACAGATGCACAGATAAAGAAACAACAAAGAGCATATTTGACAGTCTGGTTCTGACCTATGAAGGAAGCCAGCAGGTTCAATAAGCAAGGGCTAACATACTGGTCAAACAGTATGAGATGTTCAAGATGGAAGATGATAAGACAATGATGGAATGTTCTGTAGATTCCAGACTCTGATATCTGGACTGAAGGTCTTGAAGAAAAGCTACACAACAACAGATCATGTCAAGAAGATTCTAAGAAGCTTACCAACCAAGTGGAGACCAATGGTTACTGCAGTTCAGCAAGCCAGATATCTGAATAACTTAAGACTTGAAGATCTGATCAGCCCACTCAAGTCTCATGAAATAAAACTGGAAGCAGATGAACCAAAGAAGAAGAAGAATCTGGCCTTGAAGTCAAAACAAAAGAAAGCTGCAAAGGCATCACCAGAATTAGAGGATAGTGACAATGACTGTGATGATATGGCTTACTTAACCAAACAGATGGTTAAGATATGGGAAAACAGGAAAAAGAGAGACTCTAAGACGAAACATAACAACAAAGGAAAGGAAGAATCTGACAAGAAGAGCATCATCTGTTATGGATGCAATGAACCTTGACATATCAAGTCAGAATGTCCAAATCTGGAAAAAGGCAAACAACACAAGAAGAGTTCCAGATTCAAAAAGAAGAGTCTGATGGCAGCCTGAGATGTATCAAAATCAGAAGAAGAATCGTCTAATGAAGAAGAGGTAGAAACAACAATGATGGCACACATCAGGTCTGCTTCTGGACTTCATAAAGGCACAGTTTCAGGAAGGAAAGCAGGAAAAAGGAAGAATGATCGAAGCTGTCATTCAGGAAAGTCTAGAAGCACATCAGAGGAAGCAATTCTGGCTCTGATGGCTCATACCAACTCAAGTTCTAGATACAGCTCAGGCTCTAGAACAGATTCAGAAGATGAAGACAATGAGGTATTTTCTGATCTCACTAAATCTGAGTTAATCGATGCTGTAAAAGACTTTTTAAATGCAAACAATAAGATGTCTTTAAAACTGAAAACTCTTAGGGAAGATGAGAAAAATCTGACCAAAGAAATCCAAGTTTTAAAGAATCAAAATTCTGAGTATTCAACTGAAAACAAGGATTTTAAAACTGAAGTTGCAAGACTCAAATATGAAAACCAAACTCTCAAAAGTAATGTTTGTTCCACTTCCAAAACTGTTTGTGAATTTGATATGCATGAGCAATTTTTTCAAAACTTTATTTCTAATGGAATGGAAAGAAGTAAATATGCATATATGATTTATGGAAACAATAACATTGGAAAGAAAGGTCTTGGTTTTACAGAAACTATTGCTAAAACTAAAACTGTTCATTCTGATGTTTTATGCATTATTTGTGCTAAGAAAGGTCACTCTGAATTATCTTGTCCAATGGTAAAATCTGAACAAGATCAGAGAGCTGTTAAAACTAACAAACCTGGACCCAATCAGTTCTGGATACCAAAAGATCAAATTGTAATGTTGCAGGTATTCTGAGCAACCAGAAGGAGACACAAAAGAAGGTTTATGTCCCTGCTACAACCAGACAGAGGCAATCTTAGTCTGATGGAAAAAGGTCTGGTCAACTCAACCAGAACCAGAATCAGAACCAAAACTGGAACCAGAATCAAAACTGGAACTGGAATTAGAACAGGAACTAGAACCAGAATCAGAACAGGAACCAGTATCAGAGGTACAAGAACTGGAATCAGAATCAAAACTGGAACCAGAATCAGAACTGGAACCAATATAAGAGGTACAGGAACTGGAACCAGAACCAACACTGGAACCAAAATCAGAATCAGTACTAGAACCAGAACCAGAATAGGAATCATCAGAATCACCAGATTCACTGGAACCACCAGATTCACCAAAGTTACAAGAACCAAAACATGTTCCAGAATCATTAGAGGAATATGGTTTGTCAACCAAAGCAGAATTAAGGAAACTGCTCAAACAGGCCAGAAGCAGAACTGGCTCTGATGGCTCGAACATAAGCTGAGTCTGAGTCTGACTCTGATTCTGATAGAGAAAAAGCAAGGTCTGATCAGCAACACAATGCTTGGTACTTGGACAGTGGATGCTCCAAACACATGTCAGGAGACAAATCCATGTTTCTGAATCTGACTATGAAGAATGGAGGCAAAGTTTCCTTTGGAGGAAACCAGAAAGGTCATATTATTGGTACAGGAACAGTTGGTAACACTTCTTCTTCCCTTTCTATTAAAAATGTTCTGTTAGTTAAAGGGCTGAAAAATAATCTTTTGAGCATAAGTCAATTAAGTGATTGCAAATATGATGTTATCTTTAATCAAAAAACTTGCAAAACTATTAGTCAACTTGATGGGTTTGTTTTATTTGCTGGCATTAGGAAGGATAATGTTTATAAGATTGACTTGTTTAGTCTTGCTAAGTTTGATGATAAACATCTTTACTCTAAAAAGTCAAAGCAAGATGAGGAAATTGTAGGTGAACCAGAAGCTGGACCAGCAGCAGAACCTGAGAAAGATAAAGATGAAAGCAAGGAAGAAGAACATGCTGACTTTGAAGACAAGTCAGAGGGAAAGAATGGATGGAAGTACAAGTCTTCACATCCAGAAACTCTAATTATTGGCAGTGCAGCAGAACCATTGAAGACTAGATCATTAAGTAGAGAAACCAGTCTATTTGGTTTACTCTTAACAATTGAACTAAGCAATGTTGATGAAGCTTTGGCAGAGGAAGGTTGGATACTTGCAATGCAAGAAGAGCTGAATGAATTTCAAAGGAATGATGTTTGGGATCTGGTATCCAGACCAAACAAAAACATTATTGGAACCAAGTGGGTGTTCAGGAATAAACTCAATGAAAAAGGTGAAGTGGTAAGGAACAAAGCCAAACTTGTAGCTCAAGGATATAGTCAACAGGAAGGTATTGATTACACTGAGACTTTTGATCCAGTGGCCAGGTTAGAAGCAATTAGAATTCTTTTATCATTTGCTGCTAATCATGATATAATTCTGTATCAAATGGATGTTAAAAGTGCATTCTTAAATGGCTATATAAGTGAGGAAGTCTATGTCAAACAACCCCCTGGATTTGAAAATTTTGATTTTCCAAACCATATTTTTAAACTTAAAAAATCATTATATGGTTTAAAACAGGCACCAAGGGCATGGTATGACAGACTTAGTAACTTTCTGCTTAAGAATGAATTTGATAGAGCCCAGATTGATAATACTCTATTTAGGAAATCCATTAAAAATGATATTTCGATTATTCAAGTTTATGTTGATGATATCATCTTTGGATCCACTAATGGCACTTTGTGCAAGGAGTTTTCTGACCTATTGCAGAAAGAGTTCCAAATGAGCATGATGGGAGAACTTAAGTTCTTCCTGGGAATTCAGATTCACCAATGTAAATCAGGTATACTCATTCACCAACCTAAATACACTAAATAACTTCTCAAAAAGTTCAAAATGAGTGACTGTAAGCCTATGGCCACCCCCATGCACCCAACCTGCTCACTTGAGAAAGATGAAACCAGCCAAAAGGTAGACCAGAAAACATACAAAGATATGACTGGATCCCTTCTTTACTTAATTGCTTCTAGACCTGACATTTTGTTTAGTGTTTGTGTCTGTGCCCGTTTTCAAGCTGACCCTAGGGAATCCCATTTAACTGTTGTCAAAAGAATCTTGAGATACCTTAAAGGAACCACCAACCTTACCTTGTTATACAAGAAAACCCCCACCTACAAACTAAGAGGTTTTTGTGATTCTGACTATGCTGGAGACAAGTTGGAAAGGAAAAGTACAAGCAATAACTGCACTTTCTTAGGTGATAATTTGATCTCTTGGTCAAGCAAAAGACAAAGCACCATTGCCATGTCAACTACTGAAGCTGAGTATATTTCAGCAGCAGGATGCAGCTCACAGTTAATCTAGATGAAACATCAACTTAAAGATTACAACATCTTTGAAACCAATATCCCTTTGTTCTGCGATAACACTTCAGCCATAAACCTAACAAAGAACCCTATCTTACACTCTAGAGCCAAACACATTGAAATAAAACACCATTTCATTAGGGACCATGTTCAAAAAGAGACTTTAAGCATCCAATTTGTGGACACTGATCATCAATGGGCTGATATCTTCACCAAAGCATTACCTGAAGATAGGTTCAAGTTCATCAAGAAGCATCTCAACATTATCTCCATATCTGACTAGCTCAAGTAGTCATCTTAGGATTTGTTGAAAGTGCAAACACGAGAAGGGGGGGGGGTTGAATTGTGTTTGAATAACTTGAATACTTTTTCTGTTTTTGCAGTTTTATAACAAAACCTGATGTATAAATCAAACAAAGTTAGCAGCAGATATAACTAGGCTACGTCCAATCCCTTCACTTTGAAGGATTTCACTAATTCAAAACCTTGAATTACAACAATACCACTGACCCTCCAAGTCAGTCTTCTCAAACAGTCTAACAATCCTAGACTTTTTGAGGAATACAGCACCTTGACTTCTCAAGTCAAGTCTTCTCCTACCAATCTGACAACCCCAGATTGTAGAAGGAATTACAACACCTTGAATCTAATTGCTAAGTAATCTGCTACCCCTTCTGACTCCCTCAGATTGTAGACTCTACTTCAACAACTTAGATCTAACACAAGGGTATGAAAAACACGAGTGCTTGCTTTTGGAAAGCTGAAACTCACAATTAACCTCACTGAAAACTCGAGTGTTTGCTTCTGGAAGTATATGACTCTTTTGTGATTTTTCGATGCTAAGTCTTCTATCTTGAGCCTCCTTTTATAGATGTGAAATAGGGTCTCTTCCAAGCTTAAATTCGAGCTGTATCTTGCTGGATTCTCTTGCAAAAATAACATATCCAATCAGGTTTCTCTTAAATAAAAAACATATCTTTTTCTGCTCCAGATTGTCTTCGAAAATAACTTTGACCAATCCTGACTTTAATTAATTCTGGAAAAAATCTTTCTTCCCGCCAATAGCTTCTGAATTCCACAAGACTTCACTTTATTTTTGTATCGAATCTGTTTAATACTTTGATTAAATATAATCACGACTCCACTGATCATGATTCAATCTGAACCGCTTGATCTTCTGCTCTCGTCCACATCTGGACCATACTAAGTGATCTACTGTGATCCTCTGATTTCGGCCAACCCTGGACCACACTTTCTGATCTTCTGATCTCGACCACTCTGGACTTGCAATCTGATCTGCTGTGATCCTCTGATCTTGGCCAATGCTGGACCACACGTTCTGATCTTCTGATCTTGGCCAACACTGGGCCATATACTTAAATCTTGACTATTGATCTGATTAAATTTAATCACTACTCCACTGATCATGATTCAATCTGAACCGCTTGATCTTCTACTCTCGTCCACATCTGGACCATACTAAGTGATCTGTTGTGATCCTTTGATTTCGGCCAACCCTGGACCACACATTCTGATCTTCTGATCTTGACCACTCTGGACATGCAATCTGATCTGCTGTGATCCTTTGATCTCGGCCAATGCTAGACCACACGTTATGATCTTCTGATCTTGGCCAACACTAGGCCATATACTTAAATCTTGACATTGATCTGAACCTTTTCCCTCTGATATGGACCAATTCTTAACTGGGTCTGGATTGAACTGAAATTAAATCTAGACATATGATATTTTAATCTGGACATTTTACCTTCTGATCTGGATCAGGTCTGGATTGAATCTGGACATCATTTCTTCTGGTCTGGACTTAGTTTCATACTCTGAACCATGCTATCTTCTGGTCTGGGCCAAACCTGGATTAAATCTCTTATTCTGGACCAATTAACTAAAGCTCTGATTAAGTCTAGGTCAAGTCTGGAATGTTTATTTCACTGCCAAGCTATCTTCTAGTCAGAATAACTTTTGGACCAAGTCTGACTTATAAATCCTTCTGGTCTGGAACAAGTCTCCCTCTGGCAGGCTTCCTTCTGATCTGGTCCAGGTCTCCTTATGGACTCTGCTTCCTTCTGATCTAGGCCAGGAAAGATATCCTCTGATGGTATTTTGACATCCTGGAGTATCCTCTGGTGCTTTCAGGATGCATCCTCTAGTACCTTCTGGATGCATTATCTGGTGACTTCTGGAGGTGTATCCTCTGGTTTGATTTTACCTTCTGATTACTCATCCCCTGCCTCCGGTGACTTCAGCTTCTGCCTCTGATAACTTCATCTTTTGGTGGCATTTTAATATAGTAATTCAAGGTACAAAATAAGATTACATGGAGTGATTTTGTAAACATCAAAATCCTAAGTGCTTAGAACCAACTTGGTTCCAACAGTTTTTAATTTTCTTGTAATTTTACTTTATGTTTTTTATTTTTCTGTTTTTACTTTCTGTAATTTGTAAAGAGAAAAACAAAAATACAAAACTAGTAGGACCTCTTTTTGGCTGATGACAAAAAGGGGGAGAGAGAGAAAAAAAAGAAATAAGTAGAAAAGGAGAGATAAAAAGAAAGGAGGAGCGAAAAAGAAAGAGATGAAAAGGGAAGGAGTTGAAAAGGAGAAGAAAGAGGGAGAGAGAAAAATAAAGAGAGAAAAAAGAAAGAGTGAAAAGAGAAGGAGTTGAAAAGGAGAAGAGAAGAGAAGAAAAGAAAGAGTGATTTAAGAAAGAGTTGAAAAGGAGAAGAAAAAGTCATTATTAGACTTAGGGGGAGAGATTGATCTGAGGGGGAGTATTTCAAGTACTTCGAGTTATAAGCTAGCAAAATAAGTTAAGGTTTTGTCATCATCAAAATGGGGGAGATTGTTGGAACCAAGTTGGTTCTACGTACTTAGGATTTTGATGTTTACAAAAGCACTCCATGTAATCTTATTTTGTACTTAGAGTTATTATATTAAAATGCATCAGAAGATGAAGTTATCATAGATAGAAGATGAAGTCACCAGAGGCAAAAGATGAATTACCAGAGGATAAAATCAGACCAGAGGATTCACCTCCAGAAGATACCAGATAATGCATTTAGAAGGTACCAGAGAATGCATCCTGAAGGCACTAGAGGATACACCAAGATGTCAAAACACCATCAGAGGATATATTTCCTGGCCCAGATCAGAAGGAAGCAGAGTCCAGAAGGAGACCTGGACCAGACCAGAAGGAAGCCTGGCGAAGGGAGACATGTTCCAGACTAGAAGGTATCATAAGTCAGACTTGGCCCAGAATTAATTCTGACCAGAAGATAGCCTGGTCGTGAAATGATAATCAGTCCAGACATGATCTAGACTTAATCAGAACATAAAAGAATTGGTCCCGAACAAGAGATTTAATCCAGATTTGGCCCAGACCAGAAGATAGCATGGTTTAGGGTATGAAACTAAGTCTAGACCAGAAGAAATGATTGTCCAGATTTAATCCAGACCTGATCCAGATCAGAAGGTAATTGTCCAGATTAAAATATCCTATGTCCAAATTTAATTTAAAGTTCAAAAATAGACCCAGTCCATAATTGGTCCAGATCAGAGGGAAGATATTCAGATCAATGGTCCAGATTTAAGCATCACGGCCAAGTGTTGGTCGAAATCAGAGGATCACAGCAGATCAAATTATATGTTCTAGTGATTGGCCAAAATCAGAAGATCAGAACGTGTGGTCCAGTGTTGGCCGAGATTAGAGGATCACAGCAGATCAGTTTGTTTGGTCCAAATGTGGACGAGAGCAGAAGATCAAACGGTCTAGATTTAATCATGATGATAATCAATGGAGACTTGATTAAATTTGATCAAAATATTAAAAGGATTTGATACAAAAATAAATTAAAGTCTTGTGGGAATTCAGAAGCTATTGGCAGGAAGAAAGATTTGGTCTAGAATTAACTAAGAACAGGATTGGCCAAAGTTATTTTTGAAAGCAAATCTTGAGCTAAAAAGATATGTTTTTTATTTAAGCGAAACCCGATTGGCCAAGTTATTTTTGCAAGAGAATCTGGCAAGATACAAGCTCGAACTTAAGCATGGAAGAAACACTAATTTTTCATCTATAAAAGGAGGCTCAAGGCAGAAGACTCAACATTGAAAATACTTGAGAGTCATACACTTCCAAAAGCAAAATACTTGAGTTTTCAGTGAGGACAATTGTGAGTATCCACTTTCCAGAAGAAAGTACTCTAAGTTTTTCTTTCCCTTGTGTTAGGTGTAAGTTGTTGAAGTAGAGTCTACAATCTGAGGGAGTCAGAAGGAGTAGCAGATTACTTAGCAATTAGATTCAAGGTTCTTTTCCTCAAAAGTCTAGGGTTGTTAGATTTTGAGAAGACTGACTTGGAGGGTCAGCGGTACTTTGTAATTCAAGGTTTTGAATTAGTGAAATCCTTCAAAGTGAAGGGACTGGACGTAGCCTAGTTAACGGTGAACCGATATAAAATTATGAGTTTTTATTTACTTTATATCCGCTGCTAACTCTGTTTTAATTCATACATAACAGGTTTTGTTTTAAAACTAAAAAGTATTCAAGTTAGTCAAACACAATTCAACCCCCTATTCTCGTGTTTGCACCTTCAAACTCTTCATAGGCTTGATGAGTTTGTGCACATCAAAGGCATGCAAGGGCTTCAAAGGCATGCTTCAAATTCAGTCTTTAGAGGCAGTCTTCAAACTCGGTTTCAGAGCAATTCTTCAAAGGCATCAGGCCAATTTGTTGTATCTCACCGGTCAAATACGGTTGAGGCAAATCCCAAATTAATGTTTTGACGATAATCGAAATGTAATTATGATTCTAAAAATGTGTTGCTATTTAACATGTATTATTGAGTGTATTAATTAAAGACAGGCATCAAACATAACAACAAAAGATCATTTTGGAATAAGCAAGATCATTATGAGAAAGCAAGGTCATTCTGGTTATTAAAAAATCAGAAGTCTAGAAAAATGAAGATCATTCTGGTTTTCGCAGCATTCAATATAATCAATCCAAGAACATTCTGGTTTGGGAAAGAACAAAGTTATCATTAAATCAGGATCGTTTTCGGCTGTGAAAAACAATATCAATCTTTATTACAAATTACAAGTCTTCATGACGAAAGCAACACGACTATATACACAATATCATTTTGGAAAAATTCGTTCATAAAGGATCAACAAAGGCAAAACAAAGCATCAAGAACAAACAACAAGATCAATCTCTAGATTGATGGTTAAAATAAGCAAGTACAGTCTGGACAGAAATGATAAAAACATTTGCATCTCTGACACGCGTACGGAACATAAAAGCATAACAAACAACATCTGTCAGAAGTTCTAAAACCAACATTCACTCAAAACAGAAACAAAGAACATTTTGTTGGTAAAGTAGGAACTTTCTTGTTATATTACAACACATGCCTATTAAAATAATAGCAAGATAGCTGGTTTCCCAATGGCTATATGAGCTGTCATAAGCCTTCATCAAGCCTATAAAAGGAACCTTAAGGAAAAGCAATCAGCAAGAGTTTAAAAATGCAACCAATCATTCACTTAAACAATCATTCTTGAGAAGTCTAAGCTTTTAAATTAAGCAAAAGCTCCTGTTCTTCTTCACTTGATTCAACGATCTATTTTCTAAGTCTTTCTTATGAGAATCAAAATTCAAACAAGTGTTAAGTGTAGTTTGATTCATCAATTCTTTTCAAATCAATTCATTTGAAACTCAAGACTATAGTGTTAAAGATAGTTTGAGTGTAATGTAAAAATCATGTGATTAAAAGGTGACTTGTAAAAACCCTTTATGGACTGAAAGGTAACCATTGGAAATCCTTTGAAGGTTGAAAAGTGAAATATTGTAACCGATCAAGATTGATCTCAAAAGTTAGTGTGAAAAGAAAGAATATTCTTGTATGAGCACTTTAGTGAAAAAGCTCGCAAATTGTGAGGACTAGACGTAGTCCACTTTGGGTGAACCGGGATATATTGTTGTGTGAATTCTCTTTCCCTTATCTCTATTTATTTCTTACTCACTTAGCACGAAACACATAGTGAAGTTTTTCCTTTGATATCACTAACCAAGAACGTTATGCTTTTATTGTGTTTCAAACCAAGATTTATCATGCGTTAACTAAACATAATACATGAATTAATTTTTTAAAGGGAGATCACAATTCAAACCCCTATTCCTTTTGATTGACATTGTTACTTGAAATACGAGTAATAAAAACGTAGCTTAGAGCAACAGATCAAGTCGTTTCGCAAGGACTCCGACAATATTAACCGGATTTAGAATCAATAAAATAAAAAAATAAAAAAAATAAAAAACAAATAGGAGGTGTTGAATTTATGTTCGAACATATTAAGAAAACGAATTACAATCACGTTGGAATGATTAGTCCACTGATTCGAGACCTAGTAACGTTCAGAATTGGGCTTTTGTGCCAACATAAAAGTTGTAACTCTGATTTTTAGCTTCCAACGCCTCCTCGCACGCGTCAATCCAATATCTAGAGCTCAAGTTATGGCCTGTAGAGCGAGCAAGGATCAATATGCAAATAATAACATTAAAACTCAATAATTACCCGAAGTTTAGAAACATGTGCCAAAATACATTGGTCAAATTCCCCCACACTTAAGCTTTTGCACTATGAGCAAAGCAATGAATGCGATTCCAAAGATTCTCAAGAATGCAAAGTGATGCACAAAATTTTAATTCCTAGTTTCAAAGAATATGAAAATCATAAATAGCTTTTCATCATAACCAAAGAAAGCAAGAGGACAAATTAACTAACGAATGCATCACAAGTGATAAAGTCCTCACATGAAATAGAATTCTTTCACCCTCTCAAGTGTTTGGACTACTGTTTACACTTAAAGCACATCATGAAGTTTTCAGTACCATAGGCTTGACAAGCCTCTAACATGTATACTTGAAACACATGCACATAATTAAAGGTGCAAAGACGAGAAGGGGGGGTTGAATTGTGTTTGCCAAATTTGAATACTTTTTGCTGATTTGATGAAAGTTGATATAAATAACTTGGAGAAGAAGCAATCAGATTCAGCAGCAGCGGATAATAAAAGCATAAGTATTTGGACACATAGATTTATCCTGGTTCACCATTAACTTGGCTACATCTAGTCCCCTCATTCAGAAGGCTTTAATCCACTAATCCACTAAGAACAACACCTTGACCTTACAAGCCAAATCTTCTCCTACCAATCTGACAACCTCAGATTGAGGAAGGAACTTACACCACCTTGACCCTACAAGCCAAGTCTTCTCCTAACAATCTAACAACCCCAGATTGAAGAAGGAACTTACACCACTATCGGGTTGGATACAAAGGTTTGGGACTTGACTAGTTGCTTCTAGAAAGCTGATTATAACAATGACTCTCACACTCTAAGAAAAGAACACTTAGAAAATATTTCTCTTTCGCGCAAGTGTTTATCTCTTTGAACTCTAAGATGAATTTGGATTTTAAGCTTGAGTTCTTCTACTCTCTTCAGTTTTTTGATAATTTCTTCTTCAGCCTGGAGTATCTTTTTATAGTTGAGATTTGGGCTTCTACTTGGTCCAACTTTAATTTCGAATTGTATTTTGTTCATATTTCTTTTGTAAATTCTTCAACTTGATTATGTTCCTTTTTTAAATTTGAACTAAATCTTCTTTTGATTTAAATTAAATCTTCTTCAAATTTTGATCAGATCTTTTTCAAATTTCAATCCAGTCCTCTTCGAATTTGAATCAAATCTTCTACGAATCTTGACCATGTCTTCTTTCATAGTCTGATGTTTGCCTCGGATGGTATCCTCTGATGCTGTCCTCTAATTCTTGCCTCTGAAAGTATCCTCTAATTTTTGCCTCTGATGACATCCTCTTATTTTTGTCTCTGATGATATCCTCTGATGTTTGCCTCTGATGATATCCTCTGATTTTTGCCTCTGATGATATCCTCTAATTTTTTCCTCTGATGATATCCATTGATTTTTGCCTCTGATGATATCCTCTGATTTTTGCCTCTGGTGATATCCTCTGGAAGTATCCTCTGGTGACATCTTTGGTGACATCCTCTAGTGGGATCCTCTAGTAGTATCCTCTAGTGACGTCCTCTGGTGGTATACTTCTTTGAAGTCAAATATATTATGCTCATAAAATACTTTTGTTAAAATCAAAACTTTAAGTGTAAAACCAACTTGGTTCCAACAATCTCCCCCTTTATGATGATTGAAATTTAAACATCTACATTTTTGATGAAGACAAAAAAAGATCCTTGATCAAAAAGAAAAAGGATTTTAAGCAACTTATCTTTCAAATTTATATTTAGGTAAAAGCATTTGATATTAAATCAAAATACAGTTTAAGTACAATATTATGAGAACCTTCTGATAGCATATGCATTAAAATATTTTATGAAAATATTTAATAACATAAACTTGTTTGAAAATAAAGTTTTTACAAAATTGGAAATCTGTATTCGAAAACAAGGTATTGTAATCGAATACAGACTATAAATCAGAAGCTAAAACTGAAGATCTGTATTCGAATACGAAGTATCGTAGTCGAATACAGATTGCAAGTCAGTAGCTATTTTGAAACAACTGTATTCGACTACAGCTTTGTGTATTCGAATACAACTCAAGTCAGTGGCAAAAATCCCGTACTTGTATTCGACTACAAGATGTTGTATTCGACTACAAGGTTCAAATTTCAAATTCAAACAGAACGTTATAGAAGTGTATTCGAATACACTGAGATTGTATTCGAATACAACTTCGAAACAATGCAACTTTTCAGTTTTGAAACATTGCACAAGTTCATCAAAATGTTTGGGAATGATTGTCATTGATCTGAAGTGTTACCTTGGAACATAAATACTTCAAAACTTGAGTTTTAAACAAATCAATCCTACCACGAACTTTGAACAACTTTCTGAAATATTTTGTGATTTTTTCAAAGTTATATTTTCATACTTCAAGTACATGCTCTACATTTTCGTATCATTGAGAAAGGTTCTCTATTGTACTTGAAAGTACATTGGATTGATATCCTTGCACAAACTATTATATTCTGTTGTTCTTATTTAAGAACATTGTTGTAAAACTCATTAAAAGTTATTGTTTGAAGAAAGTGGTGTATTTTCTTCAAGTGTTGTAAACTAAGATAGTGGTGTACTATCTTAGGAAGATTGTTAGGAATTTGTAATTTAAGTCTTAGGGTTAGACTTGTACTTATTCTAACAGAAAGTGGAAAATGTCTTGTAGTGTGCAAGAGGACTGGATGTACCCTTGGTTGTAAGGGGAACCAGAATAAATCTCTGTGTGTTTTTACCTTCTTCCATTTACAACTTTCTTTTACTAACACAGCAAGATTAAACAATTTTTAAACAGTCACTTAAACATTCTCCAAAACTCTAAAAACAGAAAATTGTCCAACACCTAATTCACCCCCCCTCTTAGGTGTAACTCTGTTCTTACAATTGGCATTAGAGCAGGTTTTTCGTAATTTGCTCCTAGATTCATGGCTTCCGCACAACCTGTTTTTAGAGATGGTGGTAGCAGTAACAAACCACCCTGCTTTGTCGGTGAACATTATGATTTTTGGAAAATACGTATGCAAGCATACCTTGAGGCTCAAGGAGATGACATATGGGAGGCAATAGAAAACGGTCCATATGTTCCAACAACAGTGATCAACAATAAAGAGGAAATAAAAATAAAAGCCTCATGGACAGATGATGATAAGAGAAAAGTACTGTTTGATAAGAAAGCAAAAAATATGTTACAATCAGCATTGGGTATGGATGAATTCTTTCGCTTATCCCACTGCAAAACAGCAAAAGAGATATGGGATACTCTGGAAGTAACCCATGAAGGAACAATTGAGGTAAAACGTTCAAAACTGAACACTTTATCTCAAGAATACGAAATGTTTAGAATGCAACCAGGAGAAGCAATCCTGGACATGCAGAAACGTTTTTCCCATTTAACAAACCACTTAACAACACTTGGCAAGAACTTTACTAATGCTGAATTGAAGCTAAAGGTTCTAAGATCATTAACGAGAGCATGGCAGCCAAAAGTGACAGCAATTTCTGAAAAGAAAAGTTTGTCAAAAATGTCACTCTCAGCACTTTTTGGAAAGTTACAAGAACACGAAATAGAATTAGAAAGACTGGAAAAGAATGAGAATTTAGAGAAGAAAACAAAGAATATAGCATTGAAAATAGAATCAAAAGAAATGATAAATGAAGAAGATTCAGATGAAGATGAAAACATTACTTCCCTGGTTAAAAAGTTTGGTAAGTTTCTTCAAAACGATAAAACATTTAAGAAGAAGAAAACCTTCAGGAAGAAAGATGTCTTCACTACAAATCAGAATGTCACTTGCTTTGAATGTGGGAAAGAAGGACATATGAAAGCATAATGTCCTAATCTTATCAAGAAAAATGCTAACAGAAGGAAGGAGCTCAAAAAGGCATACATAGCGTGGGAAGATAATGAAGTAAGTTCTTCATCAAATTCAAATAATGACGAATGCGCTAATGTTGCTTTGATGCCATCTCATCATTCTGATAATGAAGAAGAGGTTAGTAGTAATACTATTTGTTATGATAATGACGATTCTTGTGCTGAAGATAATGATGCACAACAAGCCATTAAAGAACTACTTAATGAATGTAAAAATCTGTACAGAGTAGTGTCAAATCAAAAGAAACAGATTTTATCCCTAAATGAAAAGATTGACACTATGGAACAAAATTCTGAAAAACAAAAACAGATTTCTACATGCATTAAATGTGATTCACTTTCTTTTAAAATTGTCCAAATGAATAGAGTTATAGAAAGGTACGAAAAGAGACAATTTGGTTTGGAAAATATACTTAGCATGCAAAGATATTCAAATGACAAAAGAGGACTTGGTTACTCAAAATTTGATAAACCAAGTATTGGTAAAACTATCTTTGTAAAAGCAAGTAACCAATCTAAAGATGAGAAAGTAATGGCTATTCAAAAGAATCATCTTTGTTTTAAGAAAAGTAATATTCAGAAGAAACCGTACTTTCCTAAAAAGAGTCCAAAATGTCTTTATTGTGGTCTTAACGGTCACACACCTAATGCTTGTTACTTTAGGAACATTGGTGTTCCACAAGGGCATTATGTATGGGTCAAGAAAGGTACTAACATTCAAGGACCCAAAGCACTCTGGGTACCAAATAAACTTGTTTTGCAGGAATACACACAAGAACCTAAAAAATGTGGTATTCAGATAACGGATATGTTTACAAAGCCATTACCTAGAGATTCATTCTACAATATCCAGAAGGAACTAAGCATTCTAAATAAGAATGATCTTAAAAAGGTTTGAAAGATCTGTAAGTCATATCACTGTTAATTCTAAATTTTTTTTTTATTTTTTTTACTTGATATATGATTCTTTGACATCTTTGTATATTTTTCTACATGTTTAAAATATTTTTGGTCTGCTTATTGTTAACAATTTCACTTTGGAAACGAAATTATTTCTGTCGTATTCGAATACAGACAGGGTGTAGTCGAATACACGTTCCCAGAAAAATCTATATTCGAATACGCCAAGTCTGTAGTCGACTACAGTTTCGAAACTTTTTTTATATATAAAAGGGAATGTTAACAGTTTTAGGTTACGAATACAAAAACTGGTAGCCGATTACAATCAAAGTCTCTGATTTTTTCTCTTCAAAATCTTCATCCAAACCTATTCCTAAAACTTCATACTGACATATCTAAATCTTCCACTCATCATCCATTGCATCTGAGATTACTGTGAAATCAAAATCAAAACCCTAAATTCCCAAAAACACCGTAAACTTCATCTTCTCTAAAAATGGATGCACGCAAAAGAGGACCAAGAACCAAGGTTGCTTCGGTGGGTCCTTCAAAGAAACGCAAAAACGACAACATGGCTGACCTATCTAGATTACTTCTTTCCCTAGAAGAACTGGAAAGATTCAGAACCCACTTCTCTGACAAAAAGCTGGTAACCCCCAAAATTGGTACGCTTGATTCCTTTTCTAAATTTAAATTTCCTGAGTTGCTGAAGGATCAAAAATTGGAAGAATTTATTGGATACAATGGTCCCATTTATCCTGACCTAGTTAGGGTTTTCTTCTGTAACCTAGAAAAGGATGGGAATAGATTAGTGTCTAAAGTTAAAGCGAAGATTATCAATTTAGACACTAAGCTTATTGGGGAAATTCTGCACATACCTAGTGAAGGTCAGAAGATGTGTCCAGGACATCTATGTGAATGGGTAAACACTACTAAGTATGATGCCTATATTTCGTTGTGTCATTTTGACAAAGACACTATGGAAAGAAAACGCACACAGTTTGGATCGGAGTATGCTAGACAAAGATATGGTGTTGGTAATCTGACTGTTGACAATAGATTACTACATTATTTCTTAAGTTACATTTTGATACCAAAAGCAGGGAACTATTCACAGATCTCTGAATTTGAACTTCAAGTTATGACTTTTATGATTGAAGGTGCTGACTTAAATTGGGCATACTTTGTTCGTTCAGTTCTATATGCTTCAAAAGATTCTATAGCTTTACCCTATGCCAGAGAAGTCACAAGAATTCTGGATCATTTTAAGGTTGACTTCTCAGGTGAGGTGTTGTACCAGACCACCAAAGACAATCTGCTGGACTTAAGTGTGTTGCCCAGTATGAAAATAGTCTGGAGTGAATCACTTCAAATTTATGTTCATAAGGGTGATCTTGGACAAAGTTCATCAACTGCCGAAGAAGAAGCAGAACCAACAACAGGCCCAGCAGTAGCACCAGAAGCATTACCAGAAGATGCACCAGAAGCAGCAACAGCAGTAGCCCCAGAACCAGAGAACTTAGCACATACTGAAGACATCATCACAAACAGAATGATCATGGACAAACTTAACTTCATTCAATCTTTTGTCACAGATCAATTCCAACATTTGAATGAGTCTTTCAGTACTCAAACTCAGAACATGACTGCTGCCTTCAACCACAAGTTCCAAGATCTTGAAAACACCATCAATACACAACATTCATTTTTTCATCAAGAACTTAGTGACCTGACCGATAAAGTTGACCAGTTACATATTCCACCAAAATCAGATGATTAAAGTTGGCTATTTAAAGTTTTTTATTTGTTTCTGTTACTGTTTGACTTTCCTTGTTTTAAATTCTCTTAAGTTTATTTTAATTGTAATTTTGAACATCGTTAATTAAGTTATTTTCTTCCAAATATCATGTGTTGCCTCTGTTTATTTGTTACATTTGTGAATATCTTGGTTGCTATGTGATATCCTTTCCTTTTTGATAATGTCAAAAGGGGCAGAAAAAGTGTATATATATTGTTGTTGCTAATAATGTTGAACAGATCCTCCAACACCTAAGAAGGAGAAAAACATTTATCAAGGGGGAGAAAGCACACATCTAGGGGGAGAAATCAAGACATTTGAAATCCAAGCAACAAGATTTTTGTCATCATCAAAAAGGGGGAGAATGAAATTTAAAGATCTACATTTTTGATGAAGACAAAAAAAGATCCTTGATCAAAAAGAAAAAGGATTTTAAGCAACTTATCTTTCAAATTTATATTTAGGTAAAAGCATTTGATATTAAATCAAAATACAGTTTAAGTACAATATTATGAGAACCTTCTGATAGCATATGCATTAAAATATTTTATGAAAATATTTAATAACATAAACTTGTTTTAAAATAAAGTTTTTACAAAACTGGAAATCTGTATTCGAATACAAGGTATTGTAGTCGAATACAGACTATAAATCAGAAGCTAAAACTGAAGATCTGTATTCGAATACGAAGTATCGTGGTCGAATACAGATTGCAAGTCAGTAGCTATTTTGAAACAACTGTATTCGACTACAGCTTTGTGTATTCGAATACAACTCAAGTCAGTGGCAAAAATCCCGTACTTGTATTCGACTACAAGATGTTGTATTCGACTACAAGGTTCAAATTTCAAATTCAAACAGAACGTTATAGAAGTGTATTCGAATACACTGAGATTGTATTCGAATACAACTTCGAAACAATGCAACTTTTCAGTTTTGAAACATTGCACAAGTTCATCAAAACGTTTGGGAATGATTGCCATTGATCTGAAGTGTTACCTTGGAACATAAATACTTCAAAACTTGAGTTTTAAACAAATCAATCCTACCACGAATTTTGAAAAACTTTCTGAAATATTTTGTGATCTTTTCAAAGTTGTATTTTCATACTTCAAGTACATGCTCTACATTTTCATATCATTGAGAAAGGTTCTCTATTGTACTTGAAAGTATATTGGATTGATATCCTTGCACAAACTATTATATTCTGTTGTTCTTATTTAAGAACATTGTTGTAAAACTCATTAAAAGTTATTGTTTGAAGAAAGTGGTATATTTTCTTCAAGTGTTGTAAACTAAGATTGTTAGGAATTTGTAATTGAAGTCTTAGGGTTAGACTTGTACTTATTCTAACAGAAAGTGGAAAATCTCTTGTGGTGTGCAAGAGGACTGGATGTACCCTTGGTTGTAAGGGGTACCAGGATAAATCTCTGTGTGTTTTTACCTTCTGCCATTTACAACTTTCTTTTACTAACACAGCAAGATTAAACAATTTTTAAACAGTCACTTAAACATTCTCCAAAACTCTAAAAATAGAAAAATTGTCCAACACCTAATTCACCCCCCCTCTTAGGTGTAACTCTGTTCTTACAATGATGACAAAACTTGTATTTTTGATAACCACTTTTCTTTCTATTTCTTTGACTCCCCCTAAGCCTAAGCATTAGTTTCTCCCCACTTTACATCTTTCTCTCAAGTTTATCTCCAGCATAGTCAGAGTCACAGTATCCACTAAGTTTGTACTTAGGAGATTTCTTGTA
The DNA here is from genome assembly GCA_037974295.1 of Cicer cuneatum. Classification (NCBI taxonomy): domain Eukaryota; kingdom Viridiplantae; phylum Streptophyta; class Magnoliopsida; order Fabales; family Fabaceae; genus Cicer; species Cicer cuneatum. The sequence continues at coordinate 37,834,987 of JBBPBO010000005.1, read as the reverse complement.
GAACAAGGTAAGGTTGGTAGTGCCTTTTAAGTATCTAAGGATTCTCTTAACAGCAGTTAAATGTGATTCCCTAGGGTCAGATTGAAATCTTGCACATACACATACACTAAACATGATGTCAGGTCTAGAAGCAGTAAGGTAAAGTAGAGATCCTATCATTCCTCTATAGGTTTTTTGATCAAATTTTTGGCGTGAATCATCTTTTTCAAGTGAGCAAGTAAGGTGCATTGGTGTAGCCATAGGTTTGCAATCACTCATCTTAAACTTCTCGAGAAGCTCTTTTGTATATTTCATTTGATGAGTGTATATACTTTTTTGACTTTGCTGAATTTGGATCCCTAAGAAGAACTTGAGGTCTCCCATCATTCTTATTTGAAATTCATGCTGCATTAATTGAGAAAATGCTTGGCAAAGAGTGCCATTAGTAGATCCAAAAATAATGTCATCAACATAAACTTGAATAATAAGATTGTCCTCTTCTATTGATTTTCTAAAAAGTGTATTGTCTACTTCTCCTCTTTCAAAGTTATTTTTAAGCAAGAAGTTACGAAGTTCATCATACCATACCCTAGGTGCTTGTTTTAGACCATACAGAGATTTTCTAAGTTTAAAAACATGATTTGGAAATTCAAAACTTTCAAAACCTGGGGTTCTTTAACATAGACTTCTTCACTTATATAACCATTTAGAAAAACACTTTTAACATCCATTTGAAGTAATGTACTGTTATTATTTGCAGCAAAAGATAGTAGGATACGAATAGCTTCTAACCTGGCCACTGGAGCAAATGTCTTAGTGTAATCAATGCATTCTTGCTGATTGTAGCCTTGTGCAACAAGTCTTGCCTTGTTTCTAACCACTTCACCTTTTTCATTTAGCTTGTTTCTGAAAACCCACTTGGTTCCAATAATGTTCTTTTCTAGTCTTGGTACTAGATCCCAAACATCATTCCTGTCAAATTCATTTAACTCTTCTTGCATTGCAAGAATCCATCCATTATCTTCCAATGCTTCATCAATAGAGGTAGGTTCAATTGATGACAGTAAGCCAAACAAACTGGTGTCTTTTAGTGATGATCTGGTCTTTAAAAGATCACTTGCACTTCCAATGATTAGAGTTTCAGGATGAGATTATTTGTACTTCCATCCACATCTTTCTTCTGACTTATCTTCATATTCATCCTTTGAAATTTTATCATATTCTTCTGATTTGCTTGTATCCTCTACTTTTTCAAGTTCTTATGGTTTGTTTGCATCAGCTTCCTTTGGTTTTGGTAAACCTGCACTATCATCATCTTGCTTTGACTTTTCAAGGTCAAGCTATTTGTCATCAAATTTACCATGTATGGATTCTTCCATAATATTAGTTTCCCTATTAAACACTCTATAAGCCTTGGATCTTTCAGAGTAGCCAATGAAGGTACACTTTTGAGATCTAGAATCAAATTTTCCAAGGGTTTCTTTGGTGTTCAACATATAACAAGTACAACCAAATTGTTTAAAATAGGAGATGTTAGGCTTTTTACCTTTCCACAATTCATATGGTGTTTTATTCAATACGGATCTGATATAGACTCTATTTTGAATGTAACAGGCAGTATTAATTGCTTCAGCCCAAAGGTGTTTTGCAACATTCATATCATTTAACATGGTTCTGGCCATTTCTTGGAGTGATATATTCTTTCTTTCTACAACTACATTTTGTTGGGGTGTTCTAGGAGAAGAAAAGTTGTGAGATTTCGTTCTCATCACAAAAACTTTCAAAGAACTTGTTCTCAAATTCTCCTCCATGATCACTTTTAATTGTTATAATCTTAAGACCCTATTCATTCATGATTTGTTTGCAAAATGTGATAAATACTTTGTGGGATTCATCCTTACTTCTTAAAAAATTTACCCATGTCAACCTAATGTAATCATCTACTATAACAAAGCCATACTTCTTTCCACTTAGAGAGGTTGTTTTCACTGGCCCAAAAAGATCTTTATGTAAGAGCTTAAGGGGCTTTGAGGTAGAGACTGAGTTTTTAGGGTTAAAGGAGTTTTTTTTTTGTTTGTTTTCCCTTTTGACAAGCTTCACACATAATTTCAGTATTGTAACTAAGCATAGGTAGAAGGGGAAGTACCATTACCAACTGTGCCTTGACCAATGATCTGGATTTTTTGCTTTCCTCCAAAAGTCACTATGCCTTCTTTGCTCAAGGTTAGTTCTTGGAACATAGACTTTTCTTCTGTCATATGTCACGAGCATCCATTGTCCAGGTACCATGATTAGTGTTGTAACTTGATTGATGAAGACATCTGCAACAAAGATAATTTTGTTCTTAGGTACCCAAATCTGGTTGGGTCCTGGTTTGTTAGTTTTGAAAGGTTTCTTGTCTTTCCTTGTATTTATCATGGGACAAGATAATTTTGAGTGACCTTTCTTAGTGTAAACAGTACACAAAACATTGGAGGAAATAGGTTTAGTTTCAGTTAAAGGTTCTTCAAATCGTATACCTCTTTTACCATTGCTACTAACTCCATAAATCATAGAAGCCACTACAACATTTTTCATTTTAGGCCACACTTCACTTAGCCACGGGTAAAAAAGTGTGGCTGGAAACCGAAATAGGCAACAGTTTTTCAGGTGTTACCTATAATTTACTTATAAAGTACAATTTCTTAACTTTGAATGAAAAACCGATGCATATTTTGTTATTGTCACCGATTAAGCCACAATTTTAAAAGTGTTGCTGTTTTACCACGAAGAAAAACCGTTGCCTGATTAAGTTTAATAACTACACATTTTAAGTGTGGTCTAAAGCTATAAAAAATGTGGCCTCAGTTAGCTTAAATAATAATTAATTAATTATTGTATTTTCTTTGTTTTCTTTATTGTTGAAAAATTAGATCACTTAACTTAAAACTTTCCTATGTTAATTAAGAAACATAATGTTAATTAAGAAACAAAATGTACTGTACCCTAACTCTATTATGAAGCTTCACTCTTTCCTCTTCATTCACTCACGATCCCCTTTGTGCTGCAATCGGAACCTTCACTCTTTCCTCGAGTTGTTGCTCCGGTATCAATAGTCTTTGCACTGCGCTCGGAACCTTCAACCTTCTCAATTTCCCCTTTGCGTTGCGCATTGCTCCGGTATCAATAGTCTTTCATTTTCGTGATTCGTTGTGTCTCTGTCTTCTCCATCTTCGCTCATCGAGGTAATCATCTTCTCCCTTTTTGCTTATTATTTTTGCTCGCTACTTGCATTTTGGAACGATTTGTTAGATATTTGCTTGTTCAACTATTCGATTAGCTTGTTCCTATAGTAATAATTGTTTGTTCCAGATTTATGTTCTGATTTATGCTTTTCTTGGTTATTGGTGTGATTTTTGTTGTTTTAATTGCTTGGTCTTGGCAATAATGATGACATTAGGCTAATGATGAAGGATTTTTTGTGTATGTGGGTGTCAAGGGGAGTTAAGGGCTTTTTATGCTTTTACCTATCTTATTGTTATTTTAGCCAAAAATGTTAGTTTTATGGTGTCCAAAAAACCATAAAGATGTTACCACATATATAAGAATATGAGAGTAAAAGTACCAGTAGTGAACTGTGAAGATTGTCGAATATTATAACAGTAAATATATATGATCAGTTTTGGTTGCTTTATATATGGTAGTAATACAAAAGTTTGCAACAATAATTAGATTACGACAAAAGGTTATTGCAATTTGCTAAAAAAGAAACTAATAATGCTTTTAATCATAGCAGACACATATTTGCTTTTTGAGAGAATAAAATTAAAGACTGTTTCTCTACAAGGATTGGCATGAAGCTCAATTCAGATCAGACATAGATAGCAATCTTAGTATCTTACATCACTTCTATTTCTATATATTAATTAATGGCTTTAAAATAGTTAAGTTTAAATGATTTACTGTATATTAATAAAAAAATAATTTACTATATAAGTTGTATAATATTATTATATGATTATCTTTATATACACATGATCAATTGATATTCTCTACTTGATTAGTTATCTAAAGGTAAATCACATAATATAATGAATACTTATATATGTATCTATACTAGAATCTATATCTATATGATTGAATTAAACTTAAAGAAACAAACAAATAAGCTCACAGAGGCATAACAAACAGTCACACACACCATAATTCAACCTCAAAACAAATTAAATATATATCAAGATAAATCATGCATAATGGGGTCCTCAAAAAAAAAGTTCATACCAATAAGAACAAGGGCCTCCAACTCCATAGCTTGTAGTGGAAGTGCTGCTACTTGCATCTCCTTGATTATTAGCATTTGGAGGAATAACAGATATTGGAGCAGAAGAAGAAGGTGGAATATTTATATTAATCCATAATGTTTCATCATCAACGGTTGCAAAGTTATTATTATTAGTAGTAGTGATAATAGTACCTTGACCCTGCTCATTATTATTCAAACATGACTGTGAATTGAAAGAGACTTGGTCTAAAAAATGAGGTAGTAGAATATTTTGGTGGTGGAGTGGTTGAGAGTTATCATTATCAATATTCACATCAGAAAATGAGGTTGCAGCATGAGTAGCATTATCAATAATTTGGTTTTGTTTCACATTAGAAATTGTATTTAACAAACTTAAAAGATTATTGTTGTTGGTCCATGTTTGTGATGAGGGTATTTTGGTCATAAGAGTTATTATCATTATTTATAATGTTTAAGATTGTTGGAGTAAATAATGAAGGCATTGAAGAAATTGTGAGCCAGTGCTTTGACAAGGTCAACTATAAAGTCCCAACTATTGATATAAGAAGATGTAGGAATTGAATTAGGATCAATGACATGTTTTATTTCATGAAGAGAAAGAATGTCACCTTCAAAAGTTGATAAGTGGATTTGTGATGGAATGAGACATGGAGTGAATGTTTTGATTAAAAGGGAACAAAGTGGTATCAAGAATTTAGTAGGTATTTTTTTGGCCATACTCAATTGAGGGAAAAATTGTTTTGGTTTTAATTTTGTGTTATGTTTTTTTTTTTGTTGATATGAATTTCCATATGCTTTTTTATAAGATGTTGATGGCATATGATTTAGAAAAATAATAATTTTTATGTATAAGTAATTAAAGTCTTGAAGGCATGCCTGTAAAATCAGTAAATTCCAAAACTCAAAATGCAATCTGTAAATCTGTCTTGAAGGCATGCCTGAAAAGAAGATGAAGTTAAATTCCAAAACTTAATAACAGCAATCTGTAAAATCTGTTATGCTTGATTGTTATAATAAGCATAGTTTTGGCATGTCTTTCCCCGATTCCAAAAGTAGATCCCTTATCTAAAAACACATAAAAGGAGATTACATGAAAAAATTTGTAGTCCCCAGTGAACTAATAACCTAAATGCAAACCAGATCCATGACAGAAAAAGGTGTACATGGTAACTGAAAACAGAAAGAGACCTATTAATTATAGAGTTCACAAACTATAACACATAATTTATATTGTGAAGTAGAGGTTGTATCCAAGTTAGCTAAATCAAATAACTCCTCTAAACATCGATATTGCACTGACTACTGCATTGACCTTCAACTTTAGAATGATTTATTTTGGTTTTATTTTGGTGTTTTGATGCTATGTGTGTTATTTTGAAGTATGATGATTTGTTTCTAAAACACTAAAGTTGTAGCTGAAAGAATTAGATATCTGTTGTTTGTTTTTTCCTTTTAGATTGAAATAATTAAACTTCAATCTATATAGTATTATTTTTGTTATTTAGAGTGATGGAAAAAAGTGGACTACACTTCATAGACTTAATTCAGAGTATCAGAAAGGTGTAGAATCATTTTTAGATTTTTCCTTCACCAAAGGAGAACCTCAAGGCCACAAGATTTTATGTCCTTATGCTAAGTGTAGAAATCGTTGTTGGAGTAGAAGAAAAGTCGTTCGTGATCACCTAATAGGATTTGGTTATGTACAAGGCTACGATGTTTGGGTAAACCACGGGGAGCAAATATCATTGCCTAAAGGAAATTGATGCTCATATGGAAGATCAGGAAGACTCGCGTGATAACATCAATGGCTTACTTTATGACACATTTAGGCACGTTGAAAAGGTAGAGGGTGGCAACAAGGGACCCAATGAGGATGCTAAGAAGTTTTATAATTTAATAAATGAGGCGAAGCAAGAGTTGTATCCGGGATGTGAAAACTTCACTACTTTATCATTTATAATTCGACTTTACTTGTTAAAGTGTCTTCATGCAAGGAGCAATGTATCGTTCAATGGTCTTTTGGAGTTTTTGAAATAAGCTATGCCTAATCTGAACATTCCCGAATCTTTTAAGAAAACAAAAGCCATAATCAAGGATTTGGGCCTTGATTATAAAAAAATTCATGCATGTCCAAATGATTGTATGTTGTATTGGAAAGAGCATGAAAATGATGATACCTGTGTTGGAACCAAGTTGGTTCTAAGTACTTAGGATTTTGATGCTTACAAATGTACTCAATGTAAACTTATTTTGTACTTTGAATTATTAAGTTAAATGCCCCAGAAACTGAAGGAAACAGAAGCAGAGATCAAAGGATTCCTGAAAAATGAATTCTGGATTGACCAGAAGATATCCAGGAATGTCAAAAATATCACCAGAAGATATCTTTGCTGGCCCAGATCAGAATGAAGAAAAATCAGAAGGAAACATGGATCATATCAATGGAAAGCCTGCCAGAAGGAGAGTTGTTCCAGACAAACAGGAATCAAATATCAATTTTATTCCATAAGTTATTCTGACCAAAAGCTGGCCTGGCAGTGAAAAATTACACATTCCAGACTTGTTCCAGACTTGAGCAGAAGGTATGTTTATGAGTCCAGAACAAGAGGATCAATCCAGATTTGGCCCAGACCATAAGATAGCATGATTCAGGGCATGGAACTAAGTCCAGACCAAAAGAAATGAGTTCCAGAATCAATCCAGACCTGGTCCAAAATTAAAAGTAAAATGTCCAAACTGAAATATTTTTTGTTCAAGTTAATTTCAGAAATAATTATTTGGTCCAGATCAGAGTAAAAACTTCCAGATCAATGGTTCAGAAATAATTATTTGGTCCAGTGATGGTCCAGATCAGAAAATCAGACCATGGCCCAGTGGTGGCCGAAATCAGAGGGACAGACTGTACAGTCCCGCAAAGGCCGAATTCAGAGGATTTTAGCATATCAGGTGCGCGTCCAGGGAAGGCCGAAATCAGAAGATCAGAGGGTTAGGAAGAGTGGTCCAGGAATGGCCGAAATCAGAGGATCACATCATATCAATTCGGCTGGTCCAGTTGTGGAATATCGCATGAAGATCCAAGGGTGCATAATTGATCATGGGGATTAAAGGTGAAGATCTTATGTTATTTTTATCAAAGTATTATTAAAGATTTGTTATAAATTAAAGTGGAGTAGCATGGAAGTCAGAAGCTGTGGCGGGAAGCAATGAAATGATTTGATTGGCCAGTTATTTTGAAAGAAAATCTGAAGATATGTTTTTTATTTAAATCTGAAGAAAATCTGTGAGTTTCAGCTTTCAAGAAGCAAGTACTCTTGTTATTTTCTTTCCACTATGTCAAATCTAAGTTGTTGAAGTAGAGTCTACAATCTGAGGGAGTCAGTTGGGATAGCAGATTACTTAGCAATTAGATTCATAGTGTTGGAATTTCTTCTACAATCTGGGATTGTCAGATTGGCTGAAGACAGGAGCTGTATTCCTCAAGAGTCTAGGATTGTTAGACTATTTGAGAAGACTGACTTGGAGGGTCAGTAGCACGGTTGTAATTCAAGGTTTGAATTAGTGAAATCCTTCAAGGCGAAGGGACTGGACGTAGCCTCGTTAACTGTGAACCAGTATAAAATATGTGAGTTTTATTTTTATTTTTATTTTTATCCGCTGCTAACTCTGTTTTAATTATACATCAAGTTTTGTTTTGAAAGTATTAAATTAGGAAAAGTATTCAAGTTAAGTCAAACACAATTCAACCCCCCTTCTCGTGTTTGCACCTTCAACCTGCAGCACTTGTAAAGCTTCACGATGGAAGGAATTTACTCAAGTAGATTCAGAGTTTGAGGATCCAAAGTATGATCAGAATCTTCCTGCAAAAGTTTTGAGATACTTTTCACTGATTCCAAGACTTCAGACACTATTTATGTAATCGAAAACAGTCGAGTCGATGAGATGGCATGAAGAATGTCGAACAAAGGATGGTAAATTAAAGCATCCTACTGATGGCCAAGCATGGAAGGACTTTCACATGCTTCATCCTGATTTTGCTTCTGAGAATCGTAATGTAAGGCTTAGCTTATCAAGTGATGGTTTCAATCCGTTTAGAACTATGAGCATATCACATAGTACATGGCCTGTCATGATGGTGGTATACAATTATCCATCTTGGATGTGCATGAAATCTAAGTATACAATGTTGTCGTTATTGATTCCTGGACCACAATCACCAGGAAAAGATATCGATGTGTACTTTCAGCCATTGATCGAGGAACTAAAGGAATTATGGGAATTTGGAGTAGAAACATATGATGCCTCAAAAGATCAAACATTTGAATTGTGGGCATCTCTGCTATGGACTATTAGTGACTACCATGGGTATGCTATGTTGTCAGGTTGAAGTACCAAAGGAAAGTTGGCATGTGCGTGTTGAAATTATAACACTAATTCAACCTAGTTGAGCCACAGTCACAAAATGTGTTATATGGATCATCGTGTTTTTTTACCAGCTAGTCATGCTTGGAGGGCCAATAAAAGGTTGTTCAATGGAAAGAAAGAACATAGGTCTGCACCACCAATGTTAGAAGCTATAGAAATAGTGGAAAACTTGAAAGATTTTGAGAATGAATTTGGAAAAAAGACTAAGAAGAAAAAAATGATGGTCCATGGAAGAAGAAGTCAATATTTTTTGAGTTGTCGTATTGGGCTCAAAATACTTTACGTCATAATCTCGATGTAATGCATATTGAGAAAAACATATGTGATAGTATTATTGGGACTCTTTTGGACATATCAGGAAAGACAAAAGATCATGTTAATACTCGTTATGATCTGCAAGATATAGGGATTAGAAAGGAACTTCATCTAATAGAGATTGGCGGAGGTCGGACAAAGTTTGCAAAAGCATCTTTATCAATGAATTCCCAAGAGAAGTCTACTTTTTGCAGTGTTTTGAAGGCTACCAAGTTACCCGATGGGAGTGCTTCTAACATTTCAAAATGTGTGCATGTTGGCGATAAAAAGATATTTGGTTACAAGAGTCATGATGCACATTTCATGTTACACTACTTATTACAAGTAGCAATAAAGAGCACAATGCCAAATCTAGTGGCTGAACCTTTAATTCGTCTTGGGTCATTTTTCCGCTCTTTGTGTCAAAAAGTTATCCAAGTGCAAGATTTGGATTATCTAAATGGAGAGATTGCTTAAATACTTTGTCAATTGGAGATGGTTTTTCCTCCAAGTTTTTTTGATGTACTGGTTCATTTTCCTATTCATCTTGTACATGAAGTTAGATTGGGCAGTCCCGTTCAATTCCGATGGATGTATCCCAAAGAAAGAAACTTATGTAGACTTAAAAGTTATGTTCGTAATAGAGCTCATCCAGAAGGTTCTATTGCTGAGGGATATTTGGCTAAAAAAGCTTTGACTCTTTGCTCAAGATATTTGGTTGATGAAGCTTTGACTCTTTGATCAAGATATTTACATAAAAATGTAGATACAAGGCTGAATAGAATGAGTAGGAACTATGATAATAGTGATTCTTGTGAAGTAGATTTAAATGATCACTTTTCAAGTATTGGACGACCTTTAGGGGGGAAGCAAAATGGAAAGTTATTTTTGATAGAATCAACATCAAAAGCTCAAACCCATCGATACATATTGTTCAATTGTGATGATATTCGAACATACATAAGGTACCATAATAGTTTATTGTTTATTCCCTACTTGTATACAAAACATAACTTAGAGTTATTTTTAACAACTAATAGTGTTACCTTTGTAGAGAGTACGATCAATGTGTTAGTGGTCAGACTAAAGGAGGAAAATGGATCAAGGCTAAAAGACAAGGTCAAGATTTTAGTGAATGGTTTAAAATTCGAGCCTTGGAAAATGATGTGTCACTTCACCTCAAAGCATTATCTAGAGGTTCAAATGGTGCTGCAAAGAGGTTTTCAGGTTACCTGATCAATGGTTATAGATTTCACACTATGAAACGTGATGAAAGGCGCAAAACTCAAAATTCTAGTGTAACTATGGTTTCCTTGACATAAATTTTTGCAAGTTCTAAGGATGAAAATGTTGGAACCAAGTTGGTTCTTACAATCAAAGTTTTGATGTTAACAAAAGTATTTTTTAAGAATAATATATTTGACTTCGAAGAAGAATGCAAAAATCAGAGGATTACGTCACTAGAGGATGAAGTCACCAGAAGATATCACCAGAGGATACCTCCAGAAGATACAGCCAGAAGATGTCACCAAAGGATATCTGAGGATATCATCAAAAGCAAAAATTAGAGGATATCATCAGACGCAAGAATCGGATGACATCATCAGAGGATACCATCCGAGGCAAACATCAGAAGAAGACATGGTCCATATCAGAAGGAAACATGGTCCAGATCAGAAGAAGACATGGTCCAGATTTGAAGAAGACCTGATTCAGATTCGTAGAAGACTTGATTGAAATATCAAGGAGATCTTATCAAAGTCTAAAGAAGATTTAATTTCAATTTGAAGAAGATTTGGTTCAAATTTAAAAAGGAAAAGAATCGGGTTGAAGAATTTTCAAAAGTAATATGAGCAAGATACAATTCGAAATTAAGCTTGGATCAAGTAGAATCCTATATCTCAAATATAAATAGAGGCTTCAAGACGTAGAAGAAATCATCGAAAAACACAAGAACTCAAGCTTAAAGTTCAAAGTCATCCGAGAGTTCAAAAGAGAGAAACACTTGTGTGAAAGAGAAATATTGTCTAAGTGTTTTTTCGAGTGTGAGAGTCATTGTAATAATCAGCTTTCCAGAAGCAACTACTCAAAGCTCCAAACCCTTGTATTAAACCCGATAGTGGGGTAAGTTCCTTCTTCAATCTAGGGTTGTTAGATTGTTAGGAGAAGACTTTGCTTGTGGGGTTAAGGTGGTGTAAGTTCCTTCTTCAATCTGGGGTTGTCACATTGGTAGGAGAAGACTCGGCTTGTAGGGTCAAGGTGTTGTTGTTCCTCAAAAATCCGAGGTTGTCAGGCTGTTTTAGAAGATAGGCTTGAAGGGTCAGGTGTTGTGTAATTCAAAGTATTTGAATTAGTGGATTAAATCCTTTTGAATGAAGGGACTGGATGTAGCCAAGTTAACGGTGAACCAGGATAAATCTTTGTGCTCAAATACTTATGTTGTTATTATCCGCTGCTGCTGAGTCTGATTGTTTCTTTCCCAAATAATTTATATCAACTTTCAACAAATCAGCAAAAAGAATATAACTTTGACAAACACAATTCAACCCCTTCTCGTGTTTCGACCTTCAATTGGCATCAGAGCTCGGTCTCAAGGCTGAGCACTTTACAGTGTTTGAGAAAAGATCCAAGGGTTCAACATGTCTGTATTCAGTGAAGAAGCTGTCGGAGGAAACATCAACAGACCACCTCGGTTCGATGGTGAACGTTTTGAGTATTAGAAAGACAAGCTGAGAAGTTTTTTTTATTTCACAAGATCCTGAACTTTGGGACTTGGTGGAAGACGGTTATACTGCTCAAGAAGATGGTGATGGTGTTGAAATTCCAAGAAAGGACATGAATCCTGATCAGAAGAAGATGTACAAGATGCATCATAAATCCAGAACGTTCATGATAAATGCAATCACCTTCAAGGAATTTGACAAGCGCACCAACAAAGAGTATCTATGATAGTCTGACTCTGACCTTGAACGAAGCACGCAAGTTCAAGAAGCAAATGCCAACATCCTAGTCAAAAAGTATGAGCTGTTCCAGATAGAAGAAGATAAAGACATTGAAACAATGTTTTCCAGATTCTAGACTCTAGTCTCAGGATTAAAGGTACTCAAGAAGAGTTACACTACTGCGGATCACGTGAAGAAAATTCTTAGAAGCCTGCCAACCAAGTGGAGACTAAATATCACTGCCATGTAGGAAGCAAAGGATCTGAATACTCTAAACTTGGAAGAATTAATCAGCTCCCTCAAATCACATGAAATTGAGCTTGAAGAAGATGAGCCCAAGAAGAAGAAAAAAACCCTAGCCTTGAAATCCAAGCAGAAGAAGGTTCTAAAAGCAATAGCAGAATCAGAAGATAGTGATTCACATAATCAAAATCTGAAACCAAAGGAATAGAAGATTGCTTTCATAACCAGAAAGGTTCTAAATATGTGGTACAACAGAAAGACGAAATTTCCCCAAAGATATTCCAAGTAGTCCAACAGAGGAAAGGACGAATATGACAAGAAGAGTATTTTATGGATGCAATGAACCTGGACATATCAAGTCAGAATGTACAAACATGGAGAAAGGGAAACACCAGAAGAAAGATTTCAGACCCAAGAAGAAGAATTTGATGGCTACATGGGATGATTCTGATGAATCTTCTGATGATGAAGAAGCAGAATTGGCTACGATGGCTTACACCAACTCTGCCTCTGGATCCAACACAGATTCTGACTCTGGAAGTGAATCAAAAGAAAAAGATGTATTTTCTGAATTCACTTGATCTGATTTAATTACTCCAATAAATGACATTTTAAATGTTAATAACAAATTGTCTTTAAAACTGAAAACACTTAGGAAAGAAAATAAAATTCTAACCAAAGAAGTTAATGTTTTAAAGAAGCAAAGTGCAGAATGTAAAACAGAAAGTGCGGCTCTTAAAACTAATATTGCTGAACTTAAGGCTGAAAATCTAACTCTAAAAAGTAATCATTGTTCAACATCAAGTGAAAATGCAACATGTAATTCTGATATGCATGAACAAGTATTTCAAGTTTTTATTGCTAATGGTATGGAAAGAAGCAAATATGCTTCTATGATTTATGGAGTTAGTATTTGAAGAATCTGCAACTGAAACTAAACCTATTTCCTTTGATGTTTTGTGTATTGTTTGTACTCAGAAAAGGTCACTCCAAATTGTCTTGTCCCATGATAAATACAAGGAAAGACAAGAAACTTTTCAAGACTAACGAACCAGGACCCAACCAGATTTGGGTACCTAAAAACAAAATTATCTTTGTTGCAAATATCCTCAGCAATCAAGTTACAACACCAATCATGGTACCTGGACAGTGGATGCTTGCGACATATGACAGGAGAAAATTCTATGTTCCAAGAACTAACCTTGAGCAAAGGAGGCACAGTGACTTTTAGAGGAAAGCAAAAAGGCCAGATTATTGGTCAAGGCACAGTTGGTAATGGTATTTCCCCTTCTATTAAAGATGTCTTATTAGTTAAAGGTCTTGTGCATAACTTATTAAGTATTAGTCAGTTAAGTGATAATAATTATGATATTATATTCAATCAAAAAACATGCAAGGCAATCAGTTAGAAGGATGGATCTGTACTCTTAACGGGTTAGAGGCAAAACAACATTTAGAAGATAAATCTATTTAGTCTATAGAAAAAAAAATGTTAAGTGTCTTATGTCAGTAAATGAAGAGAAACTAATTTGGCACAAATGATTAGGTCAAGCAAACCTTAGATAAGTTTCAAAACTGAATAAACTTCAATTGGTGAGAGGTCTACCTAAGCTTAGTTATAAAACTTAAATTATGTGTGAAGCTTGTCAAAAGGGAAAAAAAACAAAAAAACTCTTTTAACCCTAAAAACTCAGTCTCTACCTCAAAGCCCCTTGAGGTCTTACAAAGAGATCTATTTGGGCAAGTGAAAACAGCTTCTCTAAGTACAAAGAAATATGGTTTTGTTATAGTAGATGATTACACTAGGTGGACATGGGTAAAATTCTTAAGAAGTAAGGATGAATCCCACAAAGTGTTTATCACATTTTGCAAACAAATCATGAATGAAAAAGGTCTTAAGATTATAACAATTAGAACTGATCATGGAGGAGAATTTGAGAACAAATTCTTTGAAAGTTTTTGTGATGAGAATGGAATCTCTCACAACTTTTCCTCTCCTAGAACACCCCAACAAAATGGAGTCATAGAAAGAAAGAATAGATCACCCCAAGAAATGGCCAGAACCATGTTAAATGATATGAATGTTGCAAAACACTTTTGGGCTGAAGCAATTAATACCGCATGTTACATTCAAAATAGAGTCTATATCAAATCCATATTGAATAAAACACCATATGAATTGTGAAAAGGTAAAAAGCCTAACATCTCTTATTTTTTAAAATTTTGCTATACTTGTTATATGTTGAACACCAAAAATAACCTTGGAAAATTTGATTCTCGATCTCAAAAGTGTACCTTCATTGGCTACTCTGAAAGATCCAAGGCTTATAGAGTGTTTAATAAGGAAACTAATATTGTGGAAGAATCCATACATGTTAAATTTGATGATAAACAGGTTGACCTTGAAAAGTCAAAGCAAGATGATGATAGTGCAGGTTTACCAGAACCAAAGGAAGCTGATGCAGACAAACCAGAAGAACTTGAAAAAGTAGAGGATGCCAGCAAAGCAGAAGAACACAACAAATCTTCAAAGGATGAATCTGAAGATAAGACATAAACCTAACCAAGAACCCTATCTTACACTCTAGAGCCAAACACATTGAAATAAAACACCATTTCATTAGGGACCATGTTCAAAAAGGGACTTTAAGCATCCAATTTGTGGACACTGATCATCAATGGGCTGACATCTTCACCAAAGCATTACCAGAAGATAGGTTCGAGTTCATCAAGAAGCATCTCAGCATTACCTCCATATCTGCCTAGCTCAAGTAGTCATCTTCGGAATTTTTAAATTTCTTGTAATTTTATTTTCTGCCTTTTATTTTCTGTTTTACTTTCTGTAATTTGTAAAGAGAAAAACAAAAAATACAAAAATAGTAGGACCTCTTTTTGGCTGATGACAAAAAGAGGGAGAGAGAGAGAGAGAAAAAAAGGAGAAATAAGTAGAAAAAGAGAGAAAAAAAGGAGAAATAAGTAGAAAAAGAGAGATAAAAAGGAAGAAGGAGTGAAAAAGAAAGAGATGAAAAGAGAATGAGTTGAAAAGGAGAGGAAACAGGGGGAGAGAAAAATAAAGAGAGAAAAAGAAGGAGTTGAAAAGGAGAAGAAACAGGGAGAGAGAAAAATAAAGAGATGAAAAGAGAAGGAGTTGAAAAGGAGAGGAGAAGAGAAGAAAAGAAAGAGTGATCAAGAAGGAGTTGAAAAGGAGAAGAAAAATTCAGCATCAGACTTAGGGGGAGAGATTGGTCTGAGGGGGAGTAATTCAAGTCTTCAAGTTATAAACTAGCAAAATAAGTGAAGAAGACTATGTTAAACAACCCCCATGTTTTAAAAGTTCTGAATTTCCAAATCATGTTTTTAAACTTAAAAAGTATTTTTTATGGTTTAAAACAAGCACCTAGGACATGATATGATAGACTTAATAACTTCTTGTTTAAAAATAACTTTGAAAGAGGAAAAGTAGACAATACACTTTTTAGAAAATCAATAGAAGATGATATTCTTATTATTCAAGTTTATGTTGATGATATTATTTTTGGATCTACTAATGGCACTCTTTGCCAAGAATTTTCTCAATTAATGCAGCAAGAATTTCAAATGAGTATGATGGGAGAACCTAAGTTCTTCTTAGAGATACAAATTCAGCAAAGTCAAAAAGGTATATGCATTCATCAAACGAAATATACAAAAGAGTTTCTCAAGAAGTTTAAGATGAGTGATTGCAAACCTATGGCTACACCAATGCACCCTACTTGCTCACAAAAGGATGATTCAGGCCAAAATGTTGAACAAAAAACCTATAGAGGAATGATAGGATCTCTACTTTACCTTACTGCTTCTAGACCTGACATCGTGTTTAGTGTATGTGTATGTGCAAGATTTCAATATGACCTTAGGGAATCACATTTAACTGTTGTTAAGAGAATCCTTAGATACCTAAAAATCACTACCAACCTTACCTTGTTCTACAAGAAATCTGCTCAGTACAAACTTAGTGGATACTGTGATTCTGACTATGATGGAGATAAACTTGAGAGTAAGATCACAAGTGGAAACTGCACATTTTTAGGTGAAAACTTAATATCCTAGTCAAGTAAGAGACAAAGCATAATAGCCATGTTAATAGTAGAGGCTCAATACATTTCAGCAGCCGGATGCAGTTCTCAACTCATTTGGATGAAGCATCAGCTGGAAGACTACAAAATCCTAGAAACCAGCATTCCCATCAATTGAGACAACACATTTTCCATCAATCTAACCAAACCACTACCTGAAGATAGGTTTGACTTCATCAAGAAAAACCTAAACCTTACCTTCATGTCTGACTGACAGCTTAGTTAATTTTTTTTTCTTGTAATTTTTTATCTTAATGTTATTAAAAAAAAAATCTCGTTCATTCGTTTTTGTCAGATGACGAAAGGTGGAGAAAGATATTTGATAAAGAAAAATAAATTGGGGCTTAGACTTAGGGGGAGAAAGATATAAAGTGGAGCTTAGTCTTAAGGGGAGTCAAAGAAATAGAAAGAAAAATGGTTACAAAAAATACAAGTTTTGTCATCATCAAAAAGAGGGAGATTGTTGGAACCAAGTTGGTTCCTACACTCAAAGTTTTGTTGTTAACAAAAGTATTTTATGAGAATAATATATTTGACTTCAAAGAAGAATGAAAAAATCAGAGGATGACATCACCAGAGGATACCACCAAAGGATGTCACCAGAGGATGAAGTTACTAGAAGATATTGTTGGAACCAAGTTGGTTCTAAGTAATTAGGATTTTGATGTTTACAAAAGCACTCCATGTAATCTTATTTTGAACCTTGAATTATTAAATCAAATGCCACCAGAAGCTGAAGTAATCAGAAGCAAAAGATCAAAGGGTTCCAGAGATTGAATCCTGAAGGTACCAGAAGATACTCCAGGATGTCAAAACATCACCAGAAGATATCTTTACTAGCCCAGTTCAGAAGGAAGCAAAGTGAGAAGGAGACCTGGACCAGACCAGAAGGAAGCCTGCCAGAGGGAGACTTATCCATACCAGAAGGAATCAAATGTCAGATTTATTCCAGAAGTTATTCTGACCAGAAGATGGCCTAGCAGGGAAATGATAAACAGCCCAGACTTGATCCTGACTTAATCAGAGGGTAAATTAATGGGTCCAGAACAAATGAATTAATCTAGATTTGACCCAGACCAGAAGATAGCATGGTTCAGGATATGAAACTAAGTCCAGACCAGAAGAAATGATCTCCAGAACTGATCCAAAACAGAAGGTAAAATGTCCAGAAGTTTATGCATCGAATGGGGACGATAAATTTTGCTAGAATTCGGGAAAAAGAGGTACAATATTTATTCTTATTTATGTGTCTTTGTTATATATAAATAACAAGTTGCCCAAATAAGTTTTAATTACTCTATTTTCAATTGTTTACCAATAAAGCGTGCAAAGAAGGAAAATGGGGAGGAAGTCACTCAAGCTGAAATGTTTGTGATAACTCGTTAGCGAAGAAAAGGAAAAATTGATGAAGAAACAGATAATGCTATTGTATGTTTTTCTTTTCATTATATACTTTTAATGTCTACATTTTCAACTTTTAACATTGATTTTTTTCCTATCAAGCTAAACTTCAAGATTCAATTCAAAATTCTAGTGAGCCTCCTGACCAAGCCTTTCAATCATTGTTCGGTAAAGAAAAGCCCGGTCGAGTTCGTTGTTATGGAAGAACAGCTAAACCATAAATGTTAAATAAAATGAAGTGATTGCTAACATTAAAAAACAGTATGAAGGTGAAATTATTAGCATGAAGGAAAGGATGGAAGAATATGAATCGTTTACAAAGAAAAGGATGAAAGCATATGAGGAACTTCTAAAATGTGTGTTGAAGCTGCAAAACTCAAGTTTAAGTGAAACTGTTGTTGATAACATGATGGGACATGCTTTAGGCATTGCAAATAGTGCGGCACTCCATTCTTCTACATCAACCCATGTTCCAGAAAAGGTATAAGTATATTAGTCTGACTTATTTAACTATGAAATTAGATGAGTTGATTTATTGCTATGGTATATGAGGTTTAATATTGAATGGCCATTAAATATTGAATGTTAACACATGCACATAGTGCGGCACTCTTATATACATAGAGAGAGTATAAAAATCAATTAGTTTATTCCTACAATATTGCTGGATTTCGGTTACTGAAAACATATAGTCAATAGGTGAAAAAGTTGTTAACATGTGTAGTTGAACAACACATCATGCTGTTACTAGAAACTAGGAGCATAGTTCTACTGGATTTAGTTGAACAACACATCATGATGTTACTAGAAAGTAGGAAATTACTTAGAGTAGTTTAAATATAATTTTAAAAAAAACTGGTAATAAATTAAAAAATTCGATAACTTCTTAAAAATTGTTAATTAATTACAAAATAGGGCTGATATAAAATTATTAAAAACTTTCCTCTAAATAGTTGTTACTAATACTTACTATTTTCATATTCGACTTGAAGATCATCACCAAGATACATGAAGCTAGTGGAATGTATCGAAGACTTGGTTGTTTGATAAGACAATTGGTTTTTCTGGGATGCCTAGTAATAGAGCTCATACAATATTTTGATAAGTAAATTATTTGATTATCATGTATTGGTTTTTCTTGGATGTTTATTAATATTTATATTACAATATTTTGATAAGACTGTGGCCTAAACATGTTACAATATTTTGATAAGACCGTTGGCAAAACCAACTCATAAAATATTTATGAAATATTTATAACTGAACATCTAAAATATTTATGAAATATTGGCAAAACCAACTCATAAAACTGTGGCCTAAACAAATAGCCAAAATCTAAAACAATTGTGGCCGAAATGTGTTACCAACATTTCGATAACTGTGATCTAAAGTTATATGCAACACATACAAATCTATTTCCTTAAACCAAAAAACCGCTGCCTATGCTTTTGACAACTTTATAAATGTGTTGCACCACACTTTTTTATTGTTGCCACAATTTATAAAACTATGGCCTAAACAACTAGGTAACATCTAAAACAATTGTGGCCGAAATGTGTTACCAACGTTTCGATAACCGTGGTCTAAAGTTATATGCAACACATACAAATCAATTTCCTTAAACCAAAAAATGTTGTCTATGCTTTTGACAACGTTATAAATGTGTTGCCTGAAACAAATATAATATATACAAAACCGTGACCTAACTGTATATGCAACATTTACGAAATGTTGGCAAAACCAACTCATAAAACCGTGGCCTGAAACATTAAAAAAAAAAACGTTGTCTCTTTGAGTGTCTTCAGCAACAGTGTTTTAGAATTCATGGGCAAAAGTAAAAAACCATTATGTTTGCTAATAGGCAACGACCACTTACACCACACTTTGTGAACCGTTGCAAAACTGCTGCCTAACCTTTAGGCGACGGTTTATTTGGTTTACACCACACTTTTTTATTGTTGCCACAACTCAAAAAGGTTGTAGTGAGCATATTTGCTTCCTTCCATACCCTTAGCAAGAAAGTCTTGAAATACTTGTTCATGCATATCATAATTACATGTAGTATTTTCACTTGATGTTGAACAATGATTACTTTTTAGAGTTAGATTTTCAACCTTAAGTTCAGCAAAATTAGTTTTAAGAGTTGCATTTCCTATTTTACATTCTACACTTTGATTCTTTAAAACATTGACTTCTTTGGTTATAATTTTATTTTCTTTCTTAAGTGTTTTCAGTTTTAAAGACAATTTATTAATATTTAAAAAATCATTTATTGCAATAATTCAGAAAATACCTTTTTTTCTTCATCTGCTGATTCACTTCCAGAGTGAGAATCTATGTTGAATCCAGAGGCAGAGTTGGTGTGAGCCATCATAGCCAAATCTGCTACTTCATCATCAAAAGATTCATCATAATCATCCCATGTAGCCATCAGATTCTTCTTCTTGGGTCTGGAATCTTTCTTCTGGTGTTTCCCTTTCTCCATGTTTATACATTCTAACTTGATATGTCCAGGTTCATTGCATCCATATAAGATGATACTTTTCTTGTCATAATCATCCTTTCCTCTATTGGAATGCTTGGAATACCTTTGGGGAAAATTCTTATTTCTGTTGTGCCACATCTTTAGAACCTTTCTGGTTATGAAAGCAATCTCCTCTTCCTCAGGGTTCAGATTCTGATCATCTGAATTGCTATCTTCTGATTCTGATGTTGCGTTTAGAACCTTCTTTTGCTTGGATTTCAAGGCTAGGGTTTTGTTCTTCTTCTTGGGATTATCTTCTTCAAGCTCAATTTCATGTGAATTGAGGGGGCTGATTAATTCTTCCAGCTTTAGAGTTTTCAAATCCTTTGCTTCATGAATGGTAGTGATCTTTGGTCTCCCCTTGGTTGGCAGGCTCCTAAGGATTTTCTTCACATGATCAGCAGTAGTATAACTCTTCTCAAGTACCTTTAATCCTGAGACTAGAGTCTGGAATGTGGAAAACATTGTTTCAATGTCTTCCTCTTCTTCCATGTTGAACAACTCATACTTTTTGACTAGGAGGTTAGCCTTTGCTTCTTGAACTTGCTTGCTTCCTTCATAGGTCAAAGTCATACTATCATAAATACTCTTTGTTGTCTCTTTGTTGGTGCACTTGTCAAATTTCTTGAAGGTGATTGCATTTATCATGAATGTTCTGGATTTATGATGCATTTTGTACATCTTCTTCTAATCAGCATTCATATCCTTTCATGGAATTTCAATACCATCAGTATCCTCTGGAGCAATATAACCATCTTCCACCAAGTCCCAAAGTTTAGGATCTTGTGAAATATAGAAACTTCTCATTCTGTCTTTCCAATACTCAAAACGTTCTCCATCAAACAGAGGTGGTCTGTTGATGTTTCCTCCGGCAGCTTCTTCACTGCATC
Source organism: Cicer cuneatum (assembly GCA_037974295.1). Lineage (NCBI taxonomy): Eukaryota > Viridiplantae > Streptophyta > Magnoliopsida > Fabales > Fabaceae > Cicer > Cicer cuneatum. The sequence goes on along the minus strand of JBBPBO010000005.1, from coordinate 37,813,895 downwards.
CAAACATATTGAATCCTTAGATCTTCTCTCAAACACTATAAACTGCTCAACCTTGAGACCAAGCACAGATGCCAACTGAAGGTGCAAACACGAGAAGAGGGGGTTGAATTGTGTTTGCCAAAGTTGAATTCTTTTTGCTGATTTATTGAAAGTTGATATAAATTATTTGGGGAAGAAACAATCAGACTCAGCGGCAGCGGATAATAACAGCATAAGTATTTGAACACTGAGATTTATCCTGCTTAACCATTAACTTGGCTATATCTAACACTTCTCGGGGGATTCCATCCTCAAACGCAAAGTTTATGGCTGACCGATATAGCACATCATCATTTAGCTATTGCAATTCTTTTTCTCATTGCCGGTCATATGTATAGAACTAACTTCGGTATTGGCCACAGTATAAAGGATACTTTATAAGCACATACTCCTTCGGGGGGTAAATTGGGGCGTGGACATAGGGGTCTTTATGACACAATCAATAATTCAATTCATTTTCAGTCAGGCCTTGCTCTAGCCTCTTTAGGGGTCATTACTTCTTTGGTAGCTCAACACATGTACTCGTTACCTTCTTATGCATTTATAGCGCAAGATTTTACTACTCAAGCTGCGTTATATACTCATCATCAATACATTGCTGGATTTATTATGACAGGGGCTTTAGCTCATGGAGCGATATTTTTTTATTAGAGATTACAATCCCGAACTGAATGAAGATAATGTATTGGCAAGAATGTTAGAGCACAAAGAAGCTATCATATCCCATATAAGTTGGGCCAGCCTATTTTTGGGGTTCCATACTTTCGGACTTTATGTCCATAATGATGTCATGCTTGCTTTTGGAACTCCGGAGAAACAAATCTTGATCGAACCTATATGTTCCCAATGGATACAATCTGCGCATGGTAAAACCTCATTAGGATTCGATGTACTTTTATCTTCAATGAATAGTTCGGTGCTCAATGCGGGGCGAAGCATATGGTTGCCTGGTTGGTTAAATGCAATTAATGAAAACAATAATTCTTTATTTTTAACAATTGGGCCTGGAGACTTCTTAGTTCATCATGCTATTGCTCTTGGTTTACATACAACTACATTGATCTTAGTAAAAGGTACTTTGGATACTTTGAATTACACAGCACCTAACTCTACAAGCCAAGTCTTCTCCTACCAATCTAAAAACCCCAGATTGAAGAAGGAACTTACACCACCTTAACCCTACAAGCCAAGTCTTCTCCTATCAATCTGACAACCTCAGATTGAAGAAGGAACTTACACCACTATCGGGTTTAATACAAGGGTTTGGAGCTTTGAGTATTTGCTTTTGAAAACCTGATTATAACAATGATTCTCTTGAGTAGTTGCTGCTAGAAAGCTGATTATAACGACGACTCTCTTGAGTAGTTGCTTCTGGAAAGCTGATTATAACGGTGACTCTCACACTCGAAAAAACACTTAGACAATATTTCTCTTTTTTGAACTCTCGAATGACTTTGAACTTTAAGCTTGAATTCTTGTGTTTTTCGATGATTTCTTTGACGGCCTGAAGCCTCTATTTAAAGTTGAGATATGGGCTTTGTCCAAGCTTAATTCTGAATTGTATCTTGCTCATATTTCTTTTGGAAACTCTTCAGCCCGATTCTGTTTCTTTTTAATTTCGAACCAAATCTTCTTTGACCTTTTATCAAATCTCCTTCAATTTTCCATCAGGTCTTCTTTGATATTTGAATCAATTCTTCTTAAAACTTTGATCAGATCTCTCTCAAATTCAATCAAGTCTTCTTCGAATTTGAATCAAGTCTTCTACGAATCTGAATCGCGTTTTAAATATGGATCGTGTGTTCTTCTGATATAAACCATGTCTTCTTCTGGACCATGTATTCTTCTAGACCATGTTTCCTTCTGATCTGGACCATGAATGATATCATCTGATGATGTCAGCTAATTCTTGCCTCTGATGATATCCTCTAATTTTTTCTTTTGATAATATCCTCTTATTTTTGCCTTTGATGACATCCTCTGATTCTTGCTTTTGATGGGATCCTTTTGTGATATCTTCTGGTTATGTCCTCTGGTGATATCTTCAAGTTTCCTTTGGAGGTATCCTCTGGTGATATCTTCTAGTATCCTTGGAGGTATCCTCTAGTGATATCTTATGGTATCCTCTGGAAGTATCCTCTGTGATATCTTCTGGTATCCTCTAGTGATATCTTCTGATATCCTATGGAGGTATCCTCTGGTGACATCTCCTGGTTGTATCTTCTGGAGGTATTGTTGGAACCAAGTTGTTTCTTGCAATTAAAGTTTTGATGTTAACAAATGTATTTTATGAAAATAACATATTTGACTTAGAAGAAGAATGAAAAATGTCACCAGAAGAATAGATCAGAGGATGACGTTACCAGAAGCAGAAATTAGAGGATGACGCCACCAGAGGATGTCACCAGAAGATGACTGTAACACCCCGAGTTTAAAACACAGCGCGGGTGCATTTTTTTTTATTTATTTTTTTAAAAAATCAATAATAAAAATGATTTTCCAGATTTAATTCGAAATGAATTAAAATAAAGTGTTTCGTAAAATAGTACGCCGTGGATTAATCGATGAACGTAACAAAATAAATTCATAGTAATCGCAATAAATACTTAATTTTGGAAATTCAATATTAAACAATAAGACATTTTCAAAAGATAACAATGTAATAGCATTCCCAAAAGACAATATCAGAGTGCGGAATAAGTAGTACAACAATTTTCCCAAAATAAAAACAAAATACATTTCCAGCTCAAATCCTATACATCAAGTCTAACTGATCATGCGCTAAAGCTGCAGGAGCACGGATTTCCTCCGCATCCCACACAAGTCTTCTCCGACTCTGCCGCTCACCTCGATGTAACCTCCTCCTCCTCATCATACAGAGAGGGGTCGGTGTCCTCAGAAGTCAGATCAATACACAGTCTCGGTTGCTTCGGCGGTGCCGGAATCTCATAACAATCATCAGAGATCCTGGATGGACCCGGAATCTCAGCTTCTACTGGCTTCAGCTCTTCATTCTTCCCTTCTGCCTCAGACTCATGTACATCTCCTCCAATCACCGGGTTGGGAGTCACCACTGTCACTGTGGCCTCCGTCTCAACCCCTCTAGCTGACTCCTAAGCGTCATCAAAAATTTCGTGCGCCTCCAATACCAGACGGGAAGGCACAGGAAAATCTATACTCGCATAAGTGCGCTCCACGAAATCCTCTACTCCGTCGATCCTGCTCGTCCTTTCCAACCACCCCGTGTAAGTCGCCCTGCTTGAGATGGGGTCAAATACCCAAGCAGTTCGCGAATAGCAATCAAGGAAGTCTAACGACATTTCCGTCGTCCGGGTACCCACGGGTGGCATGGGTTTGGGGGGCATCTGAGGGCAAAGCTCAACTTCCACAATATAATAGCAAGGGTCACCGACCGAAATTAACAAATAATCACATATCATACATCTCACAGCAACTATTATATCCATGGTACAACGTATGACGATGAGGAAAATAATAATGCTCATTTGAAATTTAATGACATATATGCCTTTTCAAAAACAGCAGCCAATTATTATGAAATATGTTGTAAGTACAAACAACACCTCAGCAAATCACAATCATTAAATCATAAATTCAGATTCTGTATAGTACTCACACACATCAATTTCCACCCATTCATCATATAATCAATCGTGACCCACCAGTCAATCCCTCAACGCAATATGTATATGCTCATGTATACAATTTTCTTAGAATCACCAAGGTGCACTCGCTCAACAGACCAGCACAATATGATTGACTTTAACGGCCCTCAAGACCAAGGTGCAATCGCTCTACAGATCAGCACCTAGTGCAGTCGCTCAACAGACCAGCACGTTTGACATATACCAAGGTACAATCGCTCAACAGATCAGTACCTAGTGCAGTCGCTCAACAGACGAGCACTCGTGCAATCCCTCAATGCAAATCACAATCATTAAATCATAAATTCAGATTCTGTACAGTACTCACACACATCAATTTCCACCCATTCATCATATAATCAATCGTGACCCACCAGTCAATCCCTCAATGCAATATGTATATGCTCATGTATACAATTTTCTTAGAATCACCAAGGTGCACTCGCTCAACAGACCAGCACAATATGATTGACTTTAACGGCCCTCAAGACCAAGGTGCAATCGCTCTACAAATCAGCACCTAGTGCAGTCGCTCAACAGACCAGCACGTTTGACATATACCAAGGTACAATCGCTCAACAGATCAGTACCTAGTGCAGTCGCTCAACAGACGAGCACCCGTGCAATCGCTCAACAGATTAGCACGTGGTTGTGCATTTCAGGGTACAGACGCTCAATAGTCCAGTACCAGTGCAGTCGCTCACACCTGTTAAGACAAACTCTCAAATTTAATGTTTTGATGAAAACAAACAAAGGTTAATTAAAGATTGTTTAATTATGATTCTAAATGTATTGTTAATTTAACCTGTGCTTTTGAGTGTTTTAAATCATAGACAGGTTTCAAAAGAATCAAAGAAAACAGTATCAGAAGAACATTCTTCACATTCTGGAAAACGGAGAATGTTCGCCAGACTGTGACAGCATATAGACCCAACTTTCTCCATCACTTAATTAAAGTTGTTGGCTCTGGAAGTTACATGGATATGATCACTACATGGCAAAGAACACATAGGATCAATTCAGATGAAGAGAACTTTTGAATTGAGAAAGATAAAGACTCTCAAAGATGCCTGTTCAGACTGTTCTGGAAACAATAGGTATCAGACTCCAGAAGATACCTCATGAAGTAAATTACCAAAAGATACATTCTGGAAATTACCAGATGATACATTATGGAATTTAACAGAGGATACCTAAAGAACAAACATCCAGAACGATCAATCAATCTCCAGGCAGTTTTAGAAGCTTCAGTACAAGCTTCTTACTTCAAGCTTTCGTGATTGTTTTCAATCTGTTTTTACTGATCCAAAGCTTCAGATCAAGCCAGCAAAATTACCACTTATCAGAAGCTTCAGAAGATCATTAACAACTCAAGAAAGATTGATCCAAAACACTGTAGCTCAAGACTGATCAGGAAAATAAAAGGATTATTTTTAATTAGAAATAAAGCCATTGGTCCAGTCTGACACAAAGCCTTTACTACGGCTATATTGGCCTTCATTCACTGCTTTCAAGCCTATAAAAGGAAGGCCACAGCTCAAGGAAAAATCAAAAGTTCAAGTGTTAACACAGCTATCACAATCATTCACATTCATACTTGAAGTTCTGAAAATCACTTACAGAATCAGTTTTTAGTTAAATTGTTTTACTCTGATATATATTCTGATTTATCTGTAAAGAATCGAATCTCAAACAAGAGTTGAGAATTCACAGATTCTAAACAAAATCAATCTCATCATCATTGTAAACTCAAACTATAAGAGTAAAAGATAGTTTGGGTAGATTGTAAGAAATCCTATCAAGATTGATAGGTGATTTGGTTACACTTTTTCTGGGTAGGAATTAGTTTAAGTTCTGAAAACAAAAGATCAAGGTTGATCTAGACTAGGTGCTGTAAAACCAAGAAGGTTCTTGTTTTAAACACTTAATGGAAAATCTCACTTCGTGAGAACTGGACGTAGCCCAAGTTTGGGTGAACCAGGATATATCTGCGTGTGGTATCTCTTATCCCTTATCTCTTTATTTAGTTTAATCGTGTTTCAAAGATTAAAATACAAAACTGTTTTCTGTTTTAAACACTAATCTGAACATTCTCCGTTTTATATTCAAACCAAGAACGTTCACCATTTTTTTGCTTCCTTAACCAAGAACTTTCTTGTGATTAAAACTGAAGTTTTTCTGGAAATTTTAAAAATGGAGATTTACAATTCAAACCCCCCTTCCTTGTAAATCAATTTTGCTACTTCAACACCAACTCTGGATCCAACACAGAATCTGATTCTAGAAGAGAATTAGAAGATGATGAAATTGAGGTATATTCTGAATTCACTCAATCTGATTTGATTACTGCTCTGAATGATTTTTTAAACAGTAATTACAAATTATCATTAAAAATGAAAACTCTTAAGAAAGAAAATACAAATCTAACAAAAGAAGTTAATGTTTTAAAGAATCAGATTGCAGAATTTAAAACAGAAAGTGTCATTCTTGAAACTAATATTTCATAATTGAAAACAGAGAATGTATGTTTGAAAAACAGTTTTGCTGAACTTAAAGATGAAAGTTTAAATTTGAAAAATAATCATAATTCAACAGCAATTGAAAATACCACAAGTAAATCTTATATGCATGAACAAGTTCTTCAAGAATTTCTTGATAGTGGTATGGAAAGAAGCAAATATGCTTATATGATTTATGGAGTCAGTAGGAATGGAAATAGAGGTATAGGATTTTAAGAAACTATTACTGAACCTAAACATGTGCTTAAACATGTTCCCTCTGATATTGTGTGTGCTGTTTGTTACAAGAAAGGTCATTCCAAAGTGTCTTGTCCTATGCTAAATACAAGGGAAAACAGGAAACTTTTCAAGACTAACAAACCTGGACCCAACTAGATTTGGGTACCAAAAGGTAAAATTGTTTATGTTGCAGATGTTCTAAGCAACCAAAGTGAAACACCAGTCATGGTGCCTGGTAAACAGATGCTGGCAATATATGAAGGGAAAAAGGTTTATGTTCCAACATCTATCAAGCAGAAGCAAAGTAACTCTGGTGGAAGAAGAACTGGTAAATACAATACCTATCATAACCAGAACCAGAATCATAAGAGGAACAAGAAATACCAAAGAGATCACACATATCACACAAATCAAAACAGACAGAGAAATCATACATATCAAAACTGGAACTACCAAAAGAAACAGAATTATCATCAGTTCAAAAATTATCAGAGGAACCTGATATATCAGTAGAAAAAGAAGAATCAGAAGAGTTCTTCAAACACTCCAGTGGAATTCATCAAGACTACAAACCTGGAAGGGAATTCAAATTCCTTCATCCAGACTCTCTAATCACAGAATATGCAAGTTCAGAATCTGAAAACCAGAAAAGAAGAAATACGAGGGTTTTCAGAGTGAAACTAAAACTGGTCATATAGGTTATATCTTTCTTTAAATATTATTATTGTATTGATATTCTGTTTACTGTGATAACAAGAAGATTGATCTTAAAAATCAAAGCTAGATAGGTATGTTGCAGTTTCTCAAATATTTAAAGGAACCATGTGATCCACAAGAATTGAACACTTCAGCAGAAACAGCATTCTAGTGGTTTTAAAAAACAAGCAGAAACCACCAGAAGCAGAATTAAGGTTAACCAAAACTAGAGGAAACTGATGCAGGTTTACTAGAACCTGAAGCTGATACAGATCTACAAGAACCAGAAGCTGATGCAGGCAAAAGAACTTGAAAAAGCAGAAGATACCAGCAAGCATACGACAAGTCTTCAGAGGATAAATCTGAAGATAAGTTAGAAGAAAGAAAAGATCACTCCAAGACATGGCCAGAACTATGTTAAATGATTTAAATGTTGCAAAAAAAATTTGGGCTGAAGCAATCAACACTGCATGTTACATTCATAATAAAGTCTATATTAGATTTACAAGAACCAGAGAAAGTAGAAGCAGATAAACCAGCAGAACATGGAGAAGTGGAGGATACAAGCAAGTCAGAAGCATGTGACACATTTTCAAAGGATGAATCTGATCAAATCAGAACCAGTCATGAGAAATCAGAAGAGAAATCTGGATGGAAATATCAATCATCCCATCCTGAAAATCTAATCATTGAAAGTGGAAGTGATTCTTTAAAAACCAGATCATCACTAAAAGACATCAGTCTGTTTGGCTTACTCTCATCGATTGAGCCTACCTCTGTTAGTGAAGCATTGGCAGATGATGGATGGATTATTGCAATGCAAGAAGATTTAAATGAATTTAAAAGGAATGATGTTTGGGATCTAGTTCCCATACCAGAAAAGAACATTGTTGGAACCAAGTGGGTCTTTAGGAATAAGCTAAATGAAAAAGGTGAAGTTGTTAGAAACAAGGCAAGACTTGTGGCACAAGGTTACAGTCAGCAAGGAGATATTGACTACACTAAGACTTTTGCTTCAGTGGCCAGATTTTTCTGAATTAATGCAGCATGAATTTCAAATAAGTATGATGGGAGAACTTAAGTACTTCCTAGGAATACAAATTCAACAAAGTTAAAAAGGTATATACATTCATCAATCAAAATATACAAAAGAGCTTCTCAAGAAGTTTAAGATGAGTGATTGCAAACCTATGGCTACTCCAATGCAACCTACCTGCTCACTTGAAAAGGATGACTTAGAACAAAAAGTTGATTAAAAATCCTACAGAGGAATGATAGGATCTCTACTCTATCTCACTGCTTCAAGACCTGATATCATGTTTAGTGTATGGGTATGTGCTAGATTTCAGTCTGACCCTAGGAAATCCCATTTAACTGCTGTTAAGAGAATCCTTAGATACCTAAAAGGCACTACCAACCACACCTTGTTCTACAAGAAAACTCCTACATACAAGCTGAGTGGATACTGTGACTCTGATTATGCTGAAGATAAACTCGAAAGAAAGAGTACAAGTGGAAATTGCACATTCTTAGGAGAAAATTTAATATCCTGGACAAGCAAGAGACAAAGCACCATTGCCATGTCAACAGCAGAAGCTGAATACATTTCAGCAGCCTGATGCAGCTCCCAACTCATTTAGATGAAACATCAGCTGGAAGACTACAAAATCATGGAAACAAACATCCCTTTATACTGTGACAACACTTCAGCCATCAACCTAACCAAAAACCTTATCCTACATTCTAGAGCCAAACACATAAAGATCAAACACCACTTCATCAGAGATTATGTTCAACAAGGGGTACTTAACATTCAATTTGTAGACACTGATCATCAATAGATTGACATATTCACTAAACCACTACCTGAAGATCGGTTTGAATTCATCAAGAAAAACCTTAATCTTATCTTCATCCCTAACCTAATAGCTTAGTTTAATTTTTTGTATGTTATTTTATTTTTCGTGTAATTAAAGTTTTAATGTTAACAAATGTATTTTATGAAAATAACATATTTGACTTAGAAGAAGAATGAAAATGTCACCAGAAGAATAGATCAGAGGATGACGTTACCAGAAGTAGAAATCAGAGGATGACGTCACCAGAGGATGTCACCAGAAGATGACATCACCAGAAGTAGAAATTAGAGGATAATGTCACAAGAAGATGACGTCACCAAAAGCAGAAATCAGAGGATGACGTCACCAGAGGATGATCATCAGAGGAATCTGTTAGAGGAATATGTTAAAGAAAAATGCTCAAAAGAGAATTGGAGCAAAAGACTCGAGAAACAGAATCTAGCTAAAAATATGCTCAAAACAGAATATGAGAAAAATGCTCAAAACAGAATTGGAGCAAAAGACTCGAGAAAAAGAATCTAACTAAAAATATGCTCAAAACAGAATCTGAGAAAAATGCACAAAACAGAATTGGACCAAAAGACTCGAGAAACAAAATCTAGCTAAAAGCATGGTCAAAACAAAAGCAGAGCAAAATGCTGAAAACAGAGTAATTGAAATACACTCCAGAAGTAAAGCATCAGTGAAGTCCTAATTTCAACTATAAATAGAGGCTTAATGCTAGAGAATAAAGCATTGAAAACCATGAGAACTCAAGCTTAAATTCAACATTATCTGAGAGTTCAAAATAGAGAAACACAAATGTGCAAGAGCAATATCTTCTAAGTGTTTTCGAAAGAGAAATTCAATGCAATAATCAGCTTTTCAGAAGCAACAAAAGAGTGCAAGAGTAAGTGCATCAATTAGCTTTCCAGAAGCAACAAAAGAGTGCAAGAATCAGTGAAGCAAATAGCTTTCCAGAAGCAACGTTGCAAAGTTCCAAACCTTTATTATATAACCCGATAGTGGAGTAGATTTCTTCTTCAATCTGGGGTTGTCAGATTGGTAGGAAAAGACTTGACTTGTAGAGTCAAGGTGTTGTTATCGTTCCTCAAAAGTCTGGGGTTGTCAGGCTGTTTGAGAAGACTTGGCTGGTTTAGTCAAGGTGTTGTTGTTCCTCAAAAGTTTGGGGTTGTCAGGTTGTTTGAGAAGACTTGGCTTGTATATTCAAGGTGTTGTTGTTCCTCAAAAGTCTGGGGTTGTCAGGCTGTTTGGGAAGACTGGCTTGTAGGCTCATGGGTGTTGTAATTCAAAGGAGTTTGAATTAGTGAAAAGGCCTTCTGGAGGAAGGGACTGGACGTAGCCTAGTTAACGGTGAACCAGTATAAATTGTTGTATTATTATGTTATTATTATCCGCTGCTGAATCTGATTAGTTATCTATCGAATAATTCACATTAGCATTCAACAAAACAACAAAAGTAATCAAGTTTGACAAACACAATTCAACCCCCCTTCTCGTGTTTGCACCTTTAGGTATCTTCTAGTTGTATCTTTTGGAGGTATCTTTTGGTGACGTCATCCCCTAGTGGTATCCTCTAGTAACGTCATCCTCTGATTTTTGCATTCTTCTTCGAAGTCAATTATGTTATTTTCATAAAATAATTTTGTTAACATCAAAATTTTAAGTGTAAGAACCAACTTCGTTCCAACAATCTCTCCCTTTTTGATGATGACAAAACTTGTATTATTTATAACAATTTTTCTTTCTTTGACTCACCCTAAGTCTAATGCCCCAGTTTATCTTATCTTTATCAAATATATCTTCTCCCCCTTTTGTCATCAGACAAAAAGGAATGAAGGAGATGTTTCGTCCAAATGAGTTGAGAATTGCATCCAACTACTGAAATGTATTCAGCCTCTACTGTTGCCATGACAATTGTGCTTTGTCTCTTACTTGACAAGGATATTAAGTTGTCTCCCAAAAATGTGCAGTTTCCACTTGTGCTCTTTCTCTCAAGTTTGTCTCCAGCATAGTCAGAGTCACACTATCCACTAAGTTTGTATGTAGGAGTTTTGTTGTAGAACAAGGTAAGGTTTGTAGTGCCTTTTAGGTATTTAAGGATTCTCTTAATAGTAGGTAAACGGGATTCCCAAGGGTGAGATTGAAATCTTGCACATACACATACACTAAACATGATGTTAGATCTAGAAGCAAGAAGGTAAAGTAGACATCCTATCATACCTCTATAGGTTTTTTTATCAACTTTCTGGCCTGATTCATCCTTTTTAAGTGAGCAAGTAGGGTGCATTGGGGTAGCCATAGGTTTGCAATCACTCATCTTAAACTTCTTGAGAAGCTCTTTTGGATATTTCGTTTCATGAAGGTATATACCTTTTTGACTTTGCTGAATTTGTATCCCTAGGAAGAACTTTAGTTCTCCTATCATACTCATTGGAAATTCATGATGCATTAATTTAGAAAATTATTGGCAAAGAGTGCCATTAGTAGATCCAAAAATAATATCATCAACATAAACTTGAATAATAAGAATATCATCTTCTATTGATTTTCTAAAAAGTGTATTGTCTACTTTCCTCTTTCAAAGTTATTTTTAAGCAAAAAGTTACTAAGTCTATCATATCATGCCCTAGGTGCTTGTTTTAAACCATACAAAGATTTTTTAAGTTTAAAAACATCATTTGGAAATTCATAACTTTCAAAACCTTGGGGTTTTTTAACATAGACTTCTCCACTTATATAACCATTTAGAAAAGCGCTTTTAACATTCATTTGAAATAATGTAATATTATTATTATCAGCAAAGGAAAGTAGGATACGAATAGCTTCTAACCTGGCCACTAGAGCAAATGTCTCAGTATAGTCAATGTCTTCTTACTGACTGTAGCCTTGTCCAATAAGTCTTGCCTTTTTTCTGACCACTTCACCTTTTTCATTTAGCTTGTTTTTGAAAACCCACTTGGTTCCAATAATGTTCTTTTCTGGTCTTGGTACTAGATCTCAAATATCATTCGTCTCAAATTCATTTAACTCTTCTTGCATTGCAAGAATCCATCAATCTTCTGCCAATGCTTCATCAACAGTGGTAGGCTCAATAAACGACAGTAACCCAAATAGACTGGTGTCTTTAAGTAATGATCTTGTCCTTAAAGGATCACTTGCACTTCCAATGATTAGAATTTTAGGATGAGATGACTTGTACTTCCATCCACATCTCCCTTCTAATTTATCTTCAGATTCATCCTTTGAAGCTTTGTCGTGTTCTTCTGTTTTGCTTGCATCCTCTACTTTTTCAAGTTCTTCTGATCTGCATCAGCTTCCTTTGGTTCTGGTAAACCTGCACTATCATCATCTTGCTTTGACTTTTCAAGGTCAAGCTATTTTTCATATAACATAATAAAAATCATATAATTTAAGAATGAAATCAATACAGCCAAAAGGTTTCTGCTTGTTTTTGAAACTATCGGTATGTTGTTTCTGCAAAAGTGTTCAAAGTATATGGATCACCTAGTTCCTCTAAATTTTTGAGAACCTGCAAAATACTTTATCTAACTTTGATTTTTAAGATCAAGCTTCTTGTTATCACAATAAACATAATAGCGAAACAATAATAATATTTAAAGAAAGATATAACCTATATGTCAACAGTTTCAGTTTCACTCTGAAAACCCTCTTATTTCTTCTTTTCAGGTTTTCAGATTCTGAATTTGCATATTCTATGATTAGAGGGTCTGGATGAAGGGATTTGAATTCTCATCCAGATTTGTAGTCTTGATGAATTTGATTGGAGTGTTCAAAGAAGTCTCTTGATTCTGATTGTTAATCTGACACTTCTCTTTCTGCTGATATATCAGGTTCCTCTGATAGTTCTGGAACTGATGGTAATTCTAACTCTTCTAGTAGTTCCAGTTTTGTTGATATGTGTGGTTTCTCTCTCTATTTTGATTTTGTGGATATGTGTGATTTCTTTGATATTTCTAGTTCATCATATGGTTCTGGTTCTTATAGGTATTGTGTTGACCAATTCTTCTTTCACCAGAGTCAATTTGTTTCTGTTTGGTAGATGTTGGAACATAGACCTTTTTCCCTTCATATATTGCAAGCATCCATTGACCAGGCACCATGATTGGTGTTTCAATTTGGTTGCTTAGAACATCTACAACATAAACAATTTTATCTTTTGGTACCCAAATTTGGTTAGGTCCTGGTTTGTTAGTCTTGAAAGGTGTCTTGTCCTTCCTTGATTTTATCATGGGACAAGACAATTTGGAGTGGCCTTTCTTAGCATAAACAGCACACAAAACATCATAGGAAATAGGTTTAGTTTCAGTTACAGATTCTTCAAATCCTATACCTCTTTTACCATTGTTACTAACTCCATAAATCATATAAGCATATTTACTTCTTTCCATACCATAAGCAAGAAAGTCTTACAATATTTGTTCACGCATATTAGAATTACATATAGTATTTTCACTTGATGTTGAACAAAGATTACTTTTTAGAGTTAGGTTTTCAGCCTTGAGTTCAGCAATATCAGTTTTAAGAGCTGCATTTTTTGTTTTACATTCTGCACTTTCATTCTTTAAAACAATGACTTCTTTGGTAAGAATTGTATTTTCTTTCCTAAGTGTTTTCAGTTTTAAAGATAATTTGTTATTGACATTTGAAATATCATTTATTGCAGTAATTAAATCACATCAGGTGAATTCAGAAAATACCTCTTTTTCTTCATCTTCTGATTCACTTCCAGAGTCAGAATCTGTGTTGGATCCAGAGGCAGCGTTGATGTGAGCCATCATAGCCGTTTATGCTTCTTCATCAAAAGAAGATTCATCAGAATCATCCTATGTAGCCATATGATTTTTCTTCTTAGGTCTGGAATCTTTCTTCTAGTGTTTCCCTTTCTCTATGTTTCTCTTTGTTGTGCCACATCTTTAGAACCTTTCGGGTTATGAAAGCAATTTTCTCTTCCTCTGGGTTCAGATTCTGATAATCAAAATCGCTATCTCCTTATTCTGATGTTGCTTTTAGAACCTTCTTCTTCTTCTGCTTGGATTTCAAAGCTAGGCTTTTGTTCTTCTTCTTGGGCTTATCTTCTTCAAGCTCAATTTCATTTGATTTGAGGGAGATGATTAATTCTTCCAACTTTAGAGTATTCAGATCTTTTGCTTCCTCAATACCAGTGATCTTTGGTCTCCACTTGGTTTGCAGGATCCTAAGAATTTTCTTCACGTGATCCGCAGTAGTGTAACTCTTGTTTAGTACCTTTAATCCTGATACTAGAGTCTGGAATCTGGAAAAACATGGTTTCAATGTCTTCATCTTCTTCCATCTTGAACAGCTCGTACATTTTGACTAGGATGTTAGCCTTTGCTTCTTGAACTTGTTTTTCCTTCATACGTCAGAGTCAGACTATCGTAGATACTCTTTGTTGTCTCTTTGTTGGTGCACTTGTCGAATACCTTGAAGGTGATTGCATTTATCATGAACATTCTGGATTTATGATGCATCTTGTACTTCTTCTTCTGGTCAGCATCCATATCCTTTCTTGGAATTTCAACACCATCAGCATGCTCTAAAGCTGTATAACCGTCTTCCACCAAGTCCCAATGTTCAGGATCTTGTGAAATAAAAAAACTTCTCAGCCTACCTTTCCAATACTGAAAACGTTCTCCATCAAATAGAGGTGGTCTATTGATGTTTCCTCCGACAGCTTCTTCACTGAATCCAGACATGTTGAACCCTTGGATCTTTTCTCAAACATTGTCAAGTGCTCAGCCTTGAGACCGAGCTCTGATGCCAATTGAAGGTGCAAACACGAGAAGGAGGGTTGAATTGTGTTTTCCAAAGATGAATTCTTTTTGCTGATTTTTTGAAAGTTGATATAAATTATTAGGGGAAGAAACAATCAGACTCGGTAGTAGCGGATAATAATAGCATACGTATTTGAACACAATGATTTATCCTGGTTCACCATTAATTTGGCTACATCTAGTCCCTTCATTTACAAGGCTTTAATCCACTAATACAAATACTTTGAATTACACAGCACCTGACCCTCCAAGCCAGTCTTCTCAAACAGCCTGACAGCACCATACTTTTGAGGAACAACAACACCTTGACCCTACAAGCCAAGTCTTCTCCAACCAATCTGACAACCCTAAATTGAAAAAGGAACTTACACCACCTTGACCCTACGAGCCAAGTCTTCCTCTAACAATCTGACAACCCCAGATTGAAGAAGGAACATACACCACTATCGGGTTTAATACAAGGGTTTGGAGCTTTGAGTAGTTGCTTCTGGATAACTGATTGTAACATTGATTCTCTTGAGTTGTTTCTTCTGGAAAGATGATTATAACGATGACTCTCTTGAGTAGTTGCTTCTGGAAAGCTAATTATAACGATGACTCTCACACTCAAAAAAACACTTAGGCAATATTTCTCTTTAACACAAGTGTTTCTCTCTTTTGAACGCTCGGATGACTTTGAACTTTAAGCTTGAGTTATTGTGTTTTTTCATGATTTCTTCTATGGCCTGAAGCCTCTATTTATAGTAGAGATATGGGCTTTGTCCAAGCTTAATTCTGAATTGTATCTTGCTCAGATTTTTTATGAAAACTCTTCAGCCCGATTTTGTTTCTTTTTAATTTCGAACCAAATCTTCTTTAACCTTTGATCAGATCTCCTTCAATTTTCCATCAGGTCTTCTTTGATTTTTGAATCAAATCTTCTTAAAAATTTGATCAGATCTCTTTCAAATTTCAATCAAGTCTTCTTCGAATTTGAATCAAGTCACCTACAAATCTGAATCACGTTTTAAATCTGGACCGTGTGTTCTTCTGATCTGGACCATGTTATCTTCTGATCTGGACCATGTTATCTTCTGATCTGGACAATGTTATCTTCTGGACCATGTTTCCTTCTTATATGGACCATGTCTTCTTTTGGACCATGTTTGCTTCTGATCTGGACCATGTCTTCTTCTTGACCATGTGTCCTTCTAATCTGGACCATGAATGATATCCTCTGATGATGTCATCTGATTCTTTCCTCTGATTTTTGCCTTTGATGACATCCTCTGATTCTTGCTTTGATGGGATCCCCTAGTGATATCTTCTGGTTACGTCCTCTGGAGGTATCTTTTGGTATCCTCTGGAGGTATCCTCTAGTGATATCTTCTGGTATCCTCTAGAGGTATCCTCTGGTGATATCTTCTGGTATCCTCTGGTGACATATTCATGTTGTATCTTCTGGAGGTATCTTCTGGTTGTCTCTTCTAGAGGTATCTTCTAGTGACGTCATCCTCTGGTGACATCCTCTGGTGACGTCATCCTCTGATTTTTGCATTCTTCTTCGAAGTCAATTATGTTATTTTCATAAAATACTTTTGTTGACATCAAAACTTTAAGTGTAAGAACCAACTTGGTTCCCACACAAAATGCCTACAAGTATTTTGACATAATTAAAGTAACCAGAATACTCATGTCTTTGGATCTGTAGTGTTGACGACCAAATCATTGACTGAATTTGTAATGGATCTAACTAATCTTTCAATTGAATTGTCAATTTGAACCATGAACACCGTACAAAATGAGAAATCAAAAACTGTCACACCAAGACGACAAATAATACAACTTTTAACTAAGTTTTTAGTTTGTCTCGTGTATGGTTTTTATAATAATTTATAATTAATATATTATAATTGTTCTCATTTTTATTTAGAAGAACTACAAAAAAAAAACTAAATTTGACCAATTGATTGGTGACTAATATTTATGTAGTGTATTAATTGCATGCTCCAAAGACTTCATTAGTGATTCATTTACAAAGAAACATGAAAAAATTATAATTAGTGTATATAATTGTTTTCATATTTATGTTGATGACATTAAAAATACTAAATCTTTAGTAACAAATATTTGTCTTGTAAATGGTTTTTATAATAAATAGTGATTAATATATTATAATTTTTCTAAATTTTATCAAAAAGATAATAAAAAAATACTAAATTTAACTAATTGATTAGTGACAAATATTTTTCTCGTATATTAATTGTATATTCAAACGATTTCTTTAGTGACAAAATTTCTGAAAAATAACTTGAAAACACAATGTGAAAAAATTGAAGTGTAAAAAATTTTAGTTAGTGTGTTATAATTGCTCTCGTTTTTTATGTCGGCGATATTATAAAAACACTAATTGTATCCTTAAGACCTAGC
Organism: Cicer cuneatum; assembly: GCA_037974295.1. Taxonomy (NCBI): domain Eukaryota; kingdom Viridiplantae; phylum Streptophyta; class Magnoliopsida; order Fabales; family Fabaceae; genus Cicer; species Cicer cuneatum. The sequence goes on along the minus strand of JBBPBO010000005.1, from coordinate 37,796,673 downwards.
TCAACTAGCAAATGTCGATATTGTTAGGTTGAATATCATGTCGGAGTTCGAACCTAAGATCTCCTAGTTGTGTATGAATTTCTTTACCATTCTATCTAAAAAATACCACTGATTTGAACTAATACTTTGGTGACATACAATTGTCCAGTTTATAAATTGATGATCCAACGGTTTCTTTAGTTTTCCATTAGCAAAAAAATAAAGTGAAAAATTTGAAGTGGAAAAATATTAGTTAGTTTATTATAATTGTTCTCACTTGTATGTTGAAGATATTGTAAAAACATTGATTTTAACTAATTAATTAGTGACAAATATTTGTTTCATGTATAATTTTTATAATCCAATGGTCTCTTTAACTAATTGTTCTTCTTTTTATTAAGAAGATATTAAAGAAAATAATAATTTTAACTAATTGATTAACGACAAACAATTATCTCAGGGTCTTACATTTTAGCTGGGAGCTTTTGCTGCAATATCAAGCTACACTCTTTGGTCAATGCCACATTTTCAAACTCCCCTATTATCTTTTTCTAAGTAATGATGTCCTTAAGAAACTTTGCATAATTTGGCATTTGTTGAAAAGCTTCAATTATGGGAATGTTTATGATGAGTTGCTTCAATACACTTATTGTATTGTTTATCCATTGCAGCTTTCCTAATCTTATGAGGAAATGGAGGTGGTGGAACTGCATGAACAAGTTTAGGAACGCTACTATGTATTGCATCATCTTTCTGACTATACATAAGAGGTTCTGCATTTTCTGGTTAAGTACTATCTCCATTTCTTTGGATCCTCTCATTATGCTTCGCAATAGCTTCACTTTCCTTCTCAAAATTATCAATTTTTTTCCACCCTTTAAGCCAATAGCATTGACCAGCTTTTTTCCTTTAGTTGATTCAACAGTGGGACTCTCTGTGTTGCTGGGTAAAAAACCACTAGGCCTTCCATTCACAACTGTAGCAGGTTGTCCCAATTGAGTTTCTAGGTTTCTGCAGCCATCCCCTGCTGTTGAATGGTAGTTTATGTTTTAGCCATATATGAGTCAGTCTTCACTAAAAAAAACCTTCAACAATTCCTCTACGGAAGATTCTGTTGGAACCAAGTTGGTTCTATACTTAGAATTTTGATGTTAACAAAAGTATTTTATGTAAATAGTATTTCGACTTAGAAGAACAAATCAAAAGTTGTGCAAAATCAGAGGATGACACCACCAGAGGATACATCCAGAGGAAGCAACCAGAGGATAGAAATGTCACCAAAAAGGTTCAGCCAGAGGAAACATCCAAAGGGTACTAGAGGATGCATCCTGAAGGCACCAGAGGATACACCTCCAGAGGATATTAGAGGATGTCATCAAAGGAAAAACATCAAAGGACTAATAACATCATCAGAGGATATCTTTCTTGGCCCAAATTAGAAGGAAGAAGAGTCCAGAAGGAGACTTGGTCCAGACCAAAAGGAAGCCTGTCAGAGGGAGACTTGTTCCATACTAGAAGGAAACATAAGTCAGACTTGGTCCAGACTCAATCCTGACCAGAAGATAGCTTGGTCATGAATATAAGAATCAGTCCAGATTTAATCCATACTTGGTCCAGAGCAGAAGATAATTGGTCCAAAACAAATGACTTGGTCCAGACCAGAAGATATCATGGTCCAGAACATAAAACTCAGTCCATATCAGAAGAAATGATTGTCCAGATTTAATCCAGACTTGATCCAGATCAGAAGATAAATGTCCAGATTAAAAGATCAATGGTCTAGATTAAAATATCATAAGTCCATATTTAATTCAGATTCAATCCAGACTCAGTCTAGACTTGGTCCAGAGCAGAGGGAAAATGTTCAGATCAATGGTCCAGATTTAAGTATCATGGCCCAGTGTTGGCCGAGATTAGAAGATCAGATCATATGGCCTAGTGTTAGCCGAGATCAGAAGATCAGATCATATGGTCCAGTGTTGGCCGAGATCAGAAGATCAGATCATATGATCATGGAAGAAACCCTAATTTTCATCTATAAAAGAAGGCTCAATGCAGAAGACTTAGCATCGAAAATCAGTAAAAGAGTCATAAACTTCCAGAAGTAAACACTCGAGTTTTCAGTGAGGTTAATTGTGAGTATCAGCTTTCCAGAAGCAAGCACTCTTGTTTTTTGTTCCCATGTGTCTGATCTATATTGTTGAAGTAGAGTCTACAATCTGAAGAGTCAGAAGAAGTAGCAGGTGACTAAGCAATTAGATTCAAGGTGTTGAAATCCCTTCTGCAATCTGGGGTTGTCAGATTGGTAGGAGAAGACTTGACTTGTGAAGTCAAGGTGTTGTGTTCCTCAAAAGTCTAGGATTGTTAGACTGTTTGGGAAGACTGACTTGGAGGGTCAGTAGTGCTGTTGTAATTCAAAGGTTTTGAATTAGTGGAAAAATCCTTCAAGGTGAAGGGACTGGATGTAGCCTAGTTAATGGTGAACCAGGATAAATCTTTGTGTTGATTATTTTACTTTATCCGCTGCTAATTCTGCTTGTTTATATATCACATTTTAAATAATCATAAAAGAAAAAGAATTCAAGTAGTAAAAACACAATTCAACCCCCCTTCTCGTGTTTACACCTTCAGATTCTTTTTTCCTTTAGTTGATTCAACAGTGGGACTTTCTATGTTACTGGGTAAAAAACCACTAGGCCTTCCATTCCCAATTGTAGCAAGTTGTCCCAATTGAGTTTCTAGGTTTCTGCAGCCATCCCCTACTGCTGAATGGTAGCTTCTGTTTTAGCCATATATGAGTCAGTCTTCACTAAAAAAAAACCTTCAACAATTCCTCTAAGGAAGATTCTTTTGAGTTTTAAGCTGGTATTGATGGAAAACCAAAAGGATGAGTAGGTTTTGCTTTTTGAGAAGTTCCTTGATTACTCCATGAAAAATTGGGATGGTTTTTCCATCTTGGATTATACGTGCCTGAATAAGGATTTTTTTTATTCTCCACATAATTTACTGAGATAGGGTTGTTAGGGCATTCATCATACACATGCCCTCCCCCATAATAAACACAAGCTACAGCATTTGCAATGGTAGGTACCACTACTACTAGTTCTGCAGTTGTTAGTGCAGGTGTTGTCACAATGTTCTTCAATAAGTTGGTTAATGTTTATATTTGGGTTGCCAAAGTTGTGCTTTCACTTACTTCATGAACTCCAACCACCTTTTTGGTTTCATTGACTCTAGCAGTAGGCCTTTGGTAACTATTGGCTGCTAAATCTTTCTATCTCAAGCTCATGTCTAAATTCAGGTGATGACTTGGACCTGTTGTGCATATAGTTTTAGTACTTGAACTTCTGCACAAATCATCACACTATTAGTAACAAAAGACAAACAAGTTAAATGGTTTAGAAAATACTTTAAATAGTTAACATCATTCAATCCTCAGCAACGACGTGATAAATTTGTTGCGTAAATTAAATGTGAGTGTACACAGTCAAATACAAGTAGTATAAATTAAGATCATTCCCACAAGAATTGATTTTTATTAATTTCAATACTTTTCTAACACATTTGAAATATTTGTTATAAAAATAAAAAGATAACATTTTTTGAGTAATAAGTTAAAGTAACGTTTAATCTAAAAATTGCAAGTTTGAGTAACCAATTAAATATCTAAAATCCAAATTATGAGAAACAAATTAAAGATGTAATATGTATTGAACTTAATCTGAGTCTAAATGTTATAGTATGGTTGTAGCATTATGAACAAAGTAAGGGGTTTTCCATCTCAGTCATCATAGTTTTCAAATGCATTAATGTCATTCATGGGTTCATGTTCACATCCAACCATGCTACAATTTTTTTTTTTTTGTTCTATGAACTTAAATATTATTCTTAGTTATTTAATGTCTACCACTTTTCCTAACATCTTAACTTAATTTGTTTAAACAAGCAAATCTAGTTTTTCTTTTTCCAAGATCAAAAACTAGCAATAAATCTGAAGTGATTAGATTTAGACTTAAAGGCAACATTAAATCAACTTGAATAAATAATGCAGAGATGCTATTAACATATTAAATCAAAAATGAACTTTTATTCAAACATGGAAATAACATAAAATTGTGGATATAATATTGTAGCTTAAATAATTATAAAAATGAAGAATCAAAGTTGAAAACACAAGCTTTACGCACCAACCCATCCTTCAATTTTGTTTGTAAGTTTCTTTCTTTGAGCAACAATCCTTCGTAATAAAAATTCAATGGTGGACAATGATAGCAAATGGGAATGACGGCTAGGGTTTTGATTTTTAGATCTTATTCATTTTGTCTTTAATTCAGCGAATGTCTCCCTTTTATAGGATTGTTGGCTTTCTCACTCTTCCTTGCACCTCCATTTTAGTCCTTTAGTTCAAAAAGTATCTTTTTGGCATAATAAAGAAAAAGTGGTCCAACTTTCCTTCCTTTTAACACCTCCTAATACTAAGGTATCCTATAATCTTTGAATGAATATTGGATGCATCTAAGACTCACACAATCTGCTTGCTTTGCTCATCAATCTATTATGCATCTTGTTGTAGCAATTTCTTGTAACATTGATTCTAGGACACTTTTTCAAATCTTTTACCTATAAAATCACACACCAAAAGTTAATTTTTCTAAAAAAACAAAATAAATGACATTAGAATTAAAAGGCAAAAATCCTAAATGTAAAGCCAAAGTTCTAATAACTTTTACTCAAATGACAAACAAATTAGTACTCAAATTTCACAGATAACTCTTATTTCTAAGAGTTATCAATAGTCTCAACCAATGGCAAGGGATTGGCACTGTCCAAATCATCATTTCTCTATAAGTTAAATTTTCCTTTGTGTGCATAGATGCCATTTAATTTAATTCCTATCAGTCAATTGATTTGTTCTCATGATTGTGTTGTCACCTTTAATAATTACAATGTTACTTTGCAAGATCGAATTTTCAGTACGATAAATTGGTGTCAGATACGGCTCTAATGACCTCTATTATCTCTCAAACCCATCAAAGGCGTGACCTACCACATATTCTCCTCTTACTATACGTGCTTAGTTAGGTTATTCGAGTTTTTCCAAACTTCAATAGTTAGTATCTAATATTTCCAAATTATCTAGCTTACATTGTATGGTCATTTTCCTAATTTAGCCAATACACGAGTTTTGTCCTCGTTTGCTTTGGTTCACTCAAATGTTTGGGATCCTTCTCATACTATTTCCACTCGAGTCTAGATATTTTGTTACATTTATTGATGACTTTTTCCATTGTACGTGGTTATTTTTAATGAAAAATAAGTTTGAAATATTTTCTATTTTTGAGCAATTTTATAAGGAAATTAAAACTCAATTTTGTGTGTCCATTCGCAGTTTACCCAATGATAATGCTCGTGAATATCTATCCCATCAATTTCAAAATTGTATCGCTTCTAACGACATTCTTCATCAAACATCTTGTGGTCATACACCTCAACAAAATGGGGTAATCAAACACAAAAATTAGATTTTCCAATAAAATAACAAAAATTAAGTTCGAAATTTTCAATTAACACAAACTCGATTCAAAATTTTCAAAACAACACAAATTAAAATAAGTTCAATCTTTCAATCAATTTTACTATTTTTATTTAGGCCAATTTTACTATTTTTATTTTTTTTAAATTGATTATACGGGTTGCGGGCTACCTGGTACCTATACGGGCTAACACAAATGGGTAACGGGTTTATTCAGACCGGGCTCAAAAACCCTGAAAAAATTCATGCTGAAATTATTAAGCCCAAGCCCTATGTTTTAGTGGGATGGGCGGGTTGGCCCATTTGGGCTAGCCCATTTGAAAGCTCTACCCTCACTTGCTTTTTTAATGTTAGAGCCTACTACGTATGTTCCACCTAAGATACCTCTGGTGAGCCCTCCAGTTGTCCCACCTTAGACTCTTCCTTTGGATCCTCTAAATGTACAGCCTCTTCAAACATATTGTCGTCATCAACCACCATCGATTGTACATGTCCCCACACATATTCCTAATACTGAAGTCATTACAAACGCCCCTTCACTGCCACTTCATTTACCAGATTTGACCCTTAATATTCTCATTGCTATTCGTAAAGGTATACGTCTAACTCGTAATTCATCCCCTCATTACATTTGGTTTGAGTTACCATCGTCTTTCTCCTATGCATTATATTTGCTTGTCTTCCTTGTCTTCAGTTTCTATTCCTAAATCTCCAGGTGAAGCTTTACCTCACCCAGAGTGGAGGAAAGCAATGATTGATGAGATGTGTGCACTTCAAAGTAGTGGTACATTGGATATAATTCCTTTACCATCTAGAAAGTCTTTAGTAAGATGTTGGCTTTATGCGGGGAAGGTTGGTCCTTATGGTATGATTGATTGGCTGAAAGCTCGTTTGGTGGCAAATGGGTACACTCAAATATTTGGCCTCTGTTAGACTCATCCCCTCTATTGCAACCATCGGACATTGGTCTCTACACCAACTTGACATTAAAAATGCATTTTTGCATGGTGACATTGAAGGGGAATTGTATATGGAGCAACCACCTGGGTTTGTTGCCCAAGTGGAGTCCTCTACCATCGTTTGTATGATTCAAAGCAAAGTCGATCTTTTGTGTTTTATCACCACTCAGCCCAAGAGTTCATTTACTTGATTGTTACGTAGATGATATTGTCATAACTGGTAGTGGTCAGCAGGGCGTACTCCAGTTGAAACAACATTTATCTCATCAGTTTCAGATTAAAGATCTTGGAAAGCTCCACTACTTATAGGGTATTGAGGTAGCCCAATCCAAGGATGGCTTAGTAATTTCACAAAGGAAATATGTCATGGATATACTTGAAGAGACAAGTTTATTGAATGTCAAGCCGATTGATACTCTTATGGATCCAAATGTCAAACTTCTACCTAATCAAGGAGAGCCATTTTTAGATTCAGGGAGATACAAAAGATTGGTTGGTAAATTAAACTACCTCACAATCACTCGTCTAGACATTTCTTTTGCGGTCATTCTGGTGAGTCAATTCTTAAACTCTCCTTACCAAGAACACTGGGTTGTTATGATACGGATCTTGAAATACATTAAAGGTGCTCCATGAAAAGGACGTTAAAGGTGCTCCAGGAAAAGGACGTTAAAGGTTCTCTGGGAAAAGGTCTAATTTTTAAAAACAAATGACATACTCGGATAGTAGGTTATTTAGATGTTGATTGGACAGACGCACCCATTGATAGGGGATCCACGTCTAGGTATTGTATACTTGTTTGAGGAAGCTTAATATCCTGAAGAAGTAAGAAATAAAGTTTGATTGCAAGATCAGGCGTTGAAGCTGAATATAGTGTTATGGCATTAGTGACTTGTGAGCTCATTTGGTTGAAACAATTACTCAAAGAGCTTCAATTTGAAGAAGCAACACACAAGACATTAATTTGTGATAATCAAGCAGCATTGCATATTGCCTCTAATCTAGTTTTTCATGAGAGGACTAAGTATATTGAGATATATTGTCACATTGTGAGGGAGAAGATCGAATCAAGCAACATCACCACTAGCTTTGTTAATTCCAATAATCAACTAGAAGATGTCTTCACTAAATCCTTGAGAGGTCCTTGAATTAGTTATATATATGTAAAAAGTTTGGTGCATATGATTTATATGTTCCAGCTTGAGAGGGAGTGTTGAAAATATATTTATGATCTTTGTATTAATTGCATATCATATCATGTAAATAGAGATAATATCTCCAATATTTATTTTTGTATTTATTACCTTGAGTCTATATAAAATCGACTCTGCTATGTAGTTCAGACATTTGGTTTCACCATATGACTCTTATTTTCTCTCATTCAACATTAACCAAGTTCTGTCATTATCTCTTGGATCATAAATTAATTATTTGCATCGATCAAAAGAGCCTCAAAGCTTTACTTGACCCAACCCTTCAAACTCCGGAACAACAAGATTGGTTACATAAGTTTATTGGGTTTGACTTCACTGTTGAGTATAAATCGGGAAAGGAAAGTCAAGCTGCTAACGCCTTATCCCATATGATGGCTTTGTCTTGGTCTGAACACCAATGTGAGTTTTTGACTACTTTGAAATAAGAACTACGCAACAATGTCCAACTTAATGCTTTGCTACAACGACGTGCATCCCATTCATGTCCTGGCCCACTTTACTCCTCTTCAGATGGCTTGTTGTTTAGGAAAAAGAGAATTGTGTTACCTGCAGACAGCTCTCTAATACATGTTTTGACTGAATTCCATGCATCCCCGATAGGTGGACACTCAGGATTCACTCGTACAATTGCTTGGATCGCAACTCAATTTTTCTAGCCTAATTTGCGCAAAGATGTTTACCGATTTATTCAGCAATGTGTTGTTAGTCAGCAAGCCAAAACAACAACAGCTTTACCTACAGGGTTGTTGTCTCCACTGCCAATTCCAACGCAAGTTTGGGAAGATATTGCAATGGACTTCATTACGAGTCTCCAAACTCTAATGGTTTCATAGTGATCATGGTAGTGGTTGATCGCCTCACCTAATATGGTCATTTCTTTCCTTTGAAAACTAATTTATGACAACAGAAAAGTGGCAAAAAAATTTATGAATCATGTGGTTAAGCTTCATGGTAGGCCTGCTACATCCATTGTGTCTGATTGGGACAAGGTGTTCACTAGTGCTCTTTGGAAAACTTATTTAAGTTGCAAGGTACGACGTTGGCAATGAGCTCGGCTTATCATCCTCAAACGGATGGGCAATTTGAGGCTTTAAATAAATGCCTTGAGATGTATTTGTGTTGCTTGGCATTTCACACTCCTTCGAAATAGTCCTCAGCACTTCCATTGGCTGAACTTTGGTATAAAACGTCTCACCACACTTGTGCAGGAATGACCCCGTTCAAGGCCTTATAAGGCCTTGGTCCACCTACCTTAGTCCGTGTCAAAGGCAGCATTATTGACCCTCCTGATTTACAGGTAGTGCTTAGCCACTGAGGAACTTCTGCAGCAACTGCAAGCCAATTTGCACAAAGCAAAACAATATATGAAGACTTATGCGGACAAGAATCGGAGACCTCTCGAATTATAAGTGGGGATCAGGTTTTGGTTAAATTACAATTGTATTGTTAGTCTTATGTCGCTCTCTGTAAGCATTACAAATTGGGACTACGTTACTTAGGTCTTTTTACCAATATATGAAGACTTATGCATGTCAATATTCTGTATGTCCCTTTTCCTCTTACAACTTTAGAATTGGGCCTTGTTCACTACCCTGAATTTGTTTTGGATAGTCACTATGTGGTCCAAGGAGCCAACACTATACACCAGGTTCTTGTCAAATGGTGTAACTTGGATGCACAACATGCCACTTGGGAGAACCTTCCTGACCTGAGAGAGGACTATCCTAATTTTAACCTTGAGGACAAGGTTACTGTTAATGGGCGAGTAATGTAAGGACCCCAATGGCTAGAAAGGACCCAAAATAGGGAGGATCCGCAAAGCAAGGAAGGAAAAATGACTAAGAAAGAAAACATTTAGCACTAATAAAATAAGCTAAATAAGCTACACTAATAAAATAATATTGACAATAAAATAAACTACACTAATAAAATAAGCTAAATAATAATTATAGAAATTCATAAGAAGAAAACAGAATATAACAACTATCCGATGGTGAAAACAGGTTAATTAAACAAAACAACAAGCTTACCTCATCGGAGGATGCGAGGGACGAGATGGGAACAGAAGATTGGAAGCCATGGATTACAGAAAAGCTCTATCTATCATATTTACAGTCTTTAGCACAGCAATACATTAATAGAACTACGGCGGCTTGCAAGAGTTGAGTACTCTGACATAAATGGAAGTACGGATAAATGCTACTTTGGATCAAGCTTTCAACAACTAAGGGCCATTTACTTTATGAAAACATTACCTATTTTCATTTTCTAAAATTTGTCTTAATTGTACTTATTAATTAATATGGAGGTAAGAGACATTTTGAAGGAAACAATTGTCTACATTTCTAGAAACAATGAAAATGTCAAAAAAATTGTTTTCACTATTTCTAAATATGCATATCCGTTAACTAGCATTTCATCTGAAAATTGTTTACTTCAAGAGTCTCACATCAAGATAAAATGAAGACATATTTTAGAAAATGAAAACACAATGTTTTCACAAACTAAACAAGACCTAAGTATCTACTTGCTATCAAGGCTGCTTATCTGGTACTCATTTTTATTCTAGTTATGTGAAACCAAAAATACTTGATTTAGATTTTATGCAATGTTAGACATTCCAAACTAAACAGTTCTAGAATTTCATATGGCATGAAGTTTGTCATATTTGGAATATAAGGAATAAAATATTTATATTTACATAACAAGTATAGATAGACCAGTTTATGCAGAAAGTGGATCCTTAGAGCATATATTCCAACATGCATAATCTGGTATAGAGGGCCCTACTAGACATGTCTCACGTTACAACTCCAGAATTGCATCCTAATAATCTTTAGGGTTCTTAATCGAGTATCACTTCTAGTACTAGCTAAATATGTTATTCAATGGAGAGTAGACAGCAATTATATGGATCAGTTTCACTTAAAGTTTATAAAAAATAAAAGAATTCCATGTTTACAGTGTTATAACTTATAAGGAAGTTCCATCAAAATATCTCTTAACAGAAACCTTTGAGACGAAGCTTTCATACACAACCTGTTGAAGTATCAGATCAAGTTTAAAGGCTAACTAAACAAAATTATAAAAATGAATTGTTAGTAGGCTAACAAAAATACATAGGACGAAAAAAGTATAAAACATATTTCAACTACTTTATTCTTCAATCGAAATCTTTATTGCTACAAAGAACAAAGATTTCATCAATTTGTATATAAATAAAATGGGTGTAGAAATTATCATAATTAACCCAAATCTAATGTTTCTACAGCAAAGAAAAGACTTAGCAAAAGAGACAGGTGCAAGCACACCCTTCTCAAGAAGCAGAACAAAACTACTCATGATGAAATAAACCGAGGTTACACAAAGTAAACTTAATGAACAGATCTAGCTGATAAAGAATGAATGTGACCTCTTTCATAACACTATCATCAAAGTTCCTGATGTATACCAGTCAACTGGTTCACGATATCTTTTTCTCCGAATTTATTTAGGGCATCAATTGCACTATCTCGGTACGGAGGCCGAAGAGGAACTCCTTTCTTTAGCATTATTTTGGCAAGCTTTGTGGCTTCCGTCAAGTGGTTTTTTCGACAACGGCGAATTAAAAGAATAGAATAAATATCAGAGTCAATGGAAGACAAGAATCCCTTATTCTCAATTGCATCAAGCAAGTAAAATCCATCGAGTACCCTATCCTTCAAACAAAACTCCTTTAGCAAAAGGCTAGACGCCAAAGTATCGGGTTTGATTTCACCAGCAACCATTTCCTTGAAGAGTTTCTCTGCTTCCTCAAGTTTTTTAATCCTTATCAAAGAAATCACTAGTGAACTGTAGCAACCACCACGGGAGACACCATGTTCCACCACAAATTTATCAACCAACTTGTAAGCTTCTTCTACATGACCTTCGATGCAAAGGCTCTCAATCAAAGTAAAAACAGTAACATGATTAGCAAAACACCCAAAAGCTCTCATTCTATCAAGAATACTCAATGCTTCCGTCCACTTACCTCTCTTGCAGAAACCTTGAATCAAAGACATATAAGTAACAACATTAGGACAACAATCACCGCCTTTCTCCATTTCATCCAACAATTCCAATGCCCTTTCCATTGATCCACTGCTACACAACCCATCCAAAATAGCCGATAAAACAACCAAATTTGGCGAACAACCGTGAACTCTCATAACCTTGAGCATGTTATAAGCATCCTCCAATCGACCCGCATTACAAAACCCATCAATCATAGTCATATACGTAATCAAATCAGGACAAATATCATTCAAACTCATCTCCTTCATCAACTTCTCAGCCATTTCAACATCACCCTTCTTACAAAACAACCTTATAACTACATTATACATAAAGGTATCCGGTTGCAAGTTAAAATCCACCATTTTCCTCAACACCCACAAACCCAAATCAGCAAGTTGAGCCTCTTTACACAACTTCAAAACCTCCCTAAACATGTTAACATTAACAACACACCCTTCAGACTCAGAAGACTTAATCAAATTACAAATAACCTCAGGATTCTTATCAATCCCAAGCAAGTTACAAGCTTTCTTATACACGAAACCACTATGCCTATACCCAGATTGAAATCCAGCCCAAATGAAAAACCTAACACCCAATTGAGATTGTTTAGGACAACACTTACTAAGAACTTGAATAACACATTGAGAGTCCAATTTGGGCTTTTTCTTAGACAATAAATTCTCAATGTTGATTCCATTGTTTTCATGCAAATGCGTATAAAGCGAATCAGCAATTGAAGCAAAACCCATTTGTTGAGTTGAGAAAGGAACCATTTTGAGTGTATGTAAATACGAAAAAAATCGGATTTTTACAAAGTGGGTCATTGGGGTTTTGTGAAATTGTGGTTGAAGATTGATTCAATGGTTTGTGTGAGCAATGTGAAAGAGAAAGAGTGCACACCTGGTGAGAGATTTTACTTGTACTTTTGAAAGATGTGAACTTTCCCCAAAAAATTCTTCTGCAAACATGAAAACCAAATCAAACGAAACAAATTGAAGGGTCGGAAAGACTCATTCGATCTGAGTACGACGCCGTCCGGTCTGTAACCCGTTTTTCCAGAAAACGAAGCTTCACATTCAAAAAAACCTTACAAGTTACGATACCCGTGTCGTTTTGCTTAGTCTATTCTTGAGTGAATAAGTAAATCTGGTCACCCAAGTGGTAAATGCAGATCAAATTAATTTTAAATTTTATAAATTATTACAAAATATCAATTAAAATAGTTTTTGCTTAAAATTTTATGTAAATTTGTTTATGTTGATTTCACATTAAAATTATTTTTTGAGCAAAATTTTTTATGATATTATTTTATTTCAGAGATAAGTTTGTGAGTAATTATTTTTTGAGCAAAATTTAATTTTATAGAAAAATTAGTTTGTATTGTGATGGTTTTGATATTAAATCAAAATAAATGGTCAAATATTCAATTAACATGTCACGTTCTAATTTTTAATGATAAAAATTTAAATATAAAATATTTTTTTATTACTATTTTATAGTTTCAAGAATACATTTGTTAAGTTACAAATTTTAAAGATTAAATTAACTGATAATGTTAGATAAAAGACTTATTTATATATTCACTCATTCTTTTTTTTTATACTAATTGTTTTACTTAATTCTTTTCTTATTCATGTGGTTTTGCTTTCTGTTTTTTTTTTAAACTAGCTTTCTTTTTTGGTTTTGTATAATTAATTAATTTTTTTTATTATTTTTATAAAAAACATTTGAATTTAAATTTAGTCAACAAAATGTCTTATAAAAGAAATTAGAGAGACTAATAATAATTGTTATTGTGATTTAAAAAAATGCAAATGCAAACATATTATAGTAATAAATTATGACAGAAAAAGCTTGTGATTTAGATTTTTTTTTTTGGAAAAAATCTTGATATTTTTAGTTTTATGTGTTTTTTACGGAAAAAACTTGTGAGTTATTATTAAATTAATGAAATCTTCATGCTAAAGTTATTTTTTAATTTTATATAATTTTATCTCTTTTATGAGATCTGACGATCCGAGTTTAGGTGAGATTTTGAGTTTGACAAATATGGTTTACGATTTTAATGGGTGTTGTTTCTTGCGAGCGAATGACTACGAAGGAAAAGCAAATAATTAGTGTCCTAAGCTAGCACTATGTATAGTATTATTTTAAAAAGTCCACTTCCGTCTAGATGTTGAAGAAGTCAAAATATTTCATATCTAACAACGCTCCACAAAAATAAGCCTCTAAAATTTTGTGGGTTAAATCGGCCCATAGCCCCACTTTTTTAATTTATCTTTTGAATTTTTTATTAAATTTCAGGAAAAACAATTTCCTAGAAAATTTTGATTTTTTTCCAAAAAAAAATGTCAAAATTTTCTCAGAAAAAAGTTTTTATTTTTTTTTTAGAAAAATAATTTATTTCGTGAAAAAAAGTTTGATTTTTTAACGAGAAAAAATAGTTTTTAATTTTTCTTTTCAAAATTTTTGAAAAAAAAAATATTTAAAAAATATTTCAATTTTTTTCTCAAAAGTTTTTCAATAAAAAGGTTTTCTCGAGAAATTCTTTTCCAATATGTTTATTAGAAAAATAATATTAAAAAATTTTCAAAACAAAAAATCTTAATTGAGAATATATTGGACCTATGAAGTCCTTCACTTAAGCCTATAAAAAATAATGAAAGAATGAATGGAGTCTTAAAAAATTATTTTAATAACAATTTAGTATTAAGGAGTTTTTAAGAAGGACTTTGAACTTTAGAACTTAATTGACAACTCTAAATACATAGAATGCAAAAACAGTAAAAAAAATTACCATGACTAACAAAAATTACTGTTGAGTAAAAAAAAACTATTAGATATATGAAAGGGAAATTTTAAGGCTACGGAGCCAAAATGTTGACAAAAGAATTGGGAAATTATACATTTATCCCTAAAAATCTTTCAAAAAATTAAATCATTGACCTCTAAAAACAATTGAACAATTCTACTGTTTTACTATATTTTAAATGTGTTTTAAAAAATTCAAATTTTTATTTTTTATAACACAAGTTTTTTCGTAAGTCTCTATATTTAATGTCTGACACATCTCAAATAAGATTATTATCGATTGAAGAAAATTTTGGAAAAAATGATAGAAAATAGAAAAAAAATGAAATTGTAAATAAAATAGTTGAAATAAAGGGTAACATTAGAATAAAAAATGTTTATGTCAAAACTTGGTATCCTTTTATATAAGTATAAATGTTTTTAAAAATATAATTATGTATTTAAATAAAGAAGAATAAAACTATTAAAAGGAGATTAAATGAAGAGTAAAAATGAAGGAAAAAAGCCACACAAAAATCATGTATTTTCTTTAGGCTAAATAGCATCCATTGTCCCTTAACTTAATTTTAGGTAACGTTTGAGTCCTTTATCTTTTTTTTTCCCGATTTGGTCCTTTATTTTAATTGTAAGTGACAATTTAATCCTTTATGTTTTAAAATGTTAACAATATTATCCTTTTTTTTTTTACAAAAATTCAAAAAATTCATCAAAATTTTCAACCAAAACCCATAAAATTAATTACATTCTTTAATATAATACAAATTTTATCAAATTCGTAACAAAAATATTCAAATAAACTCATATTTTCATTTTTTATTTGATTTTTAAAAATTCCATCTAATAAAGAATAAAAATATGAATTTAATTGAATATTTGAGTTACGAATTTGATAAAATTTGTATTATATTAAAGAATGTAATTAATTTTATGGGTTTTGGTTGAAAATTTTGATGTATTTTTTGAATTTTTGTAAAAAAAAAGGATAATATTGTTAACATTTTAAAACATAAAGGATTAAATTGTCACTTAAAATTAAAATAAAGGACCAAATCGGGAAAAAAAAAAGATAAAGGAGTAAAACGTTACCTGAAATTAAGTTAAGGGACCATGAATGCTATTTAGCCTTTTCTTTATATATACTAGCATCATGTGCCCGCTTGTGCGCCTTTTTATAGCGCTAAACAGAGAGTGTGTAAAACATTTGTTAGAAAAATGGTAAAAAAATTAGACAAAATAGGAGTAATAGGATTATAGGATGAAAAAAATAAGATTGACGTAGTGTAGGGAAAGTTTTTTTTTATAGAAGGTAGTAATATATGAAATGACGAAGATATATATTTTGTTGTAATTATTGAAACACTTTACTTTGAGGTGACTTTATAATGATGTATCGGATGTTATCACATATATGACTTTGTTGATGTTCCTATCACCACTTGGTTGAAGATCATGAGCGATTACATATTTTGTTTGATCAAACAATAACATGCATCTCTAAGGTAATAAAATATATATTTGATCATGTTCCAATGAAGTTCACATGTCTAATAAATTAACAACAAATGATATATCACAATAAATTAAAAATTAGCAAGATACATTAGCATTTGATTGTACTAATATTGTACTAATATATGGTGCTCGGAACAATGTAGTAATCATTATTTTCTCGAGTTCTATAAAGAAATTTGTTAACAATTGATGACTTTACACACAAAAGGTTGGACAAGATTTTCAAAACCAATCCAGTGCACTAACACACAAAAGGTTCAACTTTATACTTTCAAGCTGACTGGTGAAGCTGAAGCCTAATTGGGCTTTATGAAAATCTATTTGGAAATATCCATAGTGAAGGTAACTTGGGAGGCTTTCAAGAAAAAATTTATGGAGGAATTATTTTGTGTGGATCTGAAAGACAAGAAGAAGGTTGATTTCTTATATTTGAAGCAAGGATCCATAAGTGTTATAGAGTGTGTATTCAATTTCGAGTAAATTTCTTGTTTATACCTCTGTATCGCAATGCTACTAGTGATTGAGTAAATTTATCGTTTTGATCCCTGCTTAATATATGTGTCTAGATGTTAAGCAAGAAGTTATGACCTTGAAACTTTATAACTTTGGAACTATGGTTTACAAGAGTAAGCAGTATGAAGATGCTTGCACTAAGAGAATTATCATGTTCAAAAAATATATTGTTGTAGTTGGAAAAAAAAGTCTTAGCACATATGCATGTGACTTCAAGAATAGTAGAGAAAATAAGGTTGAGGATAAGAATGTTGTTAGGGGATCTGTAACTCCAATAGTCATGAAGTGTGGATAGTGTGGCCAAGGGAACCACACCAATCAGTGCAAGGAGACTGAGATCATCTATTTCGAGTGCAACTAGTTGAGGCACATCAGTAGAGAATGTGGTGAGGGGAAGCCTGCAACTAAAGTGATTGTGGAGGTGAAGAAGAAATTGCATGCCTACCATTTGAATATGACTAACAGGGTCTTTGCTTTGTCTATAACTGAAGCATTTGAATAGGAGGACTTGATTCAGGGTCTTTGCTTTGTCTATAACTGAAGCATTTGAATAGGAGGACTTGATTCAACGTACATGTCTCTTGAAGGAAAAACATTTAATTTTGATGTTTGAGTCTGGAGCCACACATTCATTTATTGTTTATGATTATGTGAATTGAAATTTCATGTGTTACACTTAACATATGGTTGGCATGTATCCACCTATACGAACAAAACAAAACCAGTGATTAGTAATTTCATGTGTGAGAATTGTGAACTAAGTATATGTAGTACATCATTTGTAGTAGATTTGGTTTGTCTACCTTTTGAAGGATATTGATATCATCCTTCATATAGATTGGTACAAAACTGTTGCATTTGGTACAAAAAAAGATTAAAAAAATTTGCCGACTGTTTGCTAAATAGTTTAGATTGTCAATTCGAGATAGAGCTCAAGTTTTCATGATGTTTATGATTTCTTTTAATTGGAAGTATATAAAAATTGATTAGTATTAGGGGTTTAATTAATTTGTGTGTGAAAAGAGATAAATTTTTTATGATTAATCATATAGTGACATAAGAATAATCGATTAATAAAGTTAGGATGGAATAACCGACTAATTAGGCCTTGCTAATCAATTAGGCTAATGCTTTGAAATGAATAACGTCTTAGTTAAGCAATAATTGATTAGTGAAGTTCACTTAATCCATAATAAGAATAATAATCAGATCTTTAACTATATAATCAGTTAAGAATAATAGAATAGTAGGATTTAGATAATCAATTAGGTAAATAAGTAGTATCGCAAAATAACTAAGTTATGAATTAACAATTATACACTTAGGGTCAATTGATTAGGTAGACAATCAAAATCAGAAAAAGACTAAGTCATGTAATGTTCAAGTGGGGAGGCTGAATGTGGTCTCAGGAGGTATGACTTGCAAATTCACCTATATTGGAATATTTAAGAAATTGAAACTTAATAATGTACTAGTAACTATAAAGGATTGATATTGTTACTTGTTTTGATGCTAACAAAATTATTTAGTGGGAGTAATTTAAACAATCCCCCACTTGAATTAAAAAAATGTTTCTAAAATAGCGTCAAACGCTTCTATAAGATTGTGCATAAGCAAAGGTGTCTATGACTTGAACCTTTGGATAGCAAGTAAGATTTTGATTTAACAAGAGTGACTCGTAGTCTTGAACTCTATCTCGGACATCAAACCCACACACAACCTTTTCATTAGGTGTATTCTAAAAAGCCTGTGCATTTTTTGCCATGCACGTCTATCCCAGTATAGTGAACGCTCTAGGAATTTTTGCCCCGAAATTCCATAGGAAACGGCCCCATTTCCACATTCACATAGGTGAGTCTATCAAGAGTACTCATGTAGCTAGGTACTCCCTCCATATAGAGTATAGATCTCATTAAGAGTTTCTATTATCTCAGCCTTCCATCGCTTCAGGAATCATGCTTCTGTTAAATATAATAACATGTTCATCTCCTATCACTATGACTTGTTATTACCCATTGAACCTAATTCTTGGGATTTCCAATCTTTTAGGTCGGGTTACCATCATAAGTGACTCAATTATCTATAGGCAATAGTCTCATCCTTTTGGATGTATTTATGACTTTCTCTCTAGCCAATCCTTTCGTCAAAGGATCTGCTAAATTATCATCAGTGCGTACATGATCCACTATTACAGCTCCTTTAATAAGTAATTCTCTAACTGTGTTGTGCTTACGACGTATTTGTCGTCTCTTACCGTTGTAATAACGATTCTCAATTTTTACAATAGTCGCAGTATTATCGCAGTGAATCAATACAGCTGGCATAGGTTTTTCCCATAAAGGGATCTCAGCTAGCAAACATCTCAACCAGCCCGCTTCATCACTAGCAGTAGCTAGTGTTATCATTTCAGACTCCATAGTGGATTGAGCTAGTATCGTCTGTTCTTTAATGTCCAAGATACATCACCATCGGCTATACTAAAATTATAGCCATTGGTTGCTTTGGAGACATCTGACAAGGTGTTCCAATCAGCATCACTGTATATTTCAAGGACGATAGGAAATCTTTGATAATGTAATCCTAGACTCATGGTCCTTTTTAGGTATCTCATGACTCTTTCGATAGCGTGTCAATGCTCTATACTAAGTCTACTGGTAAACCTGCACAATAGTCCCACGACGTAGGCAATGTCCGGTCTAGTATTATCAGTGGCATACCTGAGGCTATCAATGATGCTCGCATATTCAGTTTGTCTAACACCTTCACCAGTATTCTTAAAAAGTTTCACACTTCAATCATATGGTGTGCAAGCAGGTTTACAGTCAAAGTATTTATATTTCTTTAGGATCTTTTCAACATAATGAGACTGATTCAAAGAAATTCCTTTTTCTAACCTAGTAACCTTGATTCCTAAAATTACATTCACTTCTCTGAGGTCTTTCATATCAAAGTTGTTACTCAACAATGATTTCACAGCATGAATGTTTGAACCAAATATGAGTAAGTCGTCTACATAGAGACATATGATAGTGCAAATGTCATTTTCATATTTGTAATAAATACATTTGTCACTTTCATTCACTTTAACCTCATTCGATATAATTAAGTTATCAAATTTTTCATGTCATTGCTTAGGAGTTTGTTTAAGACCATACAGAGATTTATCTAACTTACATACCTTGTTTTCTTGTCCATGAATTACAAAGCCTTCAGGTTGTTCCATATAGATTTCTTCTTCCAGATCACCATTTAAAAAAGTTGTTTTAACACCCATTTGGTGTATCACCAAGTTATGAATAGCTGCTAGAGAAATGAGTACCCTAATGGATGTTATTCTAGTGACTGGTGAAAAACTGTCAAAGAAATCTATATTTTCTCTTTGCCTAAAACCTTTGGCTACAAGGCGTGCCTTGTATTTATCAATAGTTCCATTAGGTTTTAGTTTATTTTCCAAAATCCATTTACAACCTATTGGTTTGCAATTAGGAGGCAAGTCTACTATATGTCAGGTCTTGTTAGATTCTAGAGAATCCATTTCATCATTTATAGCTTCTTGCCAAAAATCTGCATCCAATGATGACAAGGCTTCTTTGAGATTTGTAGGATCCTCTTCTAAATTATAGGCCATATATTCTGGTCCATAATCTTTAGCAACTATGATTCTCTTACTTCTTCGAGTTTCCAATTCACCTAGTTTGTCGCTTTTAGTGCTTCTTGTCACAGGAGTATGACTTGGTTAGCTGCCCCCACTATTTCTCGATTTGAAAGGGAATTTATTTTCATAGAAGTCAACATCATTTGACTATATGATCACTTTCGCATTTAGGTCATAAAACATATACGATTTACTATTTACTACATACCCAATTAATACACATTCATAGGCTATACTGGCAAGTTTAATTCGTTTGAGATCGGGAATTCTGACATAAGCCAGACAACCCCATGTTTGAAGATAAGACAAGTTTGGTTGTCTTTTCTTTATTGTCTCATAAGGAGATATTTTGCTTTTAGATTTTGGAACTCTATTCAAAACATAACAAACAGTCAAAATAATTTCCCCCCACCAATGAGATGCAGCACCAGAGTTAAGCATAATAGCAACAACTAGTTCAGTCAGAGTCCTATTCTTTCTTTCAGCTTTACCATTCATTTCAGGTGAATAAGGTGTTGTGGTTTCATGTATAATTCCTTGAGTTTTATAAGACTCATTAAATAAACTAGAATCATACTCTATTCCTCTATAATACGAAATCTTTTAATCTTTCTACTAAATTGATTTTCAATTTCAATGACAAAGATTCTAAACATGTCAGAACGATCGTCAATACAAGTGATAAAATAACAATTTTCATTTCTTATTAACGTCTCATCAAGTTCACATATATCAGAGTGTAATAAATCTAAAGACTCAGATTCTCTAACTACAGATTTATGTGAACTCTTTGTTATTTTAGCTTGACTACAAAAATCACATTTTTTCAAAATCATTTAAAGATAACATTGGTATTAAACCTGAGTTACTTACGTTTGAAATAACATGTGTTCACATGATAAAGTCTAGTATGTCAAATATTAAAATTACACAACATGTAAACTGTAGCACCTCAATTTTGTCCATTCCAATTAATAATAATAATCCAAAAATACATAATAAAGAAACCAGAATCAAAATACAAAATTCAACTTCAATCAATTCAAATAAATAAAGAAAAATAAACCTAATGTAGCATTCTCCAGAAACAACTCAGCACACATGTAACTCAGTATTTTGAGAACCACATGCAACTCAATTGATGGCTACATACTTACCAACAAAGAATAGTGAGGTACTACAGTTATAGTTTACAGTAGTTACAGAGCTGCTCCTACTGACTATATGACTGGACAACAATTTTTTGTAGCATTTTGAACCCAGCATCCTGCCCTGGCCCAGGCAGCTTCTTTGAACTCTTTCAATCTTTCAATCCTGTTTTGCTATTGTTTCTTGTTTCTATTCAAGACCTATGAAATTAATTAATAAGTTAATATTGCCATTGATTCAAACATAATGGCTAATGAGTTATCAGCATTAAGAAATTAATCAATTGAATAAACAAATAATATTATAAAAAAGGTATAAATGTAATAAAATGAAGACAAATATTGTGTTTTAAAGCTTTATAGGCCATTCCCTTAGTTCAGTTTCTTTCCTTTGCCTTAAAAAGGTTATTATTTTCACTGATTCTACACTCAAACAAAAAGGTGACTTACATCTTCTCTAAAATAGAAAACGAAAATTGAGTTACTGCCCTCCTTTTTTTCAGCATGCTTCTTTTGCCTTAAAAGTTTATTATCTTCACTACTTCTATACTCAATTAGAAAGATGAAATACATGTTTCTATACCTAGCAAAGGTTGCTTGTCTTTGTTGCAAAAACAATGTAAAAACTAAGACTGATTATTATCTCATGGACCCAAAGATTCATCACTTTACTCTATAAATTGAGAAAAAAATGCATCAACAGAAAAAAGAAAAAACTAATAGTAACAAAAACACTTAGACATAAGAAGAAGAAAACAAGCAGAGTACTAAAAAAAGCAAACAAAAGAAGGATTAAGGTATTTCGTTCATCTTTACTCTCTAATGATTGTATTTCTTATCCAAATGTAATATGTATAAAATGAGTTATGACTGAAAATGAAACTTTTTGTTGTTATACAAAAATTATGTTTTGATTTGTGAAAATACAAAGAAAGATAAGACTGAGAACTCAAACCTCCGACGTCGGCGCCGGAACGTCAATCGTACCTTCCTCTCCCTTTCGATCTCTTTCTAGCCTTCCTCTCCCTTTCGATCTCCTTCCAGCCTCCTTCTCCCTTTCGATCTCCTTCCAGCCTTCTTCTCCCTTTCGATCTCCTTCCAGCCTCCTTCTCCCTTTCGATCTCCTTCCAGCCTCCTTCTCCCTTTCGATCTCCTTCCAACCTTCTTCTTGTTGGAACCAAGTTGGTTCTTGCAATTAAAGTTTTGATGTTAACAAATGTATTTTATGAAAATAACATATTTGACTTAGAAGAAGAATGAAAAATGTCATCAGAAGAATAGATCAGAAGATGACGTCACCAGAAGCAGAAATCAGAGGATAACGTCACCAGATGATGTCATCAGAAGATGACGTCACCAGAGGATATCGTCAGATGAATCTGTCAGAGAAAAATGTTCAAAACAGAATCTGAGAAAAATGCTCAAAACAAAATCTGAGAAAAATGCTCAAAACAGAATTGGAGAAAAAGACTCAAAACAGAATCCGAGAAAAATGCTCAAAACAGAAGCGGAGCAAAATGTTCAAAACAGATCAGTGAGCAAAAGGCTCAAAACAGAATCTGAGCAAACTACTCCAGAATATTCTCAAAACAGATTAATCGAAATATACTGCAGAAGTAAAGCATCAGTGAAGTTCTAAAGTTCAACTATAAATAGAGACTTAATGCTGAAGAATAAAGCATCGAAAAACACAAGAACTCAAGCTTCAATTCAAAGTTATCTGAGAGTTCAAAAGAGAGAAAAACAAATGAGCAAGAGCAATATTTTCTAAGTGTTTTGGAGAGAGAAATACAGTGCAACAATCAGCTTTCCAGAAGCAATAAAAGAGTGCAAAAATAAGTGCAGCAAACAGCTTTCCAGAAGCAACGTTGCAAAGTTCCAAACCTTTATTATAGTGGTGTAGATTCCTTCTTCAATCTGGGGTTGTCAGATTGGTAGGAGAAGACTTGGCTGGTTTAGTCAAGGTGTTGTTATTCCTCAAAAGTCTGGGGTTGTCAGGCTGTTTGAGAAGACTTAGCTGGTTTAGTTAAGGTGTTGTTGTTCCTCAAAAGTCTGGGGTTGTCAGGCTGTTTGGGAAGACTGACTTGAAGGGTCAGTGGTGTTGTAATTCAAAGGAGTTTGAATTAGTAAAAAGGCCTTCTGGAGGAAGGGACTGGACGTAGCCTAGTTAACAGTGAACCAGTATAAATTGTTGTGTTATTATGTTGTTATTATTATCCGCTGCTGAATCTGATTAGTTATTTATCGAATAATTCAAATCAATATTTAACAAAACAGCAAAAGTAATTAAGTTTGACAAACACAATTCAACCCCCCTTCTCGTGTTTGCACCTTCATTTCTACCTTTCGATCTCCTTCCAGCCTCCTTCTCCCTTTCGCTCTCCTTCTCCTTATCAGTCTCTTTCCAGCCTTCCTCTCCTTCTTGGTTCCTTCCAGCCTTCTTCTCCCTCTCGGTCTCCTTCTCGGTTATTGTTTCTTTTTTTTTTCTTCTTCTTTTGTCGCGTTGCGTTTTCTTTTTCCCTAGCCCTAGCCTGTTTGCTTTCCCTTTTTTAAAATCAAATCAGTTTTTTATATAAATATATATATATATATATATATATATTTAATATCATTTTTGTTTCTGTTTTTTTTTATCATTATATATAAATATTAGTTTTGGATTTTACGATTATTTGTTCTTTATATCTTTATATTTTTTAGCATCCACTTTTTTAATTTTTTAAATAAATCTCATTTTTTTATATATTAAATTTAATTAATTTTATAATAAATATTAAACCTTCTAAAAATATGTAATTTTTTTTAAAGGCTAATTAGATGTATCATCCTTTAATCTATTAATTGTTATGACACAAATTGTGCAATTTGATAGTCTAGAACTCATTTTTATAAATAAATTAATTAAAAATCAATTTTTCAAATCCAATTAATTAGATGTAACATATTTTTAATTTGTGAGTTGTCAGGACGCAAGTTGTATAATTTGATAATTCTAAAACTCATTTTTATAAATAAGTTAATTTAATATCATTTTTTTAAAAATTTTAATTAATTAGATGTGGCATTTTTGTAATCTTTGAGTTATTAAGACACAAGTTGTACTACTTGGTGGCTTTGACACTCAATTTTAAAACCGAAAATAATAAAAATACTTTTAAATGGATTAACTGGATGAGACATCCTTTTACTCATTGAGTTTTGAGACACGAGTTGTACAACTTGATCGTCTTAAATTTCACATTTTTTAATAATTCAAATCAAACAAACTCCTTTTATTTTCGTCAAAATTAACCTTTTAATAACTAAATACGATTTATTTAAAAACAATCAACACATCCGCATTTTCTAACAAAGAACTACGTAGCTTTGATTTCTCCATCGCACCGGAGATATGTAGAGCAAGATCACACTCTTGTCAAGCACATTAATAAAAAATTTCTTTTTTTGTTCCTTTTTTCTTTAAACACGTATTTATTTCAACATCAGATTAAAAATAAATAATTGATATTCATATTTAATAATAAAGAGAAATAAATATATTTAAGTTAATACTAATGTTGTGACACCCTAAATCCCAAAACAACATATAAAATAATTTATACTAGATTTTTTTTTTAATTCGCAGCGGATAAAGAAAATATGTTTTCAAGAAAATAAGAATTTTTATAACTAATTTATGATATCACGTTCCTCTAAATACACACGTAAAAATTTAACTTTATTCCTTAATTAAAACAATGCAATCTCAATGAACTTGACTTAACTATAATTTCTTGATGTAATTCCAAAAGCTTACTAGTACTATAAGGTTTTCATACCAAAGGTTTTCTCTAATTAAACAAGTAAAACTGAAATATAAATTACAACTCTTAATTCCCGGTATCACCTATCAGAGCGGAGTTTCTCCCAAATTTGAACTTCAAGACTCATTAACCTGTAATAACTGCGATTTCCCAAACGCAGGGCCAAGCCAGTCAAACACAAACAACGAAGGAGGTGAGTTTTGAAATCATGTTTATAGTATAATATAAGTAAGAAGAACACGCAATCAATCATAATAAACCGTATCATTATACAAACATTCTTCAAGAAAAGAAATATCACATTATAAAGTCAAAATCACTAACGAGAAACCAATATATTTCACTATAACATCAAATCATCTAAAAGAAATTATTATCGCACACGGTACATATTAATCACAACAAAACAATCCCAAGAAGATGTAATGCTATGCATGAGCTTAGACTCTACTTCACAATGTGGTACCATTCTAACTCTGAAGTACTTGGTTAGGAGACTTGATACTATGCCACCATCCCGGTGGACGGACAATTCAAATTGGCTCTGTCCTCATAGATCCGCTCAACTTAACCCGAGACACATATACGCGACAGTCGAGGTAAACGTGTGTTGCATGGTAGCTCCCGACATTTGGAGTGCTACATCCAAGTCACCTAGGAATTCCCCACCCGAATACCTCCAAGGTCTAACAATCTTGCCCTAAGGCTCAACAGCAGACCGCCACGATCAGGCTCATTCAGTTGTACTTCCCCGGAATTACTAGGCTTGTCAGGCCCTACCTATATGATTGACAAAATAATCTTCACTTCAAAAATTCTCAATATTTATTTTCTCCCCTCGTTGGCCTATGATACTCCATTAAGATCATCATCTCAAACACAAATTGGAATCATCACTATTTCATCAATTGTGAGGTTACTTCAGTATCTTCATCACAAGTTTATAACATCACTATCATTAATCATACATCATCATCATCACATAAACTCATCACAATGTATCCATATTTTATTATCATATCACAAAACTCATTTAATCAAACATACATAAAATTAATTCGACATCCAATATTACAATAATATCAAATATCACACATTTAACGAAAATAAATCAAACATCACGATAATATCAAATACCACACATTTAACAAAATTAATTCAATCAACACTTTATAAATATTTTTATTCCAAATTTTAATCTCACAATTTCCGTATTTTCACATTAATCAATTTATCACTCAAAGGGCTACTGCTGTACGTAGCAAGCCCCAGATGAATCATTGGGAAATACGGTTTTCCCGTTCATCTCAAAATATATTATACTCATAAATTCAAACGCTCTCTCACCCCTTACCTTAGTTAGACGCTTTCTGTAATAACAGAAATCAATGGATGTTTTCAACAGCAACCGTAGACGACGTACAGTGAGCGAATCCAAATAAACGGCGAATTCACAAAATCTCTGAGACGTGACTGATAAATTATGCGGAGCATAAAAATCAATGTTAAATAATTAATAATAATTTTTGGAGCAAAAATAGAGTCAAAACGACGAGAAAAAACTGCATAAAAAGTCTCACCGACTCGTCGGAGCGCCGGAGGGGTCCAACATCAACTTCACCGAAAAATGCAAATGAGTAGTGCTTCTTGAAGGTTTCGACGAGAGGAATCCAAAAACGATGTCAGTTTTTTTATACGACAAACGTGGTGATCGGAATCGGCCAAAAACAGCTCGCCCAAGGAAAGTAACACTGCTGTTTCTGATGAAACGGAGCCACGATCGATAAAATTAATGCTAAAAATGGATTCAGTGGCCGATTTTGTGTGGGAGAGAAGTTGAGATCGGTTCAAATGGCAAGGAATTGATGGGATGAATTTGAGAGGAAGAGAATGTTGTGCTTTTTTAGCTACACGACTACATTGTTCTTTTCTTCTGCCTTTTTTTTTTTGTATGGTTATTATACTTTAATTAGGTTTACTTTTGCATACGGGCATAACCCATAAAACACATTTTAATTACTCCTTTATTTTATTATTATTTTTTTTTAAAATAAAATCAACAATTATCAAAACTAATTTTTATTAATATTTTGTTTTTAAAACACAATTTAATTCATAAAATATTACTACTATTTTAAAACTAATAGTATATAAAATAAAGTAATTAATCTTTTAAAATACATTAATAACCAAAATTATCATATTCCAAATAAGCACTATAATAATACTTATTTTTCCAAATACTCAAATTAAAATATTACCATCATTAGTGAATAGTCGAAATTATAAAATAAATAAATATAACATCTACATTTTATATTAATTACTAAATCATAATAAATATATATAAAATCACAATGTCATAACAAGTATATAAAAATAAAGTAAATTAAACATAATATCACTACTATCCCAAGATATTTATTTATAAAACAAATAACTAAAAATAGAAAATAGTTCTAAATAATTGAAATATAACTACGTGGATACTTAACATCAGTCAAATGCACAAAAATAAAAATAATAATAACATTAGTTGGGTACGCGTATATACACGTAAAATCACATGAAATCTTATTCTTTAAAATATTACACTAAAATACAATTACTTTTAGAAAAACATATAAAATAAGAAAATAAAATATTTATTATTTATATCACTCATTTAATATAATATATATCAAACTAACACGTCATAGAAAACATCCATATAACGGAAATTAATCACAAAATCTATCAACATATATTCTAAAATAATATTAATATCAAATTAATTATTTAAAATCTTATTTCATTAATAAAATAGTTATTATAAAAATTGGGGTGTTACAAATGTTGCACAATTAATTATAGGTAACCGTATTTTAACGGATGTCGTAGGGTGCTAATACCTTCCCTACGCATAATCGACTCCCAAACTCAAAATTTGGTTTCAAAGATCTTTTTTTTTTCTTTTTAAGGGTTTCCCAATGTTTTCCCTATTTTAAATAAACTTTGCTGGCGACTCCATTGAATTCTAGAAATACTCGAAATTTAGGCCGTGACATAAACAGAAGGAGACATTCTTAATTTCAACATTTGAATTTAAGCATGTATTGGATATAAGTAAACTATGTCTAATTCAGAAAAAATAATAAACATTTTTTTTTAGAGACAGGTTATCATACTCTTCGGAGAAAATTCGTTTGTTTTAAGAATTTTTTGAAATCTTTCCAAACAGAGGCAGTTTGTCGATAATAACAATCAATTTAAAATTCATCTAAAGTCATACCTTAAGATGATCTCCTGAGCTATCTTATGAATTTCTCCATGTATTTGTCATCGGTAATCTGATACTTGAGGTAGCGGCTACAACACACTTTTTAGCTCGAAGTTCCTCAGTATCATATTTCTTCGTTATAGCATTTCAGGCCACACTTTTTAGCTCCAACTTCCCCTTCTTTATAGCATCTCATACCTGTCTAGTACTATTGCTGGAACTGTAGTACTCATATAGATCACCAACAAGTCTATTAAGAATATAATTCTTATAAAGGTAATCATTACCCTCTCATAGGTTAATTCTTCATCTTTCTTATCATTTTCTGTTTGCCTCAAAGAAACATATCCAGTAATGTCTTCGGTTGACATGCTAGAAAGAACGTCTTAAATTGTTGTATTTTGAGTTTGAAAAAACTGTTTAAAAATCACAATTTATGCCACCGAAGATATTACTGGGTTAAGTCGCGGACTAGGTCGCTCTCTTTAAGAAGTTTCGCGGCACTGCCCAAATTGTGCAAGTCAGACTATCAACCACGACGTCCCCAGGATAAAACAGCCCAGATTCACTGTATCGTAGTTCCACTGCACCGTAGAAAACCGTTCTAGAATTACACTCTCAATATGGCTGTTAAAGCCACTCTCGATATGATGGATAAAGTCACTCTTAATAAGGCAATTAAAGCCTCGCAATATGGTACTATGACCACTCATAAATCAAAATGACTACACTCCAAAGGATTGCGGCATAAAAACCACTCTAAAAGACTGCAGCATAAAAACCACTCTAAAAGGATAGTGGTATTATGACCACTCAAAAATTGACGGGACTACGGTATGAAACCACTCTAAAAGGATAGTGGTACTAGGACCATTCAAAACTCGACGAAACTACGACATAACAACCGCTCTAAAATATCGAAGGGACTACGGTACAATACCGCTTAAAATATTGAAGGGACTACAGTATAACAACCCGCTCTAAAATATCGAAGGGACTACGGTATAATACCGCTCTAAAATATCGAAGGGAAAAAAAGAAAGGGGAGAAGTGGCTCAGTAACAATCGAGCAAAATATAAGAGGGAGAAAAGAAAAAGTTGGGAAATGCATCCAACTTTGATGTGCTTTTCACAATAAATTGACACTCTTTATATAGTGATGGAAGCAAATCCACATATGTTTCCTAACCAATGTGGGACTTCAACAAAATTTTGAGAATATTTATATAATGATTAAAACTACTCAAAATGAGAGTTTTCCAATGTGGGACTTCAACAATTTTTAAATTCACACATTATGTTCCAACAGAAAAAGACTAAGTCATGTAATGTTCAAGTGGGGGGCTGAATGTGGTCTCAGGAGGTATGACTTGCAAATTCACCTATATTGGAATATTTAAGAAATTGAAACATAATAATATACTAGTAACTATAAAGGATTGATATTGTTACTTGTTTTGATGCTAACAAAATTATTTAGTGAGAGCAATTTAAAGCACTAATGTTTTGTTTTAGTGTGTAGTTTTCATATCAGGTTATTCAATATGAGTTCACGTTGCATCCTCTTAATTTTTGTCTAAGTTAAACAAACACCCAGACTCCACTATGTTCTCTACATTTTAAGTCTGGTGAACGCGCTCTAAGAACGCGCCTTTGGTGATTTTATCTAATACAAACAATGCTTTGATTTGTTTGTCTCTAACAACAAGCATCTCATCTCTTTGCCTTTGATCACCTTCACAAGCAAGTAATTGTCTGCTCTGATAATCGCATCAAGCATCTGATTGTCTAACACTGTTAATAGTCTATGCTCTCTAAAAAGTCAACGCTCTAAAAATGGCAACGCTCTTAAAAGACAAAGCTCTAAAGAAGACAAAACTTTTGCACCTCCTCTGTTAAACACCCTGAATCTGTATTTGTTTGAAGGTCTTTGTGACAAATCATAATATCCTATACACTTTTTGTCTTCATATCAAGATTCCCATAATCAATTTCAAGGATCTATTTGACAAGGTCTAATGGCGAACCAATCTCAAAAGATTTGATACAAAACTTCATGATACATGATGATTTCTTGCAATCAAGACAACTACCAAAAATCCTAAAACATCTCTATAAAAGGATTGCAATCCTTATTGAAAAACACTAGCAACAACGTACCACAATAAGCAAAATACAATTATCTCTGCACTCTTGTTCTTAATCTTTTGTCTTGTTTAAATGATGAGAAATATTTTCTAAGAGTACATCATTGTAAACACCCTCTTGTGAGAGTTATTTAGAAAATCCTTAAACTTGTTCTTTTGTAATAGTCCAGTAGTGGTTGCATCCCTCAACAGCTTGATTGTACCAAGATAGAAGGTTGAGAGGACTTAAACACAATCAGTTTGACTAGTAGGTGTTTAGTGGAAGTGTAATTCAGTTGGTGAATTAGATGGATTCAATCCTTTAGGTTGAAGGGATTGGACGTAGCTATTGTGTTGGTGGTGAACCAGGATAAATCGGTTGTGTCGTTCTGTTTTTCTTTTATTTGATTTTGTTTTCATTGTTTTTTGTTAAAAACATTTTTAAAATAACATCCAATTCAAACCCTCTATTTCTTGTGTTTCTCGTTTTACAAAAGTCATTGCATAACAATAATTCAATTGTTTTAAAGAACAATGTAAATGTGTGGCTTACTTTGCATACCTTATGCTAGTGGCCTAGTGATATAATTTTTTTTTAAAAAAAGCATTTAATCGGACCATAAAATTTAATATAGATGATATAATTTTGTTAATTGGTTTTTCCTTGTACTTGTTTTTTTAGTTAGCTTTTTCCTTTATTTCAAGTATTCTTTAATCAATGACACTAATGGTCTTTTGACAATTGTCTCGTACCGGGTTTGAACTTTGTCCCATGAGGTTATAACATTAAATACTTACCACTAAGCTAAAACATGTCCCTTTATTTTAGGTATTCAAATTTCCTGTTGTAACTGAAAATATTATTTTGTATATATACCATTTGTATTTTCTCCCTCTTATTCTATGAAAAATGATATTGAACATTATCTCTTTTCTATTATTATGGTATGAAAATAATATCATTATTTTTAACATCTTGATTGTCAAACCTTTTTCCATTCAAACACATCATTTTTTATTCTATTCTCAAAAAAGGCAGAAGTAGTTAACAACAACAACAACAATCAAACTCTTCATCTAGATCATCTTCACAATGATCCTCCAACATAATCCAAAGATTCTTCTCCCTTCCCTATAAACCCTTTCTATTTGCATCATGGAGAAAACCTAGGAGAAATTCTTGTCAATCCCCACATGAATGGAAACAATTATGATTATTGGAGCTGATATATGAAATGTGCGCTCCTTACCAAAAAAAATTGATGTTCATCATTGACACGAAGACTCAACCTTTTGAAGATGATCCCCTGTATGAAGCTTAGATTCGTTGTAATGGTATTGTAATTTATTGGATTGTTGGATGACTTGCATCAAAAATAGTTCAAACTTAAAGATATGTATTCCATGTGCGATGACTTCTATCTCTCCTATATGTTTCAAGCTTTACATTCCTTTTGTAAAGGTGAGAAAAACGTTCATGTGTATTTCAATCAATAGAAGATTATTTGAGAAGATCTTTAAGCTTCGTACATGATCCCAACTTGCTTATGAGGAAAAATTGATGATATAAAGAAACAAAGAGAACATGAATATGTAATATGCTTCTTGAGAGGCCTTGGTGATCAATTCACCACTTTTTTGCACTCAGATCCTCATACATGAACCTTTGCCATCCAACAACAAAGCTTATTCATTTGTTCTTCAATAAGAAAAACAAATCACAAGGAATATCATGGGCGAACGATCCAAAATTGTAATGAACAATAACAATGAAGGACCAACTAGAGGATTGTTTTCAACTAGGTCGAATTCGAGGAAGAGGTCGATCATCAAATAACAACACCAATGAGAATCTTAAGGTTTGTAGCTTTTGTGGAAAATTCGGACACATTGTGAATCCATGCTACTTTAAGCATGGTTTCCCACCAAGATTTAAGCTTCGTGACAAGCAATCATCTTTCATCAATTTGGAATCAAGTGTACAAACTGATTTTGGTGATACATCTCCACAAAGTAACATCAATTATGAAGTTGACAACTTAAACTACACTATTTCTCCTTATATGTACCACAAATTAGTAGCCCTTCACAATCAAAAGGATGAATTTTGTTCTTCCCATAATTTAGATAACAGGCAAGTGCATCATATCAGCCCCTTTATTAATCACAACGTTAATCAAACACAAGATATGTCATTCACTCCAGGTAGTTGGGTAATTGAAATCAGCGTCATTGACCATGTTTGTCATTTCATTGATCTTTAATTTTCATTCTTTTCATAACATATAACTTATCAAAATTCAATTACCTGATGGCTCTTGTACTGTTACCAAACATGACGACACTATCATGTTTTCTAATAATCTAATTCTATTAAGGTTGTTCAAAATAACCTATTTTCCAACCCAAACCACATCTATATTCATTATCGGTTTTAAAAATTCAGATATTTAGACTGTGGTTTTTAACCAATTTGCATACTTTGGATATGATTATCAATTTTCTTAACTGGTTCTTAATTTGGATATATATATATATACATCACAAGTATTTTTTTCCTACAAATTTTTTTAGGTCAAAATTTCCAAAATAAAATGAAATTTTTTTCCAAACCATTTTTTATAAAAAAAAATCTCACTCTTTTTAAAAAAAAAATTCAAAACAAATGGATTACCTGAGTTATTTGGCTTTTCTACTTAAAAATAAATCTTAAGTATTGTTTCCCAATTTTTTTCACAATAATAAAAATCAATTTGGTACAAATATCAAAAGAATTAGATCGGATACTGGACAAAAGTTCTTCAATCACGTCGTTACTCTTTTTTGTCAAAAGGAGGTAATAATTCATGAGTCTTCTTATGTGAAAATACCTCAACAAAATGGAATTACAAGAGAGAAAAAATGGTCATCTTCTTAACCAAACTGCGGTGTTGTTGTTCTAAAAAACATGTTCCAGAGAATCTTTGGGGAGAAGTTGTTCTCACAACAACATATCTCATTAATTGGCTACCCTCTAGAGTGTTGGAGTTTAAGAGTCCTATGGATATTGGCTACCCTCTAGAGTGTTGGAG
The DNA here is from genome assembly GCA_037974295.1 of Cicer cuneatum. Classification (NCBI taxonomy): domain Eukaryota; kingdom Viridiplantae; phylum Streptophyta; class Magnoliopsida; order Fabales; family Fabaceae; genus Cicer; species Cicer cuneatum. Next base: position 37,763,049 of record JBBPBO010000005.1, on the reverse strand, counting down.
TTTAAGAGTCCTATGGATATTCTTTCGTCCTTTTATCTGAACATTTCTACCACTAATAATTTTGTTCCACGGATCTTTGGGTATGTCTCATTATTCATATCCATAGTCAAGATAGGGGAAAACTTGATCCAAGAGCTCTAAAATGTGTCTTTGTTGGGTATTCCACTACTCAAAAGGGTTATAAGTGTTATCACCCTTCGTCAAAAAAATTATTTGTTTCTCGTGATGTTACCTTTCATGAAGGACAAGCCTATTTCGCTCAACCTTATATTCAGGGGGAGAGTCTTGATGAAGATAAGGAGAGTAATCTTGAAACTCTTATTATTTCTGATCTTGAAATAAATTCCCATGAGCTCAAGACAAGTGGACAAATGGTTAAAAACGAGGCATTGGTTGAAGCTGGATTTGGATGTCAATTTAGAAATGAAGCAGTGGCTGAAAAAAGACTTGAGAATGAAGCATCGTTTGAAAACAGAGTTGAACATTAATTTAGAAATGAAGCCTTAGCTGAAAACAGACTTGAGAATGAAGTATTGGTTGAAAACAGAGCTGAAAATAATAAGTTAGGAAAGAATTTTGTGTATACAAGAAGATTGAAGGCCATTCCTGAATCAACACATGTCCAAGAGACCAATCCAAGTCCTTCGAAACAAGTAAGAAATTCTGATTTTTTACTTTTGCAAAATAATATTTCAGCCCCACAAAATGAAACAGAAAATCCAATAACTCAAGGTGACTTTGACCTCCTAGTTTCCATTAGAAAGGGGATTAGAGAATGTACAAAAAGACCACTATATCCTCTCAAATTATATTTCATTTCAAAACTATTCTCAAGCTGATAAAACATTTCTTGCAAACTTAAACAACATCCAAATTCCCACTAATGTTTTTGAGGCATTATCCGATAAAAATTAGAAGGATGTTATGGATACAAAAATGGAGGTATTAGAAAAGAATAAAACATGGAAGTTGGTTGTTTTGCTAGAAGGAAAGAAACCAGTTGTAAGTGGGTGTATACAGTAAAATATAAGGTTGATGGATCGGTTAAGAGGTACAAAGCAAGGATGGTTGCTAAAGGTTTCACACAAACCTATGGCATTGATTACTCAAAAACTTTTGCTCTAGTGGCAAAGATGAATACAACTCAAGTTATATTATCTCTTGCCACCAATTATGGGTGGGAATTACAACAATTTGATGTGAAAAATGCATCTTACATGGGAAGCTTGAGGAAGAAATTTATATGGAGGTTCAACCAAGTTATGGGAAAAACGTAGTCAATTTTGTTTGTAGGTTGAAAAATGCATTATATGTGTTGAGACAGTCACCTCGAGTATGGTTTGGAAGGTTTACTAAGGTTATGACAACCTTAGGATACAAACAAAATAATGGAGATCATAAATTGTTTATTAAGCACTCTACTTTAAGGAAAGTAACAGAGTTGTTGGTATACGTTGATGACATCATTGTGATAGGAAATGATTGCAAGGAGCAACAAACCTCAACTCAATATTTAGTGAAAGAGTTTGAAATGAAAACTCTTGGGTGACTAAAGTATTTTTTAGGGATAGAAGTGGCTCACTCAAAAAGGGGGCATTTTCATATCTCAGCAAAAGTATATCATAGATCTGCTCCAAGAAACAGGTAAGCTAGCTTGTAAGCCTATGGGAAGTCCTATAGATCCAAGCCATAAGTTGGGTAGTGCGGAAGAAGGTGTAGTGGTGGATAAGGAAACGTACCCGAGATTGATTGGGAAATTTATTTACCTTTCCGATACAAGACTAGATATTGCATTTGCCGTGAGTGTGGTTAGTCAATTTATGCACAACTCAAGGGAAGTTCATTTACTTGCAGTTTATAGGATTTTGCAATATCTTAAAGGAACTCCAATGAGAGGGATTTTGTTTAAAAGGAATTAGAGTGCTACTCTTGAGGCTTATACTGATGCTGATTATGCAGGTTCAATTACTGACCGAAGATCGACTACAGGGTATTGTACATTCCTTGGAGGAAATCTTGTAACTTGGAGGAGTGAAAAGCATAATGTTGTGGCCTGATCTAGTGTTGAAGCTGAGTTTCGAGCTATGGCACAAGATATTTGTGAATTACTTTGGCTAAAGAGTATCTTAGAAGATTTGAAGATTAAATTGGATGGACCTATGAAGCTCTATTGTGATAATAAGTCAGCAATTAGCATAGCTCACAGTTCTGTTCAATATGATCGAACGAAACACATTGAGGTGGATAGGCATTTTATCAAAGAGAAGCTTGATTGCGATTTGATTTGTACTCCTTTTGTTCCTTTGCAAGGTCAACTTGTGGATATCTTCACCAAAGGGCTTAGTTGCCTTGTTTTTGAAAGAATTGTGTTCAAGTTGAGAATGAAGAATATGTATTCACTTTTTGAAGCGGAGTGTTGTAAATTAAAAATATTAATACTCCACTTTTAAGAAGCTAGGGTTGATGCATATCAAGAAGATTAAGTTCAATGTATCTTAGAAAATAGTTAGTTTTATTACTCCATTGTAAATTGCATTTGATCATTTATTATCATTGTAATTACCATGTTTATAAATTAAGCATGCTGTTGAATGCAAAGTAATTCGAGCACATTCAAAATTTCTTCTTTTTGACAATAGGGTATGCCCCTATCAAATATTACTTCTCCAAACTCAATTATCTTCACCAACCTCAAGATGGTCTTTATGGTAGATTAAAATCCCGTCACTCAAAGTGGCTTTCTTTATATTTTTACATCCTCTTTCCATATTCATGGCTTGATCCTCCTAATTTCATATCAGCCTAATCAGCCTTTGTATGTTGGATTCAAAGGAATGGGAAGTGACAAATTAACCTTGACTGTAATAGCAGAAATACAGAAAAGTTACTTAGTACCGAAGCTTACAAATGAGAGCATTTGACAAAAGGGTCAAGCTTTCTCCTTTTCTTCCTCATTTTTTTCTAGCCATTGTCCCTTTTTCCTATTGAGTTTGACCCTGTCCAAGACTGAGTCTTTGAACTTAGGGTCATCAATGGCAACCATGTCTCCACAACCTTGTCTCCAATGCTTCTGCAGCAGCAGGGTTCAACCAAACAAGATATCAATCTCAAAAGTGGAAAATCAGTTCTAGCTTGGGTTGATTATGATTTTGCTCAAAGTGTTATCAGTGTCACTTTCTGCATCCTCTTCCAAACCCAATAACCAATCCATATTTCAAGTTCGAACTAATTTTCTATTTAACCTAATAAAGTTGCACAAAAAATGTGTTCACGTGAATAATTCGATTTAGGAAGAATTTTCATGCTCTAAAGCTCTAGTATTCTCTCAAGTAAACAAAACAGACACAAGAAATTCATGTTATAGGAAACATCCTGATTAAACAAAATAATGGCATCTTATCAAAACAAAATATCAATGAATACAAGGTTCACCTATAGAGAGAAACTGTGGATAAGATAGACCCACATAAGTAAAGAAAGTTAATAACTCAATTTTAGAATTATCTTTAAGCCACTGTTCAAAGATTCTACAAAATTAATGGATGACAGCGTTTGACTCATCACAATCCTTTCTTTGCCTATTATATCTTCAAAGCAGCTTTTGCCATTGCCAAGGCACCTTCAAAAGTTTGGTTTCCACCAATGAATCCGCTCATATGAACAAAAACACAACCAGGAATGCCAGCTTCCTTTGACAGTATGTCATCCCTTAAACCTCTCCACTGTGAGGGTAGAGCCTTTCGGCTCTCAAATCTATCGGGTGATACTGAAACGGCCTGCACTCGCCACTGTTTGCTTCTCTTGTCCTGTATAGGGCATCAGGAACCGTGAGAAAAAAACAGCGATATTTTATACATTCTCATGATATACACGTGAAACATAATTCTCAAGTAACAAACAAAACATTTATTATGCAAAACAAAGACGATTTTCATATCTTTTGCTTACTTTAAACATAACTATCACCCCTCCATATTCCATAATATGAAGTAGCATTACCCTGATAATGCAGTCATGTTCTAATTCTGGGTGTTGGTTTAGACCACAAGAATCCTTTTAACTTTTTGTCCAGATCTCAACTTATATTGAATAAATGGACCATACTTTTGGCCCACCTAAACCTTCACATAAACTTCACCATCTGGCTAAATGTTTGAACTTTGAAAATACTAAACAACCCATTGTCTAATTATTTTGGACTTTTTCATCATTGAAGTTCTGATGCAAATAAAGAATGTTAATGACAACAATTTGATTATTATTGCCATTGGAATAACACAACCTATAAATGCACAAGTCATTGTAAAACATGTATTAACAGGAAGAACTAAAGCATAAAACGGAACTTAAAGAAAATGAAAACAAAGTACATACCTGATACAGAACATATTTGATTGGAGGGTCAATTTTCATCTGCCCCTCAATCTCGAATAAATGAAGCTTCCACTGCAGAAAACAAAAACAAGATGATATCTTCTGATGCAGTATGTAGGACAATGCCTCTAATACCGAAGGAAAATAAAGAAATGGAGAAATTCAGTGTAAGGGAGAAAATTTTTAAGGAACATTTCCTATATATAATAAAAGAACGTTAATTTAGTGATGACCGTTTTAAGCCAGTTACAACAACAGAAGCCTTATGATAGTCATATTTTTACTATATATGTATAAATTTATAACAGGGAAGTACGGAAAATAGACAGAAGAATCAGATCAACACACTAACATAGCTATCACAGAAAAGCTTAAGAACGCATAGCATCCAGCATGTTATTTTGCTACCAGATTACTAGTTGTGTCGTGAGGCTACAAGTCACACGACAACACATTAATTATAGAACTCTGCTAGGGAGTATAAATCAAGAAACAGATTATAAAATTCTATTCCTGCCAGCTTGAATGAAAAACATCTACAAAAAGGATATAAGAAATTTCTTTTCATCAAAAGAAATATTTAAGATAACAGTCTAAATACTCATTCCAGCTTCAAATAATGATTTCATGATTACATTGTTGTATAAATGGATTCAAAATATCGCTTCGGCAAAATTAAATTTTTTCTAATGTTTCCATGAAAATTTGCAAGAGAAAAGCACTAGAATATTTTTCAACATAACTGTTCAAGATGTTAGTCAAAATACATATTCAGGCTTCAAGTCATGATTTCAGAACATCTGACAGTTACTAAACATTACTCAATTTCAAATAAATCAAGTTCAAAAATTATCATACAAAATGGTAGAAGACGGAGACAACAATAAATTGAATAATCAACTCACAGGACAGAATTTATTCAAAACTAAAATTTCCCCAGAAGGATCAACAGTTTGTCTAGCCACAACAGTCTCCATTACAATTGACCTTGCCGGTAACCATGAGTTTACATGAAATCGAACACTCTGCAAGGGAAGAGGGTGGCTTGTTTAGAAAGCAAAGCAAATGATAAAACAGCGAAAAAATATTTCAAGTCCCTTACTCATGTTAGGATAGAAAGATAAAGAGTATGAACACAATGAATACTCACATCCAGAAACTCACTGCCAGCAACAGCCATGGCACGATGAAAGGCCTCATTTTCTTTCTCAGATGACTGATCAGGATCTGTCCAATCCAAATTAAACCTTCCTACTCTCGATGATAAGTGAGTATTATTCACATATCTTGGAGGCTGGTCTGTGTCATATTGATTGATTCCATTGTCTACGGCATCAATTGCCTGAAATAATTAAACAAGAACATCATTTATCATATGTCCCATACCTCAGAAACATATTTTGTCCCACCAGTACTCCCATAAGCCATTCTGTGGACATTTATCAAATTAAATCAAAGAACATGTGGTTCTCAGTTAAATCTCCCACAACATAAGCCAAAGTTATCTTTTAACCAAGCCAGTCAATAAAGAATATAAAAAGAATGAAGGACTAATTCATAGTATAAAAGCACAGTCTGTCGACTGAAACCCCTTAGTTAGTTAGTTGGTGAGTGAGTCACAAAGTTATTTAGGAAGTGTGGGATGGTAGCATATAAATAAGAGGAAAGCTAGAGTAGTTAGGTTGGCTTTGGTTTGGAGTATATTCTACCTATCCTAGTTCTGTGACCCACACTAAGCTAGAGTATTAGATGTGGGGATCACTCTTAAAAATGATTTAAACATGGTGACCTTCTGCGAAGTCCTCATGTTGCACACCTCCCCCGCCCTTGTTATAAAAAAATGATTTTAACATGTAATGGAAAGGAAGCTTCAAATTGATGTTGGAAACTACAGTCCTCATTTGAAGGAGTTGGAATCTACAAAGGAACTCTTCAAGGGTCGTGAGGAGCAATGGATAAAATTTGGATATTCATTAGGTTTGGATGAATAGAATGAACAGGACCGTGATAAATTTTTGGCTTAATTATCTTTTAGGTCCATTGACTTTTAATAGTGTCGCTTTGGTCCTTTAATTTCACTGTTAGCTCAAATTAGTCCTTTCCGTCAATTTACTATTAAATTTGGTAGACGTGGCAAAAATAAGATCTTGCGTGGACAAAAGAATAATAATTTAATGGGTCATTAGCAATATTAATTAGTTTTATTATAATTAATGTTATTTCCTTCATACATCGAATCATAAACCCTAATCCTCAAAATTTTCCAGTCCTCTTTTGCCACCAAATCAGAAACAGCCAGAACCCACAAAGGATTTACATGCCATTCAACAAATTAAAATTTAACCAAGCAGGGTCCTACAATGTATATAAAAATAAAATGCAGAATAGACTACAATTTAAAATGTATTACCTCCATGAAGCTCCTGTAAACCGCCAAATATATGTGATGCACATCTTGGTGCTCTTCATCTACCTTAAGTTCATTGGCTATAATCTCCTTTCCAAAATGCTAAACAGAAAAAAGAAGGCATAATATATAACGATTAAGGTCAAATCATATTCAAAATAAAAAATTTCCACAAGCAAGATGAACTATTTCCCCCTATTTTCCCCTCCCCTTCATAGTATTTGAACCAAACAAGATAGGTTAAATAATCACTCCCTCCCTTTATTTCACTTCAACCAATCACTGTATAAATGTTGGTGTACATGAGAAATTTACCTTGTAAACAAGACCAGCACTACTCAACTTAGTGGAGAAACCATGCCCAAAAACCTCCTCAAATCCTTTCTGATGATGATCATAACGATCTCGGGCAGGGTCATACACCCCCCCAACATCAAGAACAGCATCAAGACTCTCCAACACCTACATATTCACAATGTTCCATTTCATTCAATAGCTAAACACATAGTATGACAACCAAAATGAAACGCAGCAACTAAATTTCAGCTTCCCCTCCCAACAATATACCATTAAAAAAAATCGTCCTTGTCCACAATTTCTCAGCGACTATACAACACATGCACAAAATCGTGAAAGCTACAGACATTTTTCGGTCACTGAGTAGAATTTCTCAGTTAATTACCTCCCAACCAAACAACCATCTCACTGGGTCACTCATAAGTCATGAAAAAACCAGAAATAAAAATAACATTTTCTCAAAATAACTAAAACAAAAGTATCACAACTGCACATCAATCAAACAAAAAATACATCATATTTTCCCATCAACCAAATAAAAAATATCATATTTCCTCAGAAACAACCTCCTCCAAAAACAAACTACATTTATTCCTGTCATTGACTACAAATTAACAGTAAAATACTCCCAAAACCAAACCAATATCTCACTGAGTTACTGGTCGCTCATAATTCATGGAAAAACCAGGAGACAAATAATTTTTTTCAGTTACCTTACAAAAACAAAAGTGTTGTAATCGCACAGCAATAAAACTGAAATAAACCCTATTTTCTCATCATCAACCATGCCTCAGTAAAATCACACTTTTTCATCAACCAAACAAAAAAACTATCATATTTTCAACAATTAACAATAACCAATAAAAACCACATTTTTATGAAAACAAATTTAAAAACAATATTTTCTTATCAAGCAAACAAATAAATCATATTATGTTAATATTTTCTCAGCAACAAAAAGTAACACAAGAACTTCTTCGGAAATAAAAAAAATAAAACCAAACAAAAATAATTGAAACTAAAAATAAAGACTTCCTTAACAACAAAACCAAAAACAAAATAAATTATCTCAGAAACCTAACAAAGCAAAGCAAAAAGGAAAAAGGATTAGGATTGAAAAGGGACCCACCTGAGCATCACGAGTGCGAACAATTTCAGCATCGAAGAACTTACGAGTGAGACGAATCATGAAGCAGCCAAGAGCTTCATCACAATGGAAGCTTCCATTGTGAGTACCAACGCGCTTGAGAGACGCTTGAAGAGGAGAAGCGGGAGAAGGTGAAGAAGAGAAGGAAGCAGAAACCCTAGCAGTTGTTGGATTAGACATTAGAAGAAGAATTGGAAGAGTGAAGTTACAATGCTTATGCTTCTGTTTGTGGAAATGGAAATGGAAATGAAAATTGTTGAATAATGTCTTTGTTGTTGTTACTGCTTTCCACATGCCTTATGGATTTAAACTCACATTCATACCCACAATCCCTCCTCCAATATTATTTCGTAGGGTTTAAGCAAATATTATTACTTTAATAATTATCTGTGACTATGGGAACTCTCAAGTGTGTTTGTCCATTTTTTATTCCCATAAAATGTTTATATAAATTTGTTGTAAAATTTTATTAATTTTTATTTTCAAAAAGTAATTTTGGTGGAATTTATAAAAAGTGAAACACCTAATTAGATAATTTTAAAAGGAAGCACTTTTAAAAATAAATGATAGTAAAATATATATCACACCAAAAAACATATTTCTTTTATTAATAATAAGAGATAGATAAAGCATGCACGTTAATATTAATAGGTTTAAATATAAAATATAACATTGTAGGGTTGGAGTGATGTTTGAGAAGTTAGAGTGATAAATAGATATTCTCTTTTATAATAAAATTAACAACTAATTATTAATATTTGTTATTTAAAAAAAATCCTAATAGAGTTTAAGTAAAGGGTAAAATTAGAAGAAAAAAAGTTATATAAAAATTTGATATTCTTTTTTTGTTTGTTTCTTTAGGTTTCCACAATACTAAATATCGGTACCTCCTAGCAGAGATTTGAACTCATATTCACTACATTATGGTAGTTTAGTCTCTTCCAATAAACTCAACTCTCGTCTGTAAATTTGATATCTTTTTATATATGTATAGTGCAAAAATGTGACTACTTTTTATTTCACTTTGATAGTTTTGAATGATACAATTGAGGAATGAATAGAGAGGATACTAATCATCTACATAAATGTTAGGTACCTAAGAGTCAGGACGAATAACTTCCTTATGAATTCTATTATAAAACAATTGTCATTCCCATAATGCTAGCTGTGCAGTATTATACATTAATAATCACAAAAATTGAAACAAAAACAGAATCGCATGTATGCCTTGAAAGAGCTTTGATTAATATGTTTGTTGTTTGGTGGCATGATGGTACATGATTAATAGTGATGATGTCATGATCAATCTTCTCCTTTATGAAGTGATAATTTTCCCACTAAGTGTTGGCACATATCCTTCTTAGTTGGAAGATTTTCCTCTTCAGACTTGATCCCTTTCATTACTTATGTAGGTGCGTTGGTTGCCTTGCATACAAGCATTCTTGTCTCCTATAAGTCAAGTGTGTACTTCCTTTGGGAGACATAGATTCCATCCTTTGTTCGAGCTACCTCCATTCCCAAGAAATACTTGAGTTTTCTTAAGTCTTTTACTTCAAATTCTCTTGCCAACAACTTCTTTAAATGTTCAATTTGCTTGTAATCATCTCTAATTATGAAAATATCATCAACATATATAATAAACAAGGTTACCTTCCCTTCCAATGAATGCTTCACAAACATTGTATGATCACTATGACATTGAGTGAACCCATTTTTCTTGACTACTTGGGTAAGTCTGTCAAACTGTGTTTTTAGAGATTGTTTATGGCCATACAACGATTTTCAGAGTTCACATATCTTGTTTATAGTGTTGGGTGATTCAAGCCCTAGTGGGATTTGCATATACACTTCCTTTTCTAGATCACCATTCAAAAAAACGTTTTTCATATCCAATTGGTGTAATGACCAATCTAAAGTGGACGTTTCTTCATAATCCACACCATATGATTAAGGGAACCCTTTCCCCACCAACCTTGTGTTTATATCGATTAATGTTGTCATCAATAGGGATGACAATTAGATCCAGACCCAGTGGGTACCCGCAGAAAAAACCCGTAATGGGTAGGGTAAAAACCCACATAATGAGTATGGGTATGGGGACGGGTAATTACCCGCAAAATTGAATGGGTATGGGTGCGGGTACGGGTACTATAATACCCACCCCGCCCCACACATATATTATTATTATTATTATTATTATTATTATTATTATTATTATTATTATTATTATTATTATTATTATTATTATTATTATTATTATTATTATTATTATTATTATTAGTAGTAGTAGTAGTAGTAGTATGTAAATTTGTTTGAACTTAAATAAAAACGATTTTTGTTTTAAATAATTTAGAGATTATTTTTTAGAGATTTTTTAAAATATGATTTTTTAACTCCCGTTTGTTTACTATTATTAAAATGATTTTTTTTATACAATAATTTTTAACATGTTTGTATACAATTTTATAAAAATAATTTTTTTAAACTAAAAAATTACCATAAAGGACATAAAAATGATTTTCAAGAAAACATGTTTGTTTGAAAAAAATATTTTTTAAATACATGATTTTTCTAAATACACATATGTTTCTCTACTATGTTATGCATCTCTATCTCCCCTTCCAATCTCTATCTACTATTTCTCTCACTCTCTACTATCTCATGTCTCTCTACCTCTCTTTTTTATTCCAAACAAATCAACGAATTTAATACATTTCATAATTTTCGGATCCTCCTGAAAAATAAACATATAAGTAAATCATCACGAAAATATGTTAGTAAATAGTAATAGATTTTGGAGGTCTTGTTCTAATCTTAAAAATTGAGTCCTTAATAAAAAAATACAATTTTAATAATTAAAAAAATTTGAAAAATAAATTTTCGTCCCTATACACATATTTGAGATGAAGAGGTAAATAATTGTGATTTTATATTTAAGAGTTTTATATTATTAATCGTGACTTTATAATTATAAATAACTAATATAATACACATATCAATTTTTTTACAGATCTCGGAGAATACTGTCCAAGGACTTGCAACTTCATAAAATATTATTATTTTTGATATTTTGATATTTATTGTAGTAATGTACTAATGTTGAATCATGATATATTTTGGAAGTTTTGAATTAGACAATATTTTGGTTTCTAATACTTATGATTTTGGATTTAAAATATTTAAGAATTTTTTTAAATTTAATCACAAATTATTTATCGATATATTTTTATTAAAGTGCGGGTAATGGGTATGGGTACGGGCACTTCAGTACCCAAAGAGCAAGGGTACGAGTATTAAAGTTGATACCCACGAGGGTACGGGCACGAGTATTTTTTTAAACTGCGGGTATGGGGTGTTGAGACAAAATCTCTTTCAAATGGTTTTAATGATAACAAAATTAAATGATTATGATTCTTGTTAAGACTAATTTGTGCTCTTGAGTGTATTATTATTAGAAAACAGGTTGTTCTTCAAATGAGATAAAATCTATGTAAAGTCAACAAGTTTTCAAACGAGAGGATGGACTAGAGGATGGATCTTCAAAGAGGATGAACCAACTATTAGTCAAATTATTCAGAATCACGTTAACTTTGATTTCTTTCCATGTGCAAAGTCAATTCAGTGTTAAAGTTTGAAAGAAAAACAAAGTCAACTAAAGAAAAAGAAAGGCAGAGGATGAACATAGAAATTTGGAATATAGAAGAATGGACCTCTAGCTCCTTTCATAGGCCTATGATGAAAATGGTTCTACCTTTTCATCTGCACAGAAAGGTTATACCAAACAATGCCCAAAATAGAATCTGACATGTCTTGGAGAACGAAAAAGCAAAAGGACAGCTAAGACACGAACTTCCAGGAGGTTTGTATCTGCCATACGAGGATAGACTGTATTCTCATCCTCCTGCAGTCAAACATCACAAAAGACAGCTGGATGGCATTTTTGTAATTCAGATTACTGACCTTGACTTTTTTATTAATGTGCCCAACGGACATGAAGCACCAAAACACATGGTTAGACCTTCTTACAACTCTATAAAAGGAATGGTGCACTTCTTCATTCAACACACAACTACAAAGCATTCAAAGAAAAAGGTTAAGAGCTATCAAGTGTCATTCTCATCCTCTCTTTACACTTTCTATTGTATTACACTAGATCTTTGAAACATCCTTTTAGAAAGTGCTAGTTAAGAGAAACATCAAAAACACCTTCAAACTATACTGTAATTTCTAAGTGAGTTACACTTAGAAATAATTGAAATTCGTGAGAAGATATTGTAAGCTTGGTGAAGCTCAAGAACACAAAAGCTGTAACTAACCTCTGCTAGAGGTTGACTGTTTTCTTAGTGAATTCTCACAAGTGTGTGAGGACTGGACGTAACCCGTTTTTGGGTGAACTAGTATAAAGCTGTGTGTGTCAATCTCCAATCTCTCTCTCTCTTTTATAATTAATCTGTTCTTACTCTGAGTCTGAATTTCCAACCTCTTACCTTCATCCTCTCGAAGAGGATAAAGCTTTAAAACTTAAAAGAATTTTTTAAACATCAAATATCTCTATTCAACCCCCCTTCTAGTGATATTCTAGTCACTTCATGGGGATGGGTACTATACTACCCTACCCATACCCTACCCATTGCCATTCCTAGACATCAACATTGTATTTGATAAAAAATATCCACTTGCATCCAACTGATTTGTTACCTTGAGGTAATGTAGTGATCTCCCAAGTTCCATTCTTTGTCAAAGCTTAGGTTTCTTCATTCATAACTTTAGCTCACTCTTGTTGTTGGAAAGCTTCCTAAATATATCTGGGTATAACATTTTTGTCCATAGATGCTAAAAATGATCTATATTCCTATGACAACTTTGCAAGGCCCACATATCTTTGAATTGGGTGTTTAGTACAAGTTCTCACCCCTTTATGAAATATAATAGGAATTCCAATATCATCAATACTTTCATGAATAGATTCAGTTATGAGAGTGGGATTACCTAAGGGCGTTTAATTTTTTGGAGTTTGGTTGGATTCCTGGCTCTACAATAGGAAAATGTTTAGCTCTACTTCTTTTTATCTTTTTCTATGATAAACCTTACATGCTTTATCTTTTTCTTGAGTTGTTCCTTGATTCTTTCATGTTGTTGTGGCCGTTTCTAATTGGGCTAGGATAGTTTAAGGTTGGATAGCATATTGTGCTACAAATTCAGGCTCAGATTTTGGTTGGACAACATCTGGTATGGCATGTTCATGTATGGTTTTTGGTTGGAGAGCATCTGGTGCAACAGGTTTAGGCACAACTGGGGGTAAAGAATTCAAACAAATGTTGGGATTCTGCCCATATAGGTTGGGATTCTTTACATATGTTTAGCTCTTCCTAAAGACCAACTTTGGAGAAGTATGGTGTGTGTTCAAAGAATGTCACATCCATAGTATTGTAGAACTTTCTAGTTGAGGGAAAGTAACACTTGTATCCCTTTTAATGGGAAGAATAACCAAGGAAAATACATTTAATGGATCTTGGGTCAAGTTTGCTTCGATAGATGTTAAGATTATGGATAATGGTTGAACATCCAAATACTTTTAGGGGAATGAAGGTTAAGATTTTGCTAGTTGGGTTGTTGCTTATTTTGTTGAGTGAGGGGTGTTAAGGTTAAGGACACAAAAAGGATATTCGATTGATGAGATAAGTAGCATATAAGACAGCTTCACCCCAATATTGAATTGGTGCATTTGAGGCCATCATAAGGGATTTTGTCACTTTTAATAAGTGACGATTTTTCTGCTCCGCTACCCCATTTTGTTGTGGAGTGTCTACACATGACCTTTGGTGGACAATTCCTGTTGAGAAAAATCTATTTCAAATATTTTAATGATAACAGAATGATCTCAAAAGATTATGATAATACTAATATGTGCGTTTGAGTGCTTTTGTAAGAAAGGAACATGACCATTCATTCAACAATCCAAAGGTATGAGTCAAAGAAAACACAACCTCCCAGCAAGAGGACAGACATATGTTAGAACCATAACAACCTCCTATCCGAGGATGAACGATAAGAGGATGAACCTTTATGGAAGACAATATATTTTATCACTGAAACAATAAATCCAAGTCAAAATTAAGAGAAGATAAATTTGTGGACAAATAGCATGAAGATAAACAAACTCATAAGAAGAGGTTCTACGCCAGAGGATGAACGATAAGAGGATGACCTTCTGGTGTTATTCATCCTTATACATTGGAAATGGCCAAAAGTACCGAGTACAAAAAGGTTGTACTTAACACGTAAAGCAAGAACTTTCATGCCTTGGAAAATAAGAAAAGGAAAAGTACATCCCAGTTTCAAACTTCTAGAAAGATCAAACCTCCAAGACAGATTCGTAAAACTCATCATCCTAACTACAAGGCAATATGAGGATAGACTCAATGGCATTTTTGTAAATCAAAACAAACTTCAAGGACCATTACATCTTGAGACAACGGTCATAAAGGATCTTTTTCTTGAAGAAAAAGTTTCCTCATCTCTATAAAATGAAGGCTGCTCTCTATCATCAACACACAACTACATAGCATACAAAGAGAAAGTCTAAAAGCTATCCAGAGCATTCTCATCCTCTCTTTATACTTTATATAATCTTACAGTAGATCATTGAAATATCTTTTTAGAAAGGGTTAGTAAAGAGGAATATCATAAACTTCATTATATCATCTTGTAATTTCCAAGTGAGTTACACTTGGGAATAGTTGAAATCTGAAAGAAGAGATTGTAAGCTTGGTGAGGCTCTAGAACACAAAAAATTGTAATTGACCTCTGTGGGAGGTTGATCGTTTTGATTCTTAGTGAAATCTCACAAGTGTGTGAGGACTGGACGTAGCCTTCATTGGGTGAACCAGTATAAAGTTGTGAGTGTCATTCTCTATTCTCTCTCTCTATCTTTTAGTAATCAGCTCATACTCAAAGTTTTAAATCTCCAACCTCTGATTTCCATCCTCTCGAAGAGGATAAAGCTTTAAAACACAAAAGAAAATTTAAAACAACAAATATGTCTATTCAACCCCCCTTCTAGTGATATTCTAGCTACTTTAATTCCATGGTTTTGAAGGTTGAATTTAGGATAGAGTGGTAGTACTCACGACCATTGTGTAATCTAAGTACCTTAATATTAGTTTGGAATGGAGTTTGTATCATTTTATGGAAAATCTCAAATACTTTTCCCACGTATGATTTTTCTTTCATGAGGTATATCCATGCGACTCTTATATGTTCATCTATGAAAGTCACGAACCATCTATGTCCAGTTATGTTATTGATCCTAGAAGAACCTCATACATCACTACAAATTAAGGAAAATGGTCGGGATGGTTTGTAAAGTGTTTTATTAAATAATGTGGGAAATAAATTTTCCAAGAACACAAGGTTGGGATGACCCAAATGAAAATGCCACAACATATTCATTCCTCCCCATTTGAGAGTAATACATCACTTAGGTTTGCTACTGGTTTAATTGTTGCAGCTATTGGTCCAATTTTGTGATCTTCAGCCTAAATGAGATAGATCCCAACACTTTCCTTAGCTTGTCAATCGTCTTCCCCGACTTCAATGTCTGAAATTCATATAGGTTTGGATAAAAGTTAGTTGCACATTTTAGGTTTCTTGTTAATCTACTACTTGACAATAAGTTACAATCAAGATTTGGTACATAGAGTATTGATTTCATAGTAATAATTTTAAAGAGAATGAATGAACCTTTACCCATAACCTTTAATAGGGAACCATTTGCTATTAGAACTGTCAAGTTATTTTTTATATGGAAAATAACTATCAAAGACAATTTTATCTCTAGTCGTGTGGTTTGACGCTCATGATTCCACAATCCATGACTTTGATTTTCCTTGACAAGTTTTTAAAGCATGTAACAAATTACTTGTTTAGACCATAGTTGTTGTACCACATTATTCCCTGCACCCATCAATGTTTTCTGAAGTTGTTGCAAAGCTCCATTTGCTCTTTGTTGAATGGGGCTAAAGTGATTTCTCCATTTTGAGTAATTTTGGTAAAAGTACAGCCTCTAGTATCCCTAGTGTTGTTGAACTTGTTAGGCTTTGCATTAGTAGGTTTCCCATGAAGAATCCAAACAGTTTCTTTGTTGTTGTCTAGTTTCTTACAAGTCGTTTTGCTGCCATTACTGAAATTTCTGCAATATAGGCAAAATTGGATTCCATTATCATGAATTTCTTTCTACTTTCTTCTCTTCTCATAGTTGAATAGACTTCACATAAGTTTGGAAGAGGTTTGATTTCAAGAAATCTTCCACGTACTTCATCAAGGTCCTTGTTGAGGCCAAGGAAGAACATGTAGATCTTGTCTTTTTTTCACCAAATTCTTGTATTGTTTTTTATATTTTGGACATTTACACTCAGTAGCTTCATAAATGTCCAACTATTGCCAAAGCTTACTGAAAATATTGAAATATTTAGTGACTGAGCGCTCACATTGCTTAAGATCATGAAGAGTACTTTTGATTTCAAATATGGCAGAGCTGTTATCCATATTTGAGTAGGTTTTTTTTCACAACTTCCCATATTTGTGGGGTTGCATAATAATACATGAAGTTTTATCCAATGTCATTTGTCATGGTATTTAAGAACCATGACATGACTAAGTTGTTCTCCATTTGCCATTTTTCCAAGCCAAAATTTCCCACTTTAGGCATTGTAGATTTTCCTTTAATATATCCCTATTTTCCTTTTCCTTGGAGAAAAATGCATATTTATCTCTCCCATTTAATGAAATTTTGACCATTTAACTAATGGCCTATAATTGAAAGAGTTGGTGTTGTTCCTTCGATGGGATTGGTGATGATTATACCACTCTCCACCGTGGAAGAAGGCTTTTTCTCTTGCTCCATGTTTATGGTTGATGTAGGGACTTACAGATGGGTCAGAGATTGCTCTGATACCATGCAGAAAAGTGAATACTTTTGATTTCACTTTGATGATTCTAAATGATATAAGAAAGGTAGTAAATAAAGAGGTTGTTGATCCTCTACATAAATGCTAAGTACCTATGAATCAGAAGGAATAATTTCCCCATGAATGTTATGACTAATAAAGGAAATAAAACTACTGTCATTTGTAAAACTAGCTATACAATATTATACCATATTAACTACAAAAACTGAAACAGAAACAAAATCACATGATATGATCAATCATAATTATCTACATATAGATATAGATATATTACCATCATGAATATTACTCTCTCCATATGATGCTTGAGTAATCTAAAATTGAGAAAGTAACTATTTTAGATATATATCCTATAAGTATCAAAAGAATTATTTAAAAAAAATATTTCATCGGCTGTGTATAGAAAAATGTGAGACAATATTGTGGACATGAATAGAGAGATGTACATCACCCTTTGAAAATAGTGTTGAATTTCTTGAATTGGTAAAGTTATCTAATTATGAACTAGATTTAAAAGGCATAAATTTTATAGATGATGAGAGAGAAGAGACTAAATGAGTTTGTATTGGATAATAATTATTAAAAATACTTTTCAACCGTTGTCTATTGCAAAAAGTCAAAACCTGTCTTGATTTCTTTCTAATGATGTTCTTGTTTACATCCTAAAATAAAGGTGGGGATATGTTGGGATTTAAATGAAAACTATACAATTCGTATTTTGATCACAATTATTATTATTATTATTATTATTATTATTATTATTATTATTATTATTATTAATTTGTGATCATTATAGTTGTATATGAATGATCAATATCTTTTTCTTTACAAGTATTATACATGTATATATTTTTTATAAAAAATTTGTTAACGTAACCGGTCCGTATCCACCTAAAGAAAAATTAACATTACCGTTGATAAAAGTCCCTTAGAAATGCCAAAATGTTGTTAGTAATGCCACTTTTCCGAAGGCCTTCCAAGGTCTAAGTGATCTTGGTTATTGGGATGTTGGAAACTATTCCAATGACTATTTTAGAAAGACCCCGTGATAATCTTCTGGGGTATGTGGCTGCCAAAAATTACCCAAAGCTTATAGCCACGCAAAAATTACTTGAAATTTATGGCTAGTGAAATTTATCAAATACCATAGATGGCTTAGGCCCTCGATAGAATGCTATTTTTTTATAAAAAAATCCTAAAGGAGTTTGGGCTATGACTGATAGTATGCGACTAATAGCAATGTTGTGGTGGTGGTTTGGGCAACAAAGTGTAACACCCTGATTTATGTAGTAAATCTTTAATCCCAAGAAAATTGAATAACCAAACCAATCACTCTCAAACTTCCATTTAGAACACTATTATATTCAATTTTTTTAACATACTTATCGACTAGACTATAAATGGCTAGTTAATTAGGTTTACAAAACCTAGAAAACTAATTGATTCAGTGTATTATCTAATCGATTAAATGATATCTAATTGATTAGATGATATCTAATTAATTAGTGACCTTTTATTAATCAATTAGAAAGTTAGGCAGACTCAACAAATCAATTTTAAAATGATCCAATTCTTATCTAAGATGATACACGATCCAATTCAGTAAGTCTCATTCCATCTCTTGTCAATTTCAAATTCACTTTTTTGATCAATAATCCCTCTTTCTTCCATTGATTACATGTTAATGTCTTCCCTTGGAGCATAAGAATTAAAGTAGGAATATTTGGTCCTCAAGGTTGATTTCGTGGTAATGTGCGTAATATATCGAAGTACGATGGGGTGACCTTTTGCATATAGTGTTTGTATAATTGTGTATGATATTTAGGGAATTGTTATACTTTTAATGTGCTTAAAATATATCTTGTGTGCTAAGTGTTAGTCTAGATGACACTAACACTCTAAAAGGGCAGTTGAATAAAGTCGTACCCTTTTGTCAGAGTTTTTGTGCGAAATCGTGTTTTTATAAAACTAGTGAACATAGCTATTCTAATCAGAAGAAATGCTCAAAAAAATTTCTATGACAAATTCAACAAGATTGATTAATAGCTTTCCACAATACAGAAAATTGATTAATTGAACTAATGCTAAAATCTAAGTTCAAGTTGTAATTCAATCAATCAATTTTGCTTATGAATTAATACAATCTAAATGTCAATTATGATATAAGACTTGTATAATGAATAGTCAGTTTTCAACACCACTGTTGATCATTGAATTCATTCAAATGAACAAGTTTTGTATAAAAAACATAAAACTATTTTTACATGCTCCAAACACCAAGAATGGTGTAAACCGTAATTAAATCGCATAATTAAAAACATAAGGGAAAAAAAATATCATACCCAAATTTTTATATCGATTCCTCTACTCGTCTTTACTATGTAGAGTACATCTTATCATTATTTAATATGAATGAGAGTTTCTTCCTTTAATTTGCAATATGAACATTTACAAAGATTCATCGGCAATTGATTTACAACGTTTGTACAATACATCCCCTTCTTTTCTAAACGTTTAAGAATCATATTTTTGAAACATCCTTCAACAAATTTGAACCAACACCATCAAATTGAGACACCTCTTCAATCATGAAAACCTCTAAAATCTAGTGTAATGGCCAACTCTAGTTACCTTGAAAAGAACCTATTTTTAATCCTATTAATGTGCAACCAATTGTACCCTCAATTGCTCACATCTGGAACAATCATTACAACACATATTTGATATTTATCTTTTAAAAATTTTCACTCTCCCCAAGAAAGGGAATAAAAAAATTGATATAGATTGTTTTTTTTTTGAAGAGATGAATGGCGAAGAATGAATAAAAGTGTTCCCTTATAAATGATGAAACAAAATGGTATTTATAAGACATGGTTCAATTATGAAAAGGATAATACAATGCAACTGAAATAACCGATTTTAAACTAAAAAACTGAAGTTGAAGTTTGAAACACGCATAAGTTGACTCACACAAGGTGTACGCCGATTCATAAGTGATTGAAAAATCCAAGATTTTGACCCTAAAGGGAATAAGTGGATTCATTCAAATTACTAGAAGTTTGGCAAGTCAATTCACACATCAAGATAGTCGACTCACTTGCATCAAAATCCAAAATCAGGTTCAAGGCATATATTAGTCGATTCATATAACCTATGAATTGATTCATGCTTTCAAAAATCACTTGAAATTGGTTTTCACTTCATTTGATGATTTCCAAAAATAGTTCTAACATGCACCTAAAGTTATGCATGATAAAATAATATTGAGATAACCCAAGGTTTTTTGATTCAAGACCTTTAATTGATATTGAGAATTGGGAGATCAACAAAAGCACACAAAATCATCTATACTAAACCTAGTTTTGGCATACATCATAACACTAAGTTTAACCTAATTAGGGTTGCACTCACACTAAGTGTTTAATTGCTATGATGTTGGTTACTTATTATGTTTTCATGATTATAATTGTTGGTTAATTACAATTGAATGTTGATTAGGTTTAATTTTACTGTATATGAAATACGTTATTTTGATTGTCTTAAGGTTGTCAATTGAATAGGTAATGTAAGCTAATCAGTTAGGTGAATAAAATTTGGAAATAAATTGTGAACTAAGCGATTAGGAGAAAGATAATCAACTAGGATGCTTTGCTAATTGATTATAGAATAGTTAAAATTTGAAAAGTAGTTAAAAGTTAGTTATAATAAATTAGGTTTATTAGATAATTATTTAGATAATAATTATAGACCTAAAAATGGTTAGCTAAGGTTATGTTACGAATATTTAGTATTGAAATGGATTAATTAGTATTATATTAGTAATGGTAATAAGTTAGTTAGAATAGTACTTATTGTCATTAATTAGTATGGTGGTTATATGTTGATTATGTGCCATGATATATATGATGATTGTGTATGTGATGATGATAATGTTAGACCTATTATGATGTAAATACTCGTAGAGACAATTCGTATCACGTCTTACAATTATGTTGATGATGACAATGTCTCATAGAAGTGTTTGTTGCATCATAAGTAGGATATGTTGGAGGAAGTTGTGTCGTGATAAAATCACAGTAGACCGTTGAGGAGACCTTCGTGGTATTATTAGTAGGACATCTTACGTAAAGATGGGATTTATACAACTAAGACGCTTTTGTTAAATACTTGATTATGATGACTAAACTCTTTTGTTTGTGGGGTAGTAAATGACTTCTATACTGTATGATCCCAAAGTTAAATGGATCTATAAGTCGAAGTTAGTTAATGATAATTATGCACATCATATGTTTATGCCATGATTAAGTTATGATCATAATTTGTTATAATGTGATTAAATGCATATGCGA
Source organism: Cicer cuneatum (assembly GCA_037974295.1). Taxonomy (NCBI): domain Eukaryota; kingdom Viridiplantae; phylum Streptophyta; class Magnoliopsida; order Fabales; family Fabaceae; genus Cicer; species Cicer cuneatum. The sequence continues at coordinate 37,741,506 of JBBPBO010000005.1, read as the reverse complement.
TATTTGAACGATATGATAAAATATGGTTGCATGAGCGCCTATTATGCATATTTTGCCTACATTCTATGTTTGGATTGCAATTTTCACAAGACAAACCAATTCAAGTGTGTTATGATGAAGGAAGCTCGTTGAAGTTCTCATAATGTTACATTATGAGTTTCACGATTTGGAGCCCTTCAATTCAACTTTACACAAGGCTCTGATCATGTAACATAAGGTTCACGGTTATTGTTAAAAGTTTAGTTATTGATATTAAATGAAACATTTGGTAAAGTAATAGTGTTCAAAACATTTCATCAACTTTTTATTTACTGCAAAGTTTTCCACAATTTTAAACGTTAATTCTGCATTATTGGGTAAAAAGTGTTATAATAATCTTGGTTTTCATATCTAGATTTTAGGATTTGTTTTGTTAAATGTTCAAATGATTAGACATCAATTTAGGATGGTTAGAAATCATTTTTTATCTTCTTTGCAACAATAAATCAATTAGAACTACTAAGTTAGTCAATTATCACAAGCATTTCTATTAATCAATTATGTCATTATTCTAATTGACTAAGTTAAATTTGAACGTGATAAAAACCATTTTATATTCTTTAGGACTGAGATTAGAATTCAAACGTAAACCATATTATCAGGAGTTAACCATGGACATTATATAAACCCTATACTTAATAGAAATCGATTAATACTTTGATTTAGCATTTTTGGAAATTTAACCCTAGCTTTCGAAATACCATACTCTCTCATTACTCGATGGTTTTCGAAACTATTTATTGTTGTGGAACCATAAGAATGCAAATAATATTTCTATCATTCGATATCACCACATCGAAAGCCTAACATTGATTTGTATTCCGAAACCAACCTTGTAGCAATTTTTTAAACATTAAAGACTAACTTGATAAAAAAAAATTATAATTAACTAACATAAATAATTATATTTATACAAAAAAAACTAAAATAAAAGACACTTGGTGAAATTGTATTTCAAAATATCACTTGTCAGTATCTTTAGTTTAAACTCAATTTTCTTGGTAGCGATGTGATTAAATTAACATTAGAACAAAATATCATTTTTAAAATCAAAATACAAATCCAAATCTAAAAAACTCACTCACCAATGGTCATCCTATTCATCCATTGCAAACCTTTCTAGCAAGCACAACAATCAAATACAATTTAGAGCTACTTATTTCAAATGAAAAATTTGATACTTTTGATTATGAGTTCAAACTCCTTATAACATGCTTGAGAATCAAGTCATTAACCACTCAGACTACACCATTCACCTCATTGCTTATCTTTTTTTTTTCACACTTATGTGATTTTCGATATTTTCTTTATATCTTTCTAAACTTTTATTCGATCAAAGTTTAAAGAAAAAAGGAAACGTATCAAACCTAAACTCTTTTTTACCATCTGATTCTATTCCTAAATCAAACACTAGAGTATAAGGTCCTTTAGTATTTGAAAATTAAAATTTTGAGTAAACACCCATATAATGACACTAACTATAAATAGTGTTATTGGACCTCAATAAACAATAATATCATCACGTAGACGACGTGCAAGGCTAAACTAAGCACTCAAGCGCCTTAGGTTGAAGAACCTCACAAAGATGGACCCAACACCTACAATTGAGGGTTTTGTATGAAGAACAAGAAGACTCATCATAAAAAATATAAGTTATATAGTCGACTAGTGAAATCAAGTGTTCTGTCAACTCTAATATATAATACCAAACTTATTTTCCACTAAATAAAGGATTCAATGGTATCAAAAATTAGGGTAAAAATATATTGTATTGAATTGAAAATAATACATCATATATATACTAGATTACTATACAACCAAATCCTTATTAGTACTCATATATAACTAAATCCTTACTAGTACTCTTATACAACCAAATCCCTATACTTAAGGGATATTTTTTTAATAATAAAGCAGAAACAAATATTGACATTCCCCCTCAAGCTGGTGAATAAGTGTTCTCCATTCCCAGCTTAGATACAATTATATCAAAGTTGTTGTTGTTTAGCTCTTTAGTTAGAAGATCTGCAAGGTTGCCTAGGGAGGAGACATATGGAATGCAAATTACACCACTATCGAGTTTTTCTTTGATGAAATGTTTGTCGACTTCAGTATGTTTGGTTCTGTTATGCTGCACTGGATTATGTACTATGCTAATAGCAAAGTTATTATCACAATAGAGTTTCATTAGTTCACCCCACTTTATCTTCAGGTCTTCCAAAATGATCTTCAACCATAGCAACTTGTATATCCCTGGTGCCATTGCCCTAAATTCTGCTTCATCACTGGATCTAGATACCACACTTTGTTTCTTACTTTTCCAAGTCACAAGATCCTCACAAAAGAAAGTGCAATATCTTGTGGTTGACCTTCTATCTACAATTGACTCTGCACATTTAGCATTAGAATATGCTTCAAGACTCACATTTCCATTTCGTATGACCAAAATTCATCTTCCTGGAGTTCCTTTCAAATATTGCACGATTCTGAGTATAACTTGCAAGTGTACCTCCTTTGTCAGTGCATGAATTGACTAACTAGGCTAATAGCGAAGGCGACATCAAATGTAGTATGTGAAAAATATATGAGTCTTCCAACTAATATTTGGTACATTTCCTTGTCAACAACAATGTTTTCTTCTACATTTCTCCACTTTAAATTTGGATCGATCGGTGTACTCGCAGACTTGCATGCTATCTTGCTCGTTTCTTGTAGAAGATCTATGATGTATTTTTGTTTGGATTGGAAAATCCCTTTCTTAAAGTGATCCACTTCAATTCCCAAGAAATACTTCAATTTTCCTAAGGTTTTAATCTCAAATTCCTTTGCTAGGTGTTGTCCTAACAATTACTGCTCCTTTTCTTCATCACCAATCATTATAATGCCATCCACATATACTAATACCAATGTTACTCTCTCCGACTCAGAGTGTTTGATAAAGAGGGTATGATCTCCTTGGCTTTGTTTAAAGCCTAAACCCACCATGACTCTAGCAAACCTCCCAAACTGCACTTGTGGCGTCTGTTTAAGCCCATATAGAGCCTTTTTTAGCTTACAAATGGTGTTGGCAGCAATATGCTCACCATATCGAAGGGGTAAGTCCATATAAATCTCTTCTTCTAGATATCCATGGAGGAAGGCATTTTTTACATCAAATTTGTGCAAGTTCCAACTATAATTAGCTTTTAGAGATAATATCACCCTGAAGGTATTCATTTTTGCAACTGGAGCAAATGTTTCCAAGTAATCCACTCCATGCGTTTGAGTAAATCCTTTAGCTACCAACTTTGCCTTGTACCTCTCAATAGATCCATCAGCCTTGTACTTTAAAGTGTATACCCAATTGAATCCTTCAAGTTTATTTCCATTTGGTAGAGGGATCAAATCCCAAGTACCATTCTTGTCGAGTGCTTCCATTTCCAATTCCATAGCTTGTTTCCATTTCCTCTCAGAAAATGCTTCAAATAGAGAGGTAGGTATAGTGGTAGTGTTCAGGCTTGTGAGAAAGGCTTTATGGGTAGTTGAAATTTTTTCAAAGCATAGGTAGTTCGATAAAGGATAGATTGGTTTATTGGTACATGTCATAGTACTCTTCCTAAGGGCAATCAGAATATGAAGGTCATCATTGAAGTAGCAATGTCAATCACAAGAAAGAGGGGTTTGAATTGTGATCCTTTTAAAATTTTGATTCCTGTGCTTAATTTAAACTAACTCAAGATCAATCTTGGTTGAAACAGAATGTCCAAAATGTTCTGGATATGTTAGAAGTAAATAAAACAAATTAGTTTATAATGAAGTGTGATTTGTGCATGCAAATAATTAAAGATTAGAGATAGAAAGATCACACACAAAAAGTATACTGGTTCACCCAAATCGGGCTAGTCCAATCCTCACAACTGTGAGATTTTCACTATGTGCTTCAGAACCAGAATGTTCTCCTTCACACCCTTTCTCTTGATCACACCTTGATCAATTACAATCTTCACCTTTCAACTTAGAAAGGATTTTTAAAATCATTTTTCAGCAAACACACTCAATCTAACATAAAAGATAGACTTGAGTTACAAATGATGTGTATGATAAAAGTGTTTGGGATTTTGAAACTTCTCAACACTTGTTTGAGATAAACAAAGACAAACTCAGTAAATGATGATCCACAAATATAGTGAAGAGAGCTGGAGTTGGCTTGAAGAATTTTGGACTTGTTCTTACTTGAACTAGTATTGGTAGATTTGGAAATTGAGCTATTGTCTTCATCTTCCAACTGATATTCAATTTATAGATGATAGAAGGCTTTGAATATTCGGTTTTAAAATGAATATAGCTGTTGGACACACTTCTCAAGTGTTAGATATATTTCAAAGCAATTTAAACATGTGTTTTAATTGCTGTCCAGAGCGTTCTTGACAAACGAAGAACGTTATTGCTTTTGGGTCTGATGGAAAACGTGAATGAGTGAGTGATGGAAAATGTTTTGGGTCATATTTATGCAGAACTTTTCTGCAGAATAATGTAAGTACAATGTACTTGCATCCTTACTCACAACTTATCAATTTGGAGATCAATCTTGAGGCTGTTTTCCTCCTTTGGGCATTCAGCTCGAGTTCTGGCTTCACCATTGATTTGAGAAGTCTTGATACTATTTAATTTGTGGTTTGAAATGTGGAAAATGATCTGTTTTAATTATGTCTTTAAAAGAGAATAATCAGAATGTTCTTTTGTAGAACTCAAACATTCTTCGTTTCTATTTTTTATGAGTGAGTGCTGGACTTAGAGCTTTGACATCTGTTATATATCATGCTATTTTTTGCTCTACGCGCAGGCTGTCCAGAGGTGCAGTTGCAGTGTCTTATCATGTCTGTCATGGTTGTACTTGTTGCTTTATCAATCTGGAGATCAATTTTGCTTGTTAGTTCATGATGTTTAGCTTTTTCCTTTGTTAATCTTTTGACGAATTTGTTCTTTTTGACAGTTGTTTGTAGACCAGCTATACTGTACTTGTATCACTGATGTAGTGCCTCATTTATTCAAGTTGTACTTGCTTTATCAATGCCATCAATCTTGCAAGTTACTCTTTGTACATTACTTTGGTTTTGTTAATTCTTTTTCTCTTTGAATCTGTCCAAAATAATCTTTAAGTGTATAATTATGTTCCTTTGTAGTAAATACCGATGATTTGCAATGTAGATTGATGTACTTTCGCAGCCCATATCGATATTAAATTACAACAGATTTTGTCCTTTGTAAACTGAAACGTTCTTGGATTATAGCTGTGAAAACCAGAACGATCTTCATTTCTATTTTGAGTGTTTTGCTGGATTTTTATCTTCTGACAGTTGTTGCGTGCCAAGCTTTTATGTTCTGTACGACTGTCAGTGATGCAGTAACTTTATCATTTATGTCCATGATGTACTTGCTTTATCTATGCCATCAATCTTTAAGATTAAACTTGCAAGTTTCATTTTATGCATTGCTTTGACTTTGAGAATTCTTTTGATGAATCTGTCCAAACTGACCTTGAGTATATAATGTTGTTTATGATGTTTTGCCATGTAGCTTGTTGCATTTTCGTAGCCTGGAACAATTTTGAAATTAAGAAGGCTTTGTTCTTTTAGTAAACCAGACCGTTCTTGAATTGTTGTTGTGAAAGCCATATCAATTTTCTTTTTTATTTTTTAATAACCATAACAGACTTGATATTTCAATTTGATCTGTTTCTTCTGATTTGATCTTTGTTGTATGAATGTATTTGATCACCTTCTTCACGAAGATGCTATCTTGAAGATGTAATGATCATTCTCTTGAATGATATATAATATATTCTTTTTTGAGATTCTTACAATATTGAGTAGAAACTTATGCACTTTGATGATGTGAATGGCTTCTTGCAATTCATGTTCCTTAAATAAAACTCAAGTGCAATCATTAGTAGATCATCATTCATAAAACTTAATCATTTATTTCATAAGGTTTGTTGTCATTAAAACATATATCAAAAAGGTTTTTTCCTCAACAATCATAAGTTGGTGGTGTGTTTGATTCTAATTCTTGTGCATAGGAAGATTCATAGATTGGATCGCTAGAGTTTGAAGTGTCAAGGGAAGTTACCTCATATAAGGTCGAATTGGAGCCATGGATGTGAATAAATTCAAGAACGACATTTGTTCTTCTTGTATATACTAGATTCTTACTATATGTTACATTAGTGTCATAATTTTCATCTTCCTCATAATCAATTTCAGTCTCAACATTGTCATTTTCTTCATTTCCATCTTTTTCAAAATCAATTTCAGTCTCAATTTCCGGTTCAAGAGTTAACTTAGGAAGTAGAAGAGACTACTCTTCCTTACTTGTATTCTCCTCCTGTAGACGAGTTTGACCAAAGAAACTTCCTTGTCCATGGAAGGTGACATCTTGTGAGACAAAATTTTTTTGGGATGGTGGATGATAACATTTGTAGCCCTTTTGGATGGAAGAGTACCCGATAAAGACACATTTTAAGGCTCTATGATCAAGTTTCCCTCTACTATCATTATGGATATGAACAAACGACACACACCTAAATATTCTTGGAGTAAGACTACTTCAGGTGGACACATTAGAGTAGAACAAGGCAGAGTCTCCATGGGAGTTTTATAGGTAAGGACACTAGAAGGTAATCGGTTTATGAGATACGATGCAGTTAAAACTGTCTCTCCCCAAAATTTCTTGGGAAATTTATTTTGAAATAACATTGCTTGAGTTTGATCTAACAAGTGCCCTCCTATCAGCAATCCCATTTTGATGGTGTTTTAACACATGAGGACTCATGAATAATGCTCTTCTTTTAACATAAAGAATTAAGTTCTTGATTAAAGTAATCTTTGGCATTATCATACTTAATCTTCTTAATACTTACTCCAAATTAGTTTTTTTTTATCATGAAGAAGAACTGTACAAACACATAATTGACTTCAGATTTTTGTTTTAGTAAGTAACCTGAGTACAATCATCAATAAAGGTTACAAATCAACGGGCTCCTGATATATTTAGAACATTATAGGGACCCCCATACATTAGTATGAACTAAACGGAATGGAGAATTACTTATATGGTTACTAACTGGAAAAGGTACACATTTGTGTTTACTCATAGTGAAGACTTTCTACCTCTAATTTTTGGAAGAGGGAAGGAAACAACTGTTTTATGACTCTAAATGAAGGAAAACTCAGGCGATAGTGGTACAAAATGACCTTATTCTTGTTGGTCTTTATTGATTTAGAAGAAAAAAGAGAGTAGATATTGCTGAGTAGATTTGGAGGAAGATTTTGATTATCCAAGTAATAAAGACCATTCCATTCTATAGCATTACTAATTGTCCTCATTGAATTCTTGTCTTGGAAGACACAAGGTTTGTTATAAAAAAACAAAATTACATAATAGGAGTTGTGTTAGTTTTTGTATGAAAATTAAGCTTGTGAACACTTTAGGAATATGAAGGACATTTCTTAGAGTTTTGCATGAGTTTATTTGGACATCTCCTTGTCCTGCTGCAATTAGAAGGGTATCATCTGTTGTGGATATTTTCTTATTGCTAAGGCAAGGTAAATAAGTGGAGAAGTGTGTAGGTAAAGGTGTCATGTGGTCAGTGGCTTCAGAATCAAGTATCCAATATTGGTTATAGGTTGTATCAGAAGCATTAAGTCCAAAAGAAAATTGAAACTTACCAAAAGGAAGTGTACTTGTATATACCAAAGAACTAGTACGTGTTGGTTTCTCCAACTTACTAAGGAGTGATCTAATCTTTTCTACTTCATCTTCATTGAGTCGGGTCAATCCACTTTTGCTTTCTTCAACTACCATCTCCGTAAAATCAACAGAAAAACGATATTAGAGACGAAAGATTGATTTATCAAACAAACGAACTTCAAATGTCCAACAAATATCCACAAACTATAAGTGTGCTATAATGCCGCAATAGAAAAGTCTGAGCAAAAACTGTGTGAGCTTCAAATGACCCATAAACAAAAGTACTCCAATCAGAAAGTGAACCACCAAAACGAAACGAGAAACGACCGATCTACAATCTAGTTGAAAACGGCGGTGAACGGAGGTCTCAAAAGCGGTGGGCGCATGGGCACCACGTGCCAATCTAATGGAAGCGAGTCTTGTGGTGTGGGCGGTGGCGTGAAGTAGGCGGTCAAATGAACATGAACAATAACGTGAATATTGAACACACTTTGGCAGCAAATAAGGCAAAAAGAAATCTAAGTTGTTGCAATGAAGGCAACAAAAAAGGATCACAATGAAGGTGGCTAAGGTCTCAGGAAAAAAGAAACCGCAATGAAGGCACAGGTTTATGCGGAACCGAGACTCTCAAAATCCAAGAGCTTTGATGCCATCTCAAGAATGAGGGTAAAAATATATTTTATTGAATGGAAAATATGTTGACAATACATTAGATGTATACACACACACACTAGATCACTATACAACCAAACCCCTATTAGTACTAATATATAACTAAATCCTACTCTTAATCCTATACAATAGAATCCCTATAGTTGAGGGATATTTTTAATAATAAAGGAGAAACAGATTTTTTGACAAATGCTTTAAGTGTGATTTCCCAAACCTTAATCCCTTTTGTTACTATCCTTGTGTCAAGCATCAACAAGTAGCTCAATAATCGTGTCGAACTTCGCCTACAAAAAACAATATAACATAAATGTCCATCACATCATGAAATAGATAGTACAAAATCTCATAGTATGAATGTATGATATTCTAACAGGCGTCCTCACTAACATCTTCGGAAGGACTCCCTCACTAAGGGGGAAGAGGCAATAGTGCAAAATCTCCTGTGGAAGCACCTGATGTATCCATCAAGCCACTTCCTTGGATGTCACACGAGATCCTCTAGCAACTTTATCAACAACATGATCTGCATACCGCATCTATTAGTTGTCCATCTTATTAGTAGATATTTCACCACACCAGCCTACTCTCAATGAGATCGGAAAATGCCTACCACATGCACATCAGCTTATCTAATAAGTAAGAATTTGTCATTAGACAACTCTAATGTATCCTGAAAACTAAGAGATGTCCTGAAATGGACGTTACTCTTAATTATTAGCGTACGACTTAAACAGACATATCACTTGTACCCCTCCAGGGTGAGCAACGACCAGACTTGTGGTGTCTTCAGTATATCCCAAGGTCAGGTGCAGGAGGACAGCATTTGAAAAGTGCTAAACAATAAATGTCTTTAAAACATTAATGACTCACTTTACATCATCTAACTCCACCTTGTAGACATCTCGCAACCAACTACAGCAAACATGTGTACCTCTTGTGCTGTCGATCTCCATAACTGCATGTATGATGAGTGTTTGACCCTTTGGGAATTAAGTAAATAAGTCCACACAATGTCATTAGATATGACGGCATACAAATGAAGAGTGTTTGGTAGATGTAGTAAACATGACAGTAGGTGAAAACTGTTGTCTCTCTATGCCACCTCTAAACAAAATCAGACAGCAGACCCTTGCCTATCATGCTGTGTATGTACCCTTGACCTATGACCATCATTATCATTTTTCGTCAATGGATCACCACCCCACCTTTAGAGAACCAAGGTCCTGCAACCATAGAAGCTTTGTTACGGTTAATTTTAAGAATTATTCTAACAAAACGAAAGTAAAGAAAATAAAAGTTTTTTTACATCTCTAATAATCCACAACTGAATTGTGGCATAGTCATGAAACGACCTTAAAACCAAACATATCCTCAGGACATACAAAAATGACTCAGCATTGATGTACAGTTGCTTCGCATGTACTAAACCTCCTCTGCAGGTATAGGGACCTCCTACCTATTCTTGAAGCTACTCAAACACATGAGTACTGGATTCAGCCGCTACATGTTGAAGTTGTTGATCATTAGAGATTAACACCCCTTCATGCCATTGCCATATCTACATAATTGATAAAATTACAAAAAAAATTAAAATATGTAAACAAAAATTGAGGAATGTATACCAATTAAAATTATATAGTTAAAACACCTTTTTTTTCCTAACTTTTGAAAGCTTCTGAATATTTGATTAAATAAGTTTTTAATTTCTATAAAATTTTGAAATTTTATTTTTGATCCCTGTAGAAAAATCACATTTTTTAGTCTCTACAAAATTATTTTATAAGTTGTTTTAATCCTTGCTAAAGCGGAACATCCATCAATTTTTAAATTTTTGAATGATTTTTTACAAGAATGTTTAAAATTATATAGTTAAAACACCTTTTTTTTCCTAACTTTTGAAAGCTTCTGAATATTTGATTAAATAAGTTTTTAATTTCTATAAAATTTTGAAATTTTGTTTTTAATCCCTGTAGAAAAATCACATTTTTTAGTCTCTACAAAATTATTTTATAAGTTGTTTTAATCCTTGCTAAAGCGGAACATCCATCAATTTTTAAATTTTTGAATGATTTTTTACAAGAATGTTTAAAAGATTATTAAAATTTCAGCCGCACAAATTTAGAATTTAACTTGGATGAATTAAATATGAATTTTTTAAATGTCGTATGTACATAAAAGTCCTTAAAAAATATGAACCTAGAAATCGATTTTTAAGCTCATTTTTTTGAGGAGAAACTTTTTATAGTGTCGAAAAAATGCAAAATAATCATTCAAAAATATATGTTGATGCTCTACTAGAGACTAAAATTGCTTATAGAATAATTTTGTAAAGACTAAAATATATGAATTTTTTTATAAAGACTAAAAACAAAATTTTAAAATTTTATAGGGACCAAAAACTTATTTAACCCTTCGTACTTTGGAATCGGATTTTTGAAATTGTGTACACAAAGGGTTCCAGAATTATAATTCTAGAACACAATAAACTCGTGTTTTTTATTAATTGCAACACATTTGTGAAACAAAATTTCATAATTTATCATAACACAATTATTCCAGAAATTAATTTCCACAACTTCTCTCAAATATGAAAAAAACTGAACCCGCGAACCTGAAATAGACAATGATGGAGAAGACAAAGACGCCAGAGACGGAGGCAAGGAAAAAGACATCCTTCAATGGTTGGATTGTGTGTTTAAGATGGTTATGGTCGAATTTCCTTCGGAGAATCATTGTCCTCTTGTAGTGAAAAAAATATATATTACAAAATAAGGGAAAGGGAGTGTATTAACAAAAAGTGTGGTGCAAAAATCAATCCTCTGTAATAACTCACAAAAGCTTAGCTCTGCAACTGGCTGAGACTATGTGCTTCTTTGGCTTTCTTGTAAGTAATAAACTTTTGTGCACAATCCGCTAGCCATTTACCCCTTCTCGTACATCTACATTTTATCATAATATTTAGTTATCAGTATATACAGTATATACCAAGCTACTAATTTTTTTCCATGTAACCAACAATACTATTTAAAGAGGGGATAACTTCAAACTTCTAAGTATATATCTAACAGCATAGAAGTTATCTACTTATCTTACAAGCATAAGAGAGGATCAATCACATTATGGTAAAGAAAGCCACAAAAGCAAATTGATAAACACACAGGCGGATACAAGTGAAATTGGGGGTTGCACCTGAATTTTTAAAAATCACATATGAAACTTTGATTATTTTAAAGTTTGACCCGCTATTTTTAATATATTTGAACCACTGTCTCAATTTTCAAATAAAGCAAATTGTTGAAGAATCAAATAAAATCATATTTGATTATCTTTTATTTTATATTATTTTGTTTATTTTTATTTTATAATTTTGTCACTATTATTATTGTAATTCATTTTCCTATATAAACAGAGCTATAGTAATAAAATATAAAAGTATTTTGTCTTTTATTTTCTTCGTGGTATCTAGAGCTCTTGGTTAGGGTGTAAATTTTTCCACAGCTTAGTGGAGTTCAGGGCTCCAAACTTAAAGGAGTGCCAACATTTTATTTTTTATTTCTGTATGACCCATTTTGCGATCAGATTCGTTATACCGTCTACCTAATGGCACACAATACCTCATGGAAAGCGGCCCTTATGGGTAGCAAGGGGCGGCGATGGTTTTGGTGAAAAACTAGAAGTGGTCAACAATGCCAGCAGTGGTGGCCCTATCAGTGGTGGCTCAGACGAAAAAAGAGATAGAAAGAAACGATGGTGAGAACATTGCAAACATCCTTGGCACACGCGTGATACATGTTGAAAGCACCATGGAAAACCTCCAAATTGGAAGAAAAATGAAGGAAACAATGGTTGTGCCTCCAAGCTAGTACCACTTATCAAGAGAAGCTCTCCTTCAAGCCCACCTCCTTTCACTAAGGAACAGTTAAGCCAACTATACAAACTCCTTGAGTCTCAAACTCCTTCTTGCTTTATAGCTCAAAGTATTTTTTCAAATATTGTTCTACTTAGTGTCAATCCCAATCATACTTGAATCATCGATTTTGGTGCTACTGATCATATGACTGGGGAGTCAAGTTTGTTTTCTTCTTATAGTCTTTGTGCAAATAACTACAAAAATTAATATTTTAAGACTCACGTGTTGATATAAGAAACACTTGAGATTAGTTATGCACATACAAAGAATACCATTCATTAATTTATTCATTAATTATTGATATTACTCATTTTATTAAATTAAGTAAATTGCTTAGGAGTTAGGAGCCTAATCCAAATCTTTCCTTCTATGCGACTACCTTGGGATATGAAAAATATCACAACACTCTCTGCTCTCATCTCATCAGTTCAAGTTGTTTAGCCACCGCTGGTTGTATGGGACTGTTAACTGTGAGTCAGGCCGCCCGCCAACCACGACTACAAAGTCTACAAGTCCACCACAAGTCAGGCACCACCCTCAAAGGACCTATATTAATTATTAATTAATTTTAATTGTTATTTTTCAAATAGATTGCACAGCCGATCAAGGGTCTAAGATCCATCACCGAATAAACATGTAATGAAACTTATTATAATTGTTTTGCTTTTCTTTTTCACAATATTATAGTCATAATAACACGTAACATGAGCTGATCCTTATTGCCTAAAAAAATTCACCTATCAAACTATGTTGAGTTTCCACCAGCTACACTCTCATAAACTTCCTGGGCTTAATCAGTCAAATAATCCACTAATAAAACATGTTAAGTCTCAATTCTCTCATATATAATTCCTTTATTAAAATTTCAAAATAGTCATTTATGTACACTAAATCGATGAAAGATTAACACCAACATTTAAATAGAAAAAATGACATCAAATTTTTCTAAAATATAACTTCTCCTTCTCTGACAAAAAACAAAAAGGATTCCAAAGCTCACAAGAGGCACTGCCCAGTGTTGCCTTTCCCCGTAATCGAAGTGCACAACTTTGGATGAAATTTACAAATTAGAATAGGTAGTTCCTTTCGAAAAACTTAACATAAGATAACTTGTAGCATAAAACAATTGCAACGGTATAAAAGGTAAATTAATATTTTTCCTTCATTAAAATCTCTCTCATTCCCTTGTGAACCAAACAAAGAAAGGATTATCCTCTCAACTAGACAAAATATTTATTTTTTCCACCACTTTTTCATACTTCTCCCGCTCTCATTCCCTCCATTAAAATCTCTCCCTTCAACAATAACTACGGGTTATTTACAATCAACAAACACATTTTGACTAAGACTAGATATGTTCTCACCTTGTATGGAGGTTGCGATTACTTCGCTTCTTAGGACCGCAACAAGTGACCCAAACCAGAATGGCAACTAGACCGAACCAGAAAGGGCGTGAGATTAGAACAGCACAAACAAGGGAAGGAAGCTTCGTGAAGAGTCTACGAAATCTCTAATGAACACATAACAGAAAGAAAGAGCAACTCAGGAACCAAAAAATGGGCTGGAAAAGTATAATATTATGTATATTAAATTCAAATGGGCAAAACATAAATCCTGTTTATAGGAGTTGGAGCAATTCAATTTGTCCAACAGCTTCAATTGTGAAATCCTGCTTTTATCATAATATTAAGAAAAAATTTATTTAAGAAGAATGAATTAACATATTCTATTATCACTCACATTTTTATCTCCATCAGAATCAACAACCTTCTTATCTGCATTACTAGAAGCATTAGCATCCTTGTCATTGGCATTCCCGTTCTTACTATCACTCGCATTTTCATCTTCACCAGAAATGGTAACAATTTTATCTGCTGACATATCACCACCAGAGACAGCATAATTCTTATTTGCTGCAATGGTATCATCATTTGAAAAGATAGAATTCTTATCCACTGCATGCGAGTGTTTATCTTCATTTAAATTTTCATCTTCACCAGGACCAGTAACATTGTTATCCACTGGCTCATTAATATAATCAGTAATATTAACATTCTTATTGTCATCACCAAAAGCAACAACATCCTCCCCGTCTACTACATGAGAGTTTTCCATTTCTTTGTCGACTGGTTCATCATATAAGAGAGATACTGTAGTCTTCTCAACAATGAAACCCTCCCCAAAAACAACCATAATCTTCACTTTGTTACCAGTTTCTAGGTTTGATGTTATGCTCTTCCAATCCTCATCCTCGAAGGAGGTTAGTGTATCTCTTTTATAGGCCAGAATGGTTGCCTTTGTGTAATTTATGATCAACACACCTTGGCAACCATCTGATGCTATGTAGTCAGGGGAAGAGTAATAGACGACGAACAACATCATACTCTTCAGGTTACTCCCCTTTATTGCTGGGACATCAAATATTATAGAACAACCTTTGCAACTGAAGGTTAACCAATTGGATTTATTGTCGCCAAAGAGAAAAAATGAATCCCAAGTCCCATCTGCAGCCTTTGCAATTAACAAGTGTTTCAATGGCTCAAATTATATTTATGTAGTTTATTTTATCATCCTTACTAAGATGTATAAAATGGTTAATTGTCATTTCATATACATGATCATCTAATCTATGTAGAAAAAAAAAGTAAAATGGTATTTTTTTCTTTAAAATGTGCATTGCTTGTAATTTAATTCTTGACTAAATTATGTGTGAATTAATCATGGAGTTATTCACACCCATTTCACAAACTACTAATGTGAAATGAGTTTGAAAAATTTAAGAATTAACTTGCCGTCTCTGTGAAGATATGCCTCAATCATCAACAATTAGAGTTAGTTATAACTGAATTTGGCCAATTTGGTTATGACAAGTTGTTATAGTTAGTTAAGCTAACTTGTTTTAAAATGCTATATGTGAATGCATTTGTTGCATTAAGGGGAAAAATGAGGTCTATGCAATTGAGATGAAGATTCATAGAAAATCAGAAAAATAAAGAGACTAAGGGATGAGAATAATGAGAGATTGTAAGTGGAAAACTTGTATTGCTGTCTTCTCAACAGTGATAGATACAAGGTAGAAAAACACTACAATTGTAAAGACCTTAATCTTGTAAACTCCATACTTATAGTGAATTGTTTTGCTCTCTTTGCCCGTGACGTAGGTCTCAAATAATTGCAACTGAGCACGTATATATTGGTGTTATTCTTGCCTTATCTTTCTTTTATTTCATTTACATTGATTTCTTTTGTTAAGTATCAAAATTGCATTATAGCAATTCTATCTTTATAGATTCATTGCTATTCTTTTGCTATGATCTTTGTTGGTTAATTCTTGTTGCAAATTCGATTATTGTTTTAACAATTAGCGCTGTCTGTGAGAAGAGCAACAATGAATGGAACCACAAAGTTTGATATTGAAAAGTTCAATGGATCAAATTATTTTGGTCTTTGGAAGATAAAATGCATGTTGTTCTGGTACAATAAGGTTTGGTGAATGCATTGAAGGGTGAATCAGCTCTTCCTGCAACAATGACTATTCAAGAAAAGGAAGAACTAATTGAAAAAGTAATGAGTGCCATCATCTTGTGTCTTGGAGACAAAGCTTTGAGGTAAGTTGCAAGAGAACCAATAGCAGCAGCTTTATGGCTTAAACTTGAGTCTTTCTATATGACTAAATCAGTTTCAAATAGACTCTTCTTGAAACAACAATTGTTCTCTTTTAAAATGGATGAAGAAAAACCTGTTATAGAGCAAATTGCTAATTTTAATAAGATTCTTGATGATTAAGAAAATTTAGAAGTCAAGTTGAATGATGAAGATAAAGCTTTGATCCTTGTTAATGCCTTGCCAAGTTCCTGTGAAAACTTCAAGGATGCTATCATGTTTGAAAGAGAACAAACAATTACTCTTGAAGAAATACATACCTCTATCCGTACAAAGGAAAGCCATAAAAGACAAGAGATCAAAAATGAGAATCATGCTGAAAGTCTGAGTGTTACCAGGGGAAGAATTAATCAAATGGAAAGAAGCATAGGTCCAAGTCAAGAACTAAGTCTGAATGGAAGTATAAACGCTTCCATTGTCACAAGAAGAGACATTTTAAGAAAGATTGCCCTGAAACAAAAGACTCAAGAAACTCTCAGATTTTGGAAATGTTGCATTTGTTGATGTTGGTTATGAATTTGCAAAGGCCTTGATGATTTCAAATTCTGAAGTTGAAAAGAACTAGGTATTAGACTCAAGATGTACTTTTCACATGTGTCCAAGAAAATATTATTTTGAATCAATAGATCTTCGTGAAGGTAGAGTTGTTTTGCTTGGCAACAACAAATCATGCAAGACACAAGGCAAAGGATCTATCAGATTTAGAATGTTCAATGACAAAGAGGTCTTACTAAAAGATGTAAGGTACATACCTGAATTAAAAAGAAATGTAATTTCTGTTGGCATGTTTGACATGTTAGGATATTCCACAAACATTAAGAATGGTTCCAGTTTGCATTCATCTACTAGAATATGGCATATGAGGTTAGGTCATGTAAATGAAAAGGACTTGATTGAGTTATCAAAACAAAATTGTCTTAATGGTGACAAAATTGATAAGTTGGAATTTTGTGATCATTGTATTCTAGGAAAGTCTAAGAGAGTCAGTTTTTGTGTTGGAACCCACAATACCTCCAGACTTTTTGAATATGCTCATTTTGATTTGTGAGGTCCTTCAAGGACAAAAACTTATGTTGGTGAAGTAAAGTGAATGTCACAAGAAGGAGGGTCGAATTGTGACCCTTTTTAAAATTTAGTTCTTGCACTAATATTACTCTCTCAAGTTGTCTTTGGACTGATGATGGTTAGATGAAAAATAATCCTTCTCTTATTGAGGATGATCTAAAGAAGAATAATATAAGTTTGAAATACGTGTGATAAGTGTGCTAATGGTGTGAATAAAACAAATATAAGGAAAGTAAAGCTTAAGAAGATTCACGCATAGAATTTATACTTGTTCACCTAATATAGGCCACTCAAGTCCTCACAGCTTTGTAAGATTTTCACTAGTGTTCAGAAACTCGTCCTCTGATCTGCACCTTTTCAACTATGTATTTTGTTAGCCTCACTAGACTTACAACACTGTATTTTTACTAGCCTCGACAAGCTTACAAAATAACTCAAGTTTATATCTACTCGAGAATATACAAATAATAATGTGTTTGATTTGTTTGAGATCAAATTACAACTTTCTAAGATAAGACAGTGATGGGAAGTTGTATATAACACACTCAATAAAAATGATCCTCAGATCTGTTTAAGTTTGAAAGAGTGTGTAGAATGAAGAAAATGATGATAAACCTGAATAACTTAGATATTTACTTGTAGATGATGCTCTTGATGTTTGAAGATTAATACTTCTCTATTTATAGTTGTCTTTGGAGCTTCAAACATATGGGTTAGCAAAATATAGCTGTTGGAGACTTTGCTAAGTTTCTTTGGACTTGTCTTTATTTGCAGAACTGTCATTTAGCTTTTATCCTCGTGTTAAGTATGCTGAGAGGATGAGTGTTGTAATCTGTCCTTATATCTGAGTTGTAGGAGGATGAAGCTTTCATTAATTCTGATGTGACTTATGCTTTTTGCTTTTCTTTTTCCTAACAATTTGAAGTGGCTTGCCTTACAAGTTAAGGACATCACTTTTTGTATTTTGGTACTTTCACTCATTTTTCCATGTGCGAGGATGAATAGACAACATAAATTCATCATTTCTTCTGCGTTATTTATCCTCTGACGTAAAGAACATAAATTCATCATCTCTTCTGTATTGTTTATCTTTTGACATAGAGGACATAAATTCATCATCTCTTCAGTATTGTTTATCATCTGCGTCTGTCCTCAGATCTGATTTAAGTACGAGAATGGAGTTTCTATTTTATTGAGTCTTGATGTGATTGTTGCTTTTTGCTTTCCCTTTTCCAACCACTTTGACCAGTGTGCCCTTCATGTCAAGTACTTCACCTTTTTGTACTTTAGTACTTTTTTGTATGTATCAAATTTGTTATGAGGATATCATATGCGTCTATCTTCATCTTGAGATTGTATTCATCCTCTAATGTAACTGATTTTAAGGATGTTCATGATGACCATCCTCGTATCTATGTAAGTCTTTGAGAGACGATTGTATGTCTTTATTTCCAATATGTGGTTGTTGGAATTAAGTGTAAACATGTTGACACCTTTTCTACTTGATAGATTACCTTCCAGAATATGATATGTAAAAAACATCCTTATCATCCTATTGATCTATTATGGATGAGAAGTTTTTTCTTGTTTTCAATATCTTGAAAATCACGAATGATGTGTTTGTCATACTTCAAAGACTTTTGTATAAATTTGAACAATGTTGACATAGTGTTTTTGCACTATTCACATAAGACCTCATTTTTATATGAGAGGATATTTTTTTCGAGAGTTCATCCTCAGGTTATGTTAATTGTAAGGATGAAAGTTTTTATCTCCCACATAAGAGTACGTGATTGATGTGATGTCACTTCTACGTTTATTTTTGGTAAACCTTGAATAGTGTGAACAACTTGTCAACTTTTGTCTTGTTGTACTTTTATGACAACTACTTTTTCAATAATAGTGAGATGAAAACTTTGATAAATATTTATCCTCGGATATGAGATTGTGAACAATATTCATTCTCGGACCTGAAATTGTGATAAATGTCCCTCCTCGAGTTTATCCTCAGATATAAGATTATGAAAAACATTCATCCTTTGATTTGGATTCTTCATCCTCTAATTTTCATATAGACACATTTTGACCCATAGTTTTTCTTGACTTCTTCCAAGAGATTTTATGTGTGATTGAGATGCAACATATTGTGATGATCATCCTCAGCTTGAGGATAATCATATTTAATGAATTAGGCTCCTCAATTCTTTCATTGTTGAGTTGATACAACGCACTTGTTTATGTGAGTGGCTTCAAGCTTGACTACTTCTATTCTTTCAACAAAAACTCAAATGCAAATATCAATAGATCACCATTTAGTAAACTGAACATTTATTTCATAAGATTTGTTGACATTAAAACACATATCAAAATTTTTTTTACTTCAATAGCTGCCTGTTCTTTTTTCTTAACTATCATTGATGATTATTCTAGGAAAGTAAGGATCTATGTCATTAAAAACAAAAGTGATACTTTTATGAAATTTAAAGAATGGCAAACACAAACTGGAACTCAAAAGGAATCTAAGTTGAAATGTTTGAGAACTGACAATGGCCTAGAGTATCTTTCAGAACAATTTAATGAGTATTGCAGGGATTTAGGTATTCAAAGACATAGGACAGTTGCAGGTACCCCTCAGCAAAATTGCATTGCTGAAAGGATGAATAGAACAATTTTGGAAAGGGTAAGATGTATGATTTTGAGTGCAGGTATTCCTAAGACTTTCTTGGGTGAGACTGCAGTTATAGTTGTGCATCTGATCAATAGGTGTCCTTCCTCAGCTATTGGATTCAAGACTCCAATTGAGATGTGGAGTGGATAGCCAACTAACTACTCTAATATGAAAGTATTTGGCTCCTTAGCATTTGTTCACACGAGGCAAGATAAGTTGGATCCTAGAGCTATCAGATGTGCTTTCATTGGATATCCTAAAGGGGTAAAAGGTTACAAGTTGTGGAGAATTGACCAAAGTGTGCCTAAGTGTATCGTATCAAGAAATGTAGTGTTTGATGAAACAAGAATGGCTATTGTTGGCAAAACCATCAACAGGACAACATTTCAAGCAGCAATACTGAGAGTGTTCAAATTGAGGTGAAGTCACTTGAAGATCAAGAGGTTAATCATGGAGACATGACTGATGCATCACTTGAAGATAATACTGCAATAGAACCAGATTTGTCCAATTACAATTTGATAAGGGATAGAGAAAGAAAGGTTATCAAGGCTCCAATTAGGTATGGTCAAGCAGACTTAATTTGTTATGCTTTAAGTGTTGTTGAAGATCTTCAAAGAGATGAACCAAGCAATTACAAGGAAGTCATTAACAGTGAAGACAAAGAAGCCTGGATGACAACTATGAATGAAGAGATGCAGTCACGTGAAAAGAATCAAATCTGGATTTTGGTTGACATTCCTAAGAGAGAAAGGGTTATTGGATCAAAATGGGTGTTCAAGAGACAGGAGGGCATTCAAGGACAAGAGAAGATAAGGTTTAAAGCAAGGTTGGTTGCCAAAGGATTTTCTCAGCTGGAAGGGTTAGATTTCAATGAAGTCTTTCCACCTATTGTGAAACATTGTTCTATCTAAATCTTTCTTTCAATTGTTGTTGGTTACAATTCTGTCCATTAAGGGACAGCTGTACAATTTTTTCATCATAAGGATATTCTCTTACCATTATAATATATTTCTTTATTGTAATTAATTGAGTTAATTAGGATTTAATTAGCTTTCTGATTTAGTTGTACTCCATAGGCTATTTATATCATTTGTATTTGTACAAAATGAATAAGAAATACAACATTTTCACATGGCATCAGAGTACAGTTCTGATCCGATAAAAAAAAAAAAAAGGTGTTCTCATGGAAGAAAAACATAGCAGTTCAAGCAGCCTAGATGTTGACCCTAAGGCAGCAATGACTGGAAACACTACTAGTCATCATAAAACAATTATCATTACTAGCTACAAACTCAATGGACAGAACTACACACAGTGGTCTAGATCTATCCACATCTTCCTCCAAGGAAAAGGAAAGGAAGACTACATCACTGGCGAGGTTAAACAGCCAAAAAATGCTGATCCAAGCCATGAAAAATGGAAACTTGAAAACAGTCTTGTTATGACATGGTTGCTCAACTCCATGACTAATGAGTCTAGTGAAAATTTCATGTATTATGACACTGCTGCAGAAATATGGAAGGCAGCCAAGGAGACCTACTCAAATGTGGACAACACCTCAGCCATATTTGAGATCAAAAGTCTCTTACACAATCTTCGACAAGGAGATTCTTCGGTCACCGAGTACTATCGTACACTCACAAAATACTGACAGCAACTTGACATCTATGCAAACATAGAGTGGAAGTGCATAGATGATGACAAAATCTACAAGAAACTGGTCGAGAAGGACAGAAACTTTCAGTTCCTATTGGGACTGAATAAAAATTTGGATGAAGTGAGAGGGAGGATTCTTGGAACTAAGCCTTTCCCTAGCATTCGTGAAGCATTTGCAGAAGTGAGAAGGTAAGAAAGCAGAAGGAAAATCATGCTGGGAAGTCAAAGTGCAAGTTCAAACATTGAAGGCTCTGCACTTGCAGTAAGAGGTCCACCAAAGAAAGGTAGAGGATGGTGCGATCACTGCAAGCGACCTGGACATATGAAGCAAACTTGTTGGGTGCTTCATGGAAAACCCACGGATCTAAAACCACGATTTAAGGACGCGCGCGGATATGCTGCTGCTGATGATGAAAGTAAGTCCAAAAACATTGCAAAGTTCAGTCCTTTCAACAAAGAACAAATAGAGATGTTGCAGAAATTGATACAACAGGCACTGCAAAACACTAGTTCTTCTTCTTCCACTGCTACTTTTGCCCAAAAGATAATTTTTCTGCTGCCCTTCATGTAAATCACTAGAAAACAAACTCTTGGATTGTTGATTCTGGTGCCTCGGATCACATGACTGGGGACATCAATGTATTTAGTAAATACACTCCATGTCAAGATGAATCTTTTGTCCGGATAGCAGATGGTACCACCTCCAAGGTAGCTGGTAAAGGTTCGATGGTTATCTCCAAAGATATTACTCTTGATTCAGTTTTACATGTTCCTAAACTAGATTGCAGTCTATTGTCTATCTGTAAATTAACCAAAAACTTAGGATGTGTTGTTAAGTTTTTGCCACATTTGTGTGAATTTCAGGATATGAATTCGGGGAAGATGATTGGCAATGCTGAGGAAAGTGCAGGCCTTTACTTCCTTAAAATTGAAGACCAAAATAAGATATCCTACAAGGCTGCCCTTATGTATTCATCAAAGAATGATAATGATGTAATGTTATGGCATTATCGCCTAGGACACCCAAATTTTATGTATTTGAAAAAAATGTTTCCAACTTTATTTAATAAAGATTCTGGTTCTTTCAAATGTGAAGTGTGCGAATTAGCCAAACACACCAAATCCCATTATTCCATACAACCTTATAAGCCATCTAAACCTTTCACACTCATTCATAGTGATGTGTGGGGACCTTCAAGAGTAAGCAATGTTACTGGATCAAGGTGGTTTGTTACCTTT
The DNA here is from genome assembly GCA_037974295.1 of Cicer cuneatum. Taxonomy (NCBI): domain Eukaryota; kingdom Viridiplantae; phylum Streptophyta; class Magnoliopsida; order Fabales; family Fabaceae; genus Cicer; species Cicer cuneatum. The sequence goes on along the minus strand of JBBPBO010000005.1, from coordinate 37,718,863 downwards.
ATTGACGACCATACAAGAGTCACTTGGGTGTTCCTCATGAAAGAAAAATCAGAAGTTGGGAGTATATTTGAGAACTTCCATAAAATGGTCCAAACCCAATTTGAAAGAAATATTCAAGTACTAAGAACTGATAATGGAGGGGAGTACTTCCACCACACCCTTGGTAGTTACCTTGCCAAAAATGGCATTATACACCAAACATTATGTCCATACTCTCCACAATAGAATGGGATAGCAGAGAGGAAAAATAGGCACCTATTGGAAGTCACTCTAGCCCTTATGCTGTCCATGAACGTACCTAACCATTTTTTGGGGAGATGCAGTCCTCTCCTCGTCCTACCTAATAAATAGAATGCCCTCCAAAACGCTCAACCTAAACACACCACACCAAACCCTCTTGTCCTTTTATCCTTCGACCAAACTCCTCACAGATCTTCCACCGAAGATTTTTGGATGTACTGCCTTTGTACATGACCAAAAGCCTAACCTTAATAAGTTGGACCCGAAAGCCATCAAGTGTATCTTCTTGGGATACTCTCCTACCAAGAAAGGATACAAATGCTATTGCCCCCAAAAACAAAGACGAATCTATCACACTATGGATGTTACCTTTTTTGAAGACAAGGCCTTTTATCCCAAAGTTGGCATTCAGGGGGAGAAAGTTACAATTGATGAACATCAACTTTGGGAAATTACAATACCAGAATCTGTCCCACATGAACCTGTCTTAACCACCCCATCAGAATTTGTCCAAATCCTACCTGAATATGTTCCTGAATCTGTCCAAATCACTAAAGACACAAAATCTATCCCAATAATTGTTGAACCTGAACTAGACCAGCAAACAACCACTCTTGAGGTTACCAAGCCAACAAATGGAGCATCAACAATTGGTTCAAAAGGAAAACCAAATGGAGGAAAAGAACTGCAAGTATACATAAGGAAGAAGAACAAGCAGCAAACCCTTGAGGAAGTAGAAGCATGCACTCTTCCAAAGCAGAACCAAGACTCTACCCAAAAAGGTAGCATTAACTCTTCCTCTAATTTATCTGATAATGTCACTAATGACCAAGACTTAGACTTACTTATTGCTATGAGAAAGGGAGTAAGGTCTTGTACCAAACACCCAATTGCAAACCATGTTTCTAGTGAAAAATTATCGCAGGGGTACAGAAACTTCATCAGCTCTGTGGACAGCATCGAAATTCCTCAAAACTTTCATGAAGTTGTCCTAGTTCCAGAATGGAAGGCTGCGGTAATAGAAGAAATTAAGGTGCTTGAAAAGAATGGCACATGGCAGCTCTCCCACCTACCAGAGGGGAAGAAGACAGTTGGATGCAAATGGATATTCTCGGTAAAATCAATGCAGATGGGAGCGTAAACAGGTACAAAGCTCGGCTGGTGGCAAAAGGATTAACCCAATCCTATGGGGTGGATTATGAAGAAACCTTTGCACCTGTAACAAAGTTGAATTCAGTTCGTGTACTCCTTTCTCTGGCAGTAAATTTGGATTGGCCACTTCACCAGTTAGATATAAAAAATGTTTTCCTAAATGGTGAACTTGAAGAAGATGTCTACATGAGAATACCACCTGGACTTGAGACATCAGAAAATTCAGGCAAGGTATGTAAACTCAAAAGATCACTATATGGACTCAAGCAATCCCCTCGAGCTTGGTTTGATAGGCTCACACGAGTAGTTAGGATGCATGGCTTCTCCCAGTGTCAAACTGACCACACAATGTTCTTAAAGCATTCAAAGGAAGACAAGGTAACCACCCTCATTGTCTATGTGGATGACATTATTATTACAGGTGATGATTATACTGGAATTGAATGAATGAAAATGATTCTAGCTAAGGAATTTGAAGTCAAAGATCTTGGTCGATTAAGGTATTTTCTAGGAATGGAAGTGGCACGGTCCAAACATGGAATCTATTTATCTCAAAGGAAATATATACTTGACTTACTTCAAGAAACAGGGATGTTAGGATGCAGGCCAACAGATACACTTATGGAATCCAATGTGAAAATTGGAAAGGAAAAGGAGAGTCCACCTACTGACAAAGAAAGGTATCAAAAATTGGTTGGAAAACTTATCTACCTAACCCACACACGACCAGATATTGGTTTTTTTTGTTAGCATGGTTAGCCGCTACATGAATGACCCGAGGGAGGCTCACATGAAAGCAGTTAACCGCATCCTGCAATATCTGAAAAAGGCACCAGGGAAGGGGCTGCATTTCAAGAAGGATACAAGCAGGAAAATAGAAATATTCACTGATGCAGATTGGGCAAGCTCAGTGACGGATAGGAGATTAACCAGTGGGTATTGCTCCTTTGTATGGGGCAACTTAGTGACATGGAGAAGTAAGAAACAATATGTGGTTGCTAGAAGCAGTGCAGAAGCTGAACTTAGGTCCATGGCACATGGGATTTGCGAGGGGATGTGGCTGCAAAGGATGCTGGCAAAACTACATGTTTACACTGACCATGAAGTAAGCCTATTGTGCGATAACAAAGCTGCCATAAGCATTGCTAAAAATCTTGTGCAACATGACAGAACAAAGCATGTGGAAATTGATAGACACTTCATCAAGGAAAAAATTGACAAGGGGCTGATTTCTCTCCAGCACACACCCTCAAACCACCAAATTGCTGATATCTTGACCAAGGCACTTCCTAGAGCCATCTATGAAAACTTAAGATTCAAGTTGGGTATGATTGATATCTATGATCCAACTTGAGGGGGAGTGTTGGTTACAATTTTGTCCATTAAGGGACATCTGTACAGTTTTTTAATCATAAGAATATTCTCTTACCATTATAATATCTTTCTTTATTGTAATTAATTGAGTTAATTAGGATTTAATTAGCTTTCTGATTTAGTTGTACTCCTTAGGCTATTTATACCATTTGTATTTGTACAAAATGAATAAGAAATACAACATTTTCACAATTGTTACTCAACATGACTTGGAATTAGAGCAGCTTGATGTCAAAATAGCATTTCTTCATGGTGATCTTGAAGAAGCCATTTATATGCAGCAGCCTGAAGGATTTGCTAAAGGTAGTAACAAGGTTTGTCTTCTTAAAAAATCTCTGTATGGTCTAAAGCAGAGTCCTAGACAATGGTACAGGAAATTTGATGATTTTATGATAAGGAGTGTTTCCAAAGATGCAGTTTTGACAGTTGTGTTTACATCCTTAAAGAGGAAGGTCAAGTTCTTATTTTATCTATTACTCTATGTGGATGATATTCTTCTTGCAAGCTCAAATAAGGATCAGATTAAGAAGCTCAAATCTGACCTTAGTAATGAGTTTGAGATGAAAGAACTTGGAGAGGCCAACAGGATCTTAGGTATGGACATAAAATGGAACAGAATGAAGAGAGAATTATTCCTATCACAAGATGCCTACTCGAAGAAAGTTGTCACCAAAATTTAGAATGCATGAGTTAAAACATGTTAAGACTCCTTTGGGACAAAATTTCAAATTGTCCATGCAAGACTCTCCTAAGACTGACGAGGAAAGACAAAGGACAAGTACCATTCCTAATGCTAGTGGTGTTGGTAGCATAATGTATAGTATGATTTGCAGCAAGCCAGATTTGGCTTGTGCTGTGAATGTTGTTAGCAGATTTATGGCTGATTCAGGAGCATTGCATTGGTCAGCACTCAAGTGGATTATGAGATACTTGAATGGATCTTTGTCAATAGACTGAAGTTCAAAAATGCTCATCATGACAAGGAACCAATCAAGGGATATGTGAACTCAAATTATGCTGGAAGCATTGATACTAGAAAATCAATTTCTGGTTATGTTTTCACTTTATACGGAACAACTATGAGTTGGAGAGCAATTCTTAAGCCTGTGGTAGCTCTTCTACAACTCAAGCTGAATTCATTGCTCTTATTGAAAGTGTTAAATAAGCTATATGGATGAAAGGTCTGATTGGTGAACTAGGGATAAATCAAGATTGTGTTTCAATCTTTTGTAATAGTCAAAGTGCTATTCATTTATCTAAGCATCAAGTGTATCATGATAAGTCTAAACACATTGATGTCAAGCTTCACTTCATAAGGGATGTGATTGAATCAAAGCAAGTTTCCATGGAAAAGATTGCAACTGAGAAGAATCCTGCCGATGCCTTCACAAAGTCACTTTCACAAACTAAGTTCAAGCATTGCTTGGACATAGTTGGTTTCTATGAAGAGTAGAGCTTTGGCATGGGAGCAAAGGCTATGAAAGGAGTATTCTGTTATTGAATCAAGGTGGAGAATTGTGAAGATATGTCTCAATCATCAATAATAGAGTTAATTATTCTTTAGTGTTTGTTATAATTGAATTTGGCTAATTTGGTTATAACAAGTTGTTATAATTAGTTAAGCTAACTTGTTTTAGAATGCTATATATAGTTGTGAATGCATTTGTTGCATTAAAGGGAACAATGAGGTCTATGCAATTAAGATGAAGATTCATAGAAAATCAGAAAAATAAAGAGACTAAGGGGTGAGAATATTGAGAGATTGTAAGTGGAAAACTTGTATTGTTGTCTTCTCAACAGTGATAGATATAAGGGTAGAAAAACACTACAATTGTAAAGGCCTTAATCTTGTAAACTCCACACTTATAGTGAATTGCTTTGCTCTCTTTGTCCGTGACACAAGTCTCAAGTAATTTGAACACGTATATCTTGGTGTTATTTTTGCCTTATCTTTCTTTTACTTCATTTACATTGATTTCTTTTGTTAAGTATCAAAACTGCATTATAGCAATTCTGTCTTTGCAGCTTCATTTCTATTCTTTTGCTATGATCTTTGTTGGTTAATTCTTATTGCAGACCCGATTATTGTTTTAACAGTCTCGTTCAAAATAAAGACGACATATTTGTGGAAGAGATATGCAAACCTGTAAAACATTGTCTTCAGCGATATTGGGGATTTGGCATTTTGTCGCCATTTGAATTAAAAGAGACTTCATGTAATTATTTGACTGTGAAGTGCGAACTTGACCGAGGCAATCATCAATTAAAGGTGAAGCATGCACATCAATGTTCTCCGATGTAGTTGTACTTGCACTTGCTTCCAATTTCTTACAATTTGTGGCTTTAAATACATCCAAAATTCTTGCTACATCTTGAGTAAGTTGTAGATCTGAGCCACACTCCACACAAAGACTTCGAAGCTTTAGAAGTTCCTTGAAAGTACCAAGAGATGATATGGACGCAGATGTTTGAACTATGGATATCACATTATTTGATGGTGACATCCAAGACCGAATGAGAGAAGGAAATATATCTCGTGAAAATCCTTCAGAGCCACATAAAGAAATATATCCAATGCTTTTCAATCTTATTATTGAAAAGGGCACTTTCGTTATAGCAGTCTTATCTGCAATCAAAGTTGTCAAAGATTCCATTTGTTCCAAGTCCTCATCCAGTTTGTCAATCATGGAACATCCTGAAAGAATCAAAGTTTCTAGAGATTTTAATTTATAGATGTTTTTTGGAAGTTTTCGAAGACCTGTGCAGTCTTTCAAATTTATCAGAAGAAGTTTATGGAGAGATCCAATGCTATGGGAGACCACGGACAAACTTGGACAGTGTTTGAGTACTAGCTTTTCAAGATTAGGCAAGTATGAAAAGTCTGGGGTTTCAGTCAAATCCCGAGAATGACTAAGATTAAGAATTTTTAGATTCTCTAACATCTGCAAGAAAAAAAAAACACGAGAATAGTAAGAGAAGCTTAGAAAAAATATATGGGAATTTGGAAGAATGACTATCTTCCACTAAACCTTGACACAGAGATGTATCAGTAATTAAGGCTGGTTAATGATTTTATGAGCATTGATTTTGCTTTGAATATTAAATTTAGAAGCTAATGTTTAATTTGTAAAAGTGATAACTTGAATTGTTTTAGTTTAAGAAAATGTTGTTAGAATATCTTATAATATAAGGAATTTTCTAGGATCAATTTATAATCTTAGAGTATCTCTTAGGATTATATTATATATTACTAATTATTATGATTTGTTCTTGATTTAAGACTTAGTCTATGTATCCCTATAAATAGGAACTGATATTGGGTCTTTTATATCAAGTCAATAGAGTTATAATCAATATTCAAGGTGCCTATTATTTTCTCTATTCCTTTTATCTAAAATCCAAAAAAAATTCAACTGTTTATATATATAAATTACTTCCTCAATTTGTCTATTTTTTAACCATTGGCAATGAGGTTTTATAATAGACATGACACATTTTACATGTGTGAAACAGATATGTTACATGATTTGTGGACGTAGAGGCCAATTAATGTTACACAAGTGCAGTTATCATGTCATGCCTACTATTTATTACACCATGATATCAGTGGAACATAGTTTTACAAAACGCAAAAATCACAGACACAAAGTAGCGCAGCAAGAGAGATTTGGGAGGAAGAGTTTTCAGTATTTCTCAACTCAAATTGATATTCAAATACACGATGCTTCAGACTCTCAATATTATATTAGCCTGAAAGAAATCAATATGACAGGCATGAACAAAATATTAAACATAATTTGTACCTGGCTCTTCTTCCATATTTGTTTGAGATTACTATATTTTAATTCCAAGGCAACTAAACTTCCTTGCTGAAATTCTGCAGGAGCATAAGTTGATGGAAATCCATTCCAATACAGCCATCTAAGATCTCGTGAAAGATATTTAAAATCTCCATTAAGCTGCACCCCAGCAAGTTGAAGCAATCTAAGTTTATTCATCTTTTTAAATGCTTTAGTATCCAGACAAATGGTAGTTTTTCTTGGAAACTCCAAAGCTAGTCCCTTGACACCTTCTGTTCCCTGAAATTAAAAAATCAGAGACACATAAAACGAATAGCTTAAATATAAGGTACCTAAACATTTTGTAATAACATATATAAGCCATACAAGAAGTTCTCTAATTAATAATTACCTTATGCCTTGATAATATATCAAACACATCCTTACGGCGCCACAACCTACTGCGCTTCTCAGGATCAAATGGTGACTCCTCATAAATTATTTGTCTTCCCATGTCTCTCAACAAATCATGCATTCTAAGTTTGTTCTTCTTGTCAATAGTTACAAGGCTTCGCTCTACAAGGACTTTAATTCCAACATCAGCGAAAAATCCACACCCATTTAATATTCGTATTACATCATTTTGGTCCATCCCAATAAAGAAACAAGCTATATCAAGGAATATTTGTTTCTCTGTAACATCTTTTAAACCATCGAAGCTTACTTTTAGCTTCTTCTGTACTTGATCATGGGGAATACATTTGAGTTTCTCCAAAACTTTCTGCCACTCTATTATTTCACAGTCAGACAAATAGGACCCAAGGACTTGAAGTGCTAGTGGCAATCTCCCAGAATAAGCAATCACATTTGTTGAATGTGTAGCAAAACCTTCTTTTGGATTTGGTTGCTTGAATGCATGCCAACTGAAAAGCTCAAGAGATTCACTTTCGTCCATTTCTTCTATTGTATACACTCGATCAACTCTACACGATCTAAGAAGATGGATATCTCTGGTTGTGATGATTATTCTACTCCCAGGACCAAACCATTCGCAGGTTCCACACAAAGCCTTTAGCTGGTCCAATTCATTAACATCATCAAGCACAAGTAGTACCCTGTTCTTGGCAAGTCTTTCCTTCAAAATATTTTTCCCTGATTCTATGTCACGTATCTTGATTGTTGTTGTTTTGTAAACATCACAAAGTACTTGTTGCTGTAGAGAAATTTGATTAGTATCTGTCTCCCAAAATTCCCTTATATTCAGAAGGAAGCTCCTTCCCTCAAATTTTTTCCCAATTTGGTTATAAATTGCTTTGGCAATGGTTGTTTTACCAATGCCCCCCATTCCCCATATTCCTAGAAGTAGAACATCTTCTGATTTTTGGATGTTTAGTAGCTTAGTCGCAACTTCCACACGAGATTCTATGCCTACTGGATGTTCAGCAACAAATAACTCTGTCCTATCTAGTAAACGAGTGACATGTTGAACAATATTCTTGATATCTGCACTTTCATTCCTATAAAATATTAACCAATGATTAGGTGCACAATCAATTGCATGTATAAGCATTCTCCAATATATGCATCTAACAAAAGAATATGGAGAGTTACATACCAGTATGCGTGTATATTTTTTAAAGAAAAAAATGCATTGTAATGAGAATGAAAGAGAAGCACGAACTTTAGTGAATTGTTGTCATTTATTAGCAGCTGTTACTGTTAAGTCTACAAATTCACGTGCATATTCTAATATAATTAATTGTGAAATAATAGAGGAATAATATTATGCTTCAAGTACTCTTCGCCAGCATAACTATGTTGCAGTATAAACCCACCATATCTTTTAATTTTGTGAGAGATTAAGTTAAACTTCCACCTCTAGAATATATTAAGCATTATTTTCACATTTACCATACTTATTAGAATCATTTTATTTCTATTAAAAATTATTCAAAATAGCTTTTTATTGCAATCAAATTTTAGATTACGTAATTATTTTCAAAATATTAAATAAGTTTCTTGATAAATTTTAAAAATGATAAGTTTTAAAAGAGCTATTTTTAAAATGGACAGATATTATTACACCAACAAGGCTTAAGATTTAAGAATTTTAAAGCATCACAAACAATATTCTAAGGGGAAAAAAATAACCTGGAATCTATGAGTGCAAACCCTGCTATGCCACCAATATTAAAGAGTTCTCTCTTCCAATTACTCTTTGTGGATTCATCCACTGAGATTGTTGTTATAAGATCTTCAAAAGCTTTTCCAAACTGGCCTTCCTGATGACGTACTTCTGAGGGATCTACCTCATAGAACACGGGCACAACCACAAGACCCTTGGTTCTGCCGATTTCAATTATCTTCTCCAACTCTAGCATACACCACCTTGAATTAGCATAATTTGTAGACAAAACAACGATGGAAATTCTAGACCGTCCAATTGCTTGCAATAATGAGATTGAGATCTGGTCTCCTCGTTGAATCTCGTCATTGTCTCTAAAAGCATAAATCCCCGCATTTTGAAAAGAGGAATAGAGATGTGAAATGAACTTTGCACGACTGTCTTCCCCTCTGAAACTCAAGAACACATCGTACATCTTTGGCTGAAATAATCAAAGGAAAGTAAAATAATGGAAATCAAAGCTTAGATATACAGTAGCTAGAATTCTTGATGCCACTAATACATCATTAACTATGAGGTTACCCGCAACTTATTTTGTTACTAATTTATTTTTCCAAAATTCTCATTAGTTGATTCTTGAGGTTCTTGTGATGATTATGAAACCAAATGTTAACAAACTGATTTCGATAATATTCACTTTGCTTCCTTTTGCCGTCACATATTTTGGAACCAAAAAGCCATACATTGATGAAACCAAATGTTAACAAGCTGAGCCAACTTCAATATTATGATATATATATATATATATATATATATATTACCACTCACCTGATTAGTCGTATTACTTGATTCCCTCTTAATGATATCTCTTGCCATTGCTTGTAGCAGAACATGCATTTTAAGCTTGTTATTCTCATCAATGGTGACAAGGCTCTTGTCTTCAAGGAGACTTATTTTATGAGCTGCGCATTGTGTTGACTTGTTTAATGTATGGAGTACATCATTTTGGTCCATCCCATTAAAGAAACATGCTATATCAAGGAATATTTGTTTCTCTTCACTCAAATCACTAAAACTCTTTTCTAGAGCTTCTAGTAGTTGTGGAAATGGAATGGATAATCTTTCAATACTCCTCAACAGACCCTTCCACTGAAGTGTTTCCTTTCCATGCAAAACGGATCGAAGGTTTTGAAGAGCAAGAGGCAATCCCCCAGAACAGGCAACTACCTCTCTAGAAAGTTCAACAAAATCTTCTGGAGTACTTCTAGCCAGGCTGAATGCCCCCCGATTCAAAACCTCAAGCGATTCACTTTCGTCTAGTTCTTTCACTCTATATATATGGTCAACTCCATGCTTCTTGAGTAGATGTCTGTCTCTTGTTGTAATGATTATTTTGCTACCTGCACCAAACCATTCACGACTTCCGCACAAAGCATTTAGTTGCTCTAATTTATTTACATCGTCAAGTACAAGAAGTACCCTTTTATGTTGAAGTCTTTCTTTTAAAATCACATTTCCTGATTCAATTGTATGTATCTTTATTTCAGTTGCTTTGTCAATATCAAAAAGAAGTTTCATTTGTAAAGAAACTTGACCATTATTCTTTTGGCAAATGTCTCTGACTTTTTTGAGCAAGCACTTGTCTTCAAAATAGGGACCAATTTGATCATAAATGGCTTCGGCTATGGCTGTTTTACCAACCCCTGCCATCCCCCATATCCCTAGTAGGAGAGGACATTTTGATTGTTTCAATAGTTGAATCACATCTTGTGCACTAGATTTTACACTCACTGTATAGAAAGCACTGAACAAGTTAATCTTCTTGTTTAGCACACAAGTAACACGATCAACTACATTCTTAATATGTTGAATCTCTTCGCTGTATAAATTAATATATGAAAAAGAGATGAAATGCATGAGTAACTATACATATAATAATTTTCCATCATGTGCACGGCTCAAAAGAAAGGAGGAATTAATAAAGTAAGAGCTGTAAATTGAAATCTCAACTATCTGAACCACTATACAAAATAGACACATTAAATACACATAACAAATTGACAGAATTAAAAAGGTCATAAAGATAGAGTAATCTAATTTCAAATCAAGCAAGTTTTAACTCTAAATTTATTGGGTTGCCGTGTTGAAAAAGATATAATGCCCCATAAAAGTTTATAAAGAGTGACACGTCTCACTTTTTAAGTGTTTCGTTGAGTTCATGGTGGAAACTCTTGTTCAACCAGATTTTTATGATGTTTTCTTTCTATAATGAGAAAGAAGCAAATTTAGTGTTGGAATCAATTCAAAGCAGAGGCAACTATTTGTAACTTTCATGTTGAAGTTGAATCAATTCTAATTTTTTGCAATTTTTTTTATACATGCTAAAACTCTTTTTGGTAAATTATACACTCAAAAACAATTTTGATCTAATACATGGAAACAATATCAATTCCTAAAAATCACTATTACATTAATGCAATCCAAATATAAACTACTTTCCATTCAATTCACTTTTAACTAAAATCCATTTTACAAAATCAATTTTCACCACCATACAATCAAATAGACACTAAGTCAATTTTGTATAAAAACTAATAAAAAATACCTGTAAATGTCCATAACTAAGAAATATCTTGGTCCGGAATATTTGTAAGCTTTACTAATAGCTGCCACCCAACCCATGAACTTGTCTTCCTCATTACTGATTCCATCAAGAAAATCATGAAAAGCCTCTCCAAACATACCTCTCTGCAAACATCCGTTAGAGGGATACACACCATCATAGAACACAGGCAGAACAGTTAAATCTGAGGTTCGGCTACATTCAGTTATTTTCTCCAATTCTTGAAGACACCGTTTTGAATTAGCATAATTCTTTGAAAATATGATTACAGCAACTTTGCAATCTCTTATCACATTCAGCATTGAGGTTGGTATTTCTCCACTTTCAAACCTCTCATGGTCCCAGAAAACAACAGCTTCAGCTTCTGAAGTAAGAGCCGTATATAGATTCGAAACAAAAGAACCAGCGTCTTCGTCACATAAACTCAAATACACATCGTAGCTCGTATTGTTTGGATTAGTAGTGAAGAAAGACATTGATGGATTTGATGAAAAATTGGTCAAACTGAGTTATGATGAATCTGAAATTAATTCAAGTGATGCATGCTTTAATACCAAAAGTCAAGTGACATGAAATTAAAGAAGAATTCAAGTGAAATGAAATGTTTGAATACCAAAAGTCAAACTTTATGCGATAGGTCAACTGAAAAAGAAAAACAAACCGTTGACTGATTCAATGGTAAAAGAAAGGAGAAAACTTATCGTGTTGTTCCTAACATAAAATATTCATAATTACTCCCATGATTTCTTCAATCCATAATTTTCTTATTTAAGACGAGTCTCGGAAGAAATGGAGGGTTTATGGCCATTTTGCATTGACATAAAAGCCCTTTCTCTGCTAGCGAGTAACATGTATATTCTGAATGAGAATAATGAGTAACAAGAAAGTGATGTGAATGAATAGGAAGATTATTATTATGATATATACAAAGCTTGAACTCTAGAAATCACACATTGGTTTGAGCAAAAAAGAATAGCAATTTCACATAATAAATAAATAAAAGGTATTACTATTAGTACCTCGATTGTGCGAAGATAATTGGATACATAAGGGTAAATAATGTGTTGATTGTGAGGTTTGGCATTGTTGGGTGTGTGAACTGGACTATCCAATGTGGAATGAAGCAAGAAATGGTCGTTAGTCGCTGCCAAGAAATTTGTCTTTTTTTATTAAATACTACCCTAAACTCAAACAGTGAGATCTAGAGTTCGAACGCGGGAAAACATTGTTAACCTAACAATATTTACATTTTGTCGTTTGAGTTATGATTTAAAGTCGCAATTTAGTGTAAATTTATGTAAATATGCAAATATTTTTACTTTACACTTAAATATATAATTAGTCTCAACAAAATGCAAGAAATTTGATTTTAGTTTCTGCAAAATAAAAAAGTGTTATTATCATTATTGTTTAGAAGATATAAAAAAAATATTAATTTTGAATAATTGATTAATGACAAACATTTATCTTGTGTACGAATTATATGTTCCAACATCTTATACAAACTTACGTAAAAAAATTATAGTTAATGTGGTGTAATTATTTTTATTTTATGTTGACAATATTAAAAAAATGGTTAAATATATTTTGTTCCCTCTATAGAACGAGAAACACAAGAAATTGAATTTGAATTGTGTTTTATTTTAAAAAATAGTTTTATCGGAAAACATTGAAAAACAGATATCAAATAAAAACAAAGATCAAATAAAAACAGAGCGACACAATAAATTTATTCTGGTTCACCACCAACTCAGTAGTTACGTCTGATCCTTTCAACCTGAAATATTTAATCCACCAATTCACTAACTGAATTACATTTCCACTGAATACCTATTAGTCAAAGTGATTGTGTCCAAGTTTTCTCAACTTTCTAGCTTAGTACAATCCAATTGTTGAAGGATGCAAACACTATTGGGCTAGAATACAAAAAATGGGTTTAAGAATTTTCTAAACAACTCTCACAAGAAGGTATTTACAATGTTGTACTTTCAGAAAATATTTCTCAGCACTTAGACAAGATAAATGATAAAGAACAAGAGTGTAGAGACAGTTGTATATGTTGGAACCAAGTTGGTTCGATAAATCAAAGTTTTGATGTTAACAAAAGTATTTTATGTAAATAGTATTTTGACTTAGAAGAATAAATCAGAAGCTGTGCAAAATCAGAGGATGACACCACCAGAGGATACATCCAGAGGAAGCAACCAGAGGATAGAAATGTCACCAGAAAGGTTCAGCCAGAGGAAACATCCAGAGGGTACCAGAGGATACACCTCTAGAGGATATCAGAGGATGTCATCAAAGGCAAAATATCAAAGGACAAATAACATCATCAAAGGATATCTTCCTTGGCCCAGATCAGAAGGAAGCAGAGTCCAGAAGGAGACTTGGTCCAGACCAGAAAGAAGTCTGTAAGAGGGAGACTTGTTCCAGACCAAAAGGAAACATAAGTCAGACTTGGTCCAGACTCAATCCTGACCAGAAGATAGCTTGGTCGTGAATATAAGAATCAGTCCAGACTTAATCCAGACTTGGTTCAGAGCAGGAGATAACTGGTCCAGAACAAATGACTTGGTCAAGACCAGAAGATAGCATGATCCAGAACATAAAACTTGATCCAGATCAGAAGATAAATGTCCAAATTAAAATATCAATGGTCCATATTAAAATATCATAAGTCTATATTTAATTTAGATTCAATCCAGACTCAGTCAAGACTTGGTCCAGATCAGAGGGAAAATGTTCAGATCAATGGTCCAGATTTAAGTATCATGGCCCAGTGTTGGTCGAGATCAGAAGATCAGATCATATGGCCCAATGTTGGCCGAGATCAGAAGATCAGATCATATGGTCCAGTGTTGGCCGAGATCAGACGATCACATAATTGGGGCATATCAGATCATAAAGTCCAAAGTTGGTCAAGATAAGAAGATCATACGGTCCATACTTTAATCATGATGAAAATCAGTGATAACTTGATTAAAATTCGAAGAAGACTTGATTAAATTTTGATAGAAATTTGATCAAAGTATTAAGGGGATTTGATTCAAAAATTACTGAAGACTTGAAGAAATTCGAATGCAATCTGAAGCTTAAAAAGATATGGTTTGAAATTAAAAGAAACAAGATTGGTCAACAAAATTTTCAAATGCAATTTGAAGCTAAAAAGATACGATTTTTATTTAAGTGAAACAAGATTGGCCAAGTTATTTTTGCAAGAGAATCTGGACAGATAAAGCTCGAATTTGATCATGGAAGAAACCCTAATTTTCATCTATAAAAGAAGGCTCAAGGCAGAAGACTTTGTCATCGAAAATTAGTAAAAAAGTCATAAACTTCCAGAGGCAAACTCTCGAGTTTTCAGTGAGGTTAATTGTGAGTATTAGCTTTCCAGAAGCAAGTACTCTTGTTTTTTGTTCTCTTGTGTTAGATCTATATTGTTGAAGTAGAGTCTACAATCTGAAGAGTCAGAAGAAGTAGCAGGTGACTTAACAATTAGATTCAAGGTGTTGAAATCCCTTCTGCAATCTAGGGTTGTCAGATTGGTATGAGAAGACTTGACTTGTGAAGTCAAGGTGTTGTGTTTCTCAAAAGTCTAGGATTGTTAGACTGTTTGGGAAGACTGACTTGGAGGGTCAATAGTGGTGTTGTAATTCAGAGGTTTTGAATTAGTGGAAAAATCCTTCAAGGTGAAGGGACTAGATGTAGTCTAGTTAATGGTGAACCAGGATAAATCTTTCTGTTGATTATTTTACTTTATACGCTACTAATTCTGTTTGCTTATATATCAGATTTTAAATAATCATCAAAAACAGAAAAATAATACAAGTATTACAAACACAATTTAACCCCCCTTCTCGTGTTTGCACCTTCAATTGGCATCAGAGCTCGGTCTCAAGGCTGAGCACTTAACAGTGTTTGACGAATGGTCCAAAGGGGTTCAACATGTCAGAATCCAAAGAAGAATTTGGAGGCAACATCAACAGGCCACCACTATTTGATGGAGATCACTTTGAATACTGGAAGGACAAAATGAGATGATTCTTCATCTCCCAAGATCCTGATCTCTGGACCTTGGTAGTCAAAGGCTACACTGCACCCACTATACTAGGAGATGAAACTAGTCAAGAACTGGATGTAGCAGATATGAATCCCAACCAGAGGAATTTATACAAGCTGCATCACAAGTCCAGAACCATCATAATCAATGTTATCACATTTAAAGACTTTGACAGATGCACCAACAAGGAAACAGCAAAAAGCATCTATGACAGTCTGGTTCTGACCTATGAAGGAAGTCAACAGGTTCAAGAGGCAAAGGCAAACATACTGGTCAAACAGTATGAGCTGTTCAAGATGGAAGAGGATGAAGACATTGAAGCAATGTTCTGCAGATTCCAGATTCTGGTATCAAGTTTAAAAGTATTAAAGAAAAGCTACACCACTGCAGATCATGTAAAGAAGATCCTCATAAGCTTACCAGCCAAATGGAGACCAAAGATTACTGCAGTACAGGAAGCCAGAGATCTGAATACCTTGTGGCTTGAAGATCTGATCAGCTCCCTCAGGTCTCATGAAATAGAGCTGCATGCATATGAACCAAAGAAGAAGAAGACTTTAGCCCTTAAGTCAAAACAGAAGAAAGCTGCAAAAGTTGTATCAGAATCAGAGGATAGTGATTGTGAAGATGATGATCTTGCTTACATAACCAAGCAGATTGCAAAGATGTGGCAAAACAGAAAGAAGAAAGCTCCCAGGAAAAATGGCAAATACTCCAACAGAGGAAAAGAAGAAGCTGACAAGAAAAACATCATCTGCTATGGATGCAATGAACCTGGACATATCAAGTCAGAACGTCCAAACATGGAGAAAAGAAAACATCACAAGAAAGGTTTCGGATTCAAGAAGAAGGGTCTGATGGCAGCATGGGATGCATCTGACTCAGAAGAGGAATCATCTGATGATGAAGAGGTAGAAACAGCTATGATGGCTCACATCAAGTTTGCCTCTAGACTCCATAAAGGTACTAGCTCTGAAAGAAAAGCAGAAGGTAAGAAGAATGGACAAATCATTCGTTCCGGCAAGTCTGGAAGCACATCAGACGAAGCAGTATTGGCTCTGATGGCACATACCAACTCAAGTTCTGGATCCACCACAGACTTTGGAACTGATTCAAAAGATGAAAACAATGAGGTATTCTCTGATCTTACTAAATCTGAATTAATTACTGCTCTTAAAGACTTTCTAAATGTCAACAACAAGATGTCTTTAAAACTAAAAACTCTTAGGGAAAAAAAGAAAGTTCTAACCAAAGAAGTAAATTTTTTAAAGAATCGGAATGCTGAGTTTGCAACTGAAAACACTAATTTTAAAACTGAAGTTGCCAGACTCAATTATGAAAATCTAACTCTCAAAAGTAATATTTTCTCTACTTCCAATACTGTTTGTGAATCTGATATGCATGAACAATCTTTTCAAAACTTTATAGCAAATG
Organism: Cicer cuneatum; assembly: GCA_037974295.1. NCBI lineage: Eukaryota > Viridiplantae > Streptophyta > Magnoliopsida > Fabales > Fabaceae > Cicer > Cicer cuneatum. Next base: position 37,702,076 of record JBBPBO010000005.1, on the reverse strand, counting down.
GTATGGAAAGAAGTAAGTATGCTTCCATGATTTATGGAATCAGTAACAATGGTAAGAGAGGAATAGGTTTTACTGAATCTGTTGCTGAAATTAAATCTGCTCATTCTAATGTTCTGTGTATTATTTGTGCTAAAAAGGGTCATTCTAAATTGTCTTGTCCTATGATAAAATCTGGGAAAGACAAGAGACCTGTTAAGTCTAACAAACCTGGACCCAACCAGTTTTGGGTACCAAAGAACAAAATTGTTTATGTTGCAGATATTTTGAGCAACCAGAAGGAAACACCAATCATGGTGCCTGGTCAATGGATGCTGGCAATGCACAAACAGAAAAAGGTGTATGTTCCAGTTTCCATTAGACAGAAGCAAAATGAGTCTGATGAAAGAAGGTTTGGTCAGTACAATTCACACCAGAAGCAGAAGCCGAACCAGAACCATTATCAGAATCAGAGGTTTAGCCACAAACAGTAGAATCACACACATCAGCTTCAGTATTACCAGAAGAAGCAGAATTAGCATAATCACCATCAGTTCCAAAACGATCAGAGGAACCTCATATATCAGTAGAAAGAGAAGAATCATAATCAAGAGAGTTCTTCAAACACTCCAGTGAAATTCATCAAGACTACAAACCTGAAATGGAATTCAAATCCCTTCGTCCAAACCATCTAATCACAGAACATACAGATTCGAAATTTGAAAATCAGAAGCAAGAGGATTTTCAGAGTAAAATTGAAACTGTTGACATAGAGGTTACATCTTGTTGTAAATACTATTATTGTTTGATATTTATGTTTACTGTGATAACAAGAAGCTTGATCTTAAAAATCAAAGCTAGATAAATATTTTGCGGTTTCTCAAAGATTTAAAGGAACCAGGCGATTCACACGAATTGAACACTTCAACAAAAACAGCATTCCAGTGGTTTCAAAAACAAGCAGAAACTACTAGAAGCAGAATTAATGGTTTGGCTGTATTTAGTTCATTTTTAAATTATTTGATTTGTATTATGTTATATGAAAAATAGCTTGACCTGAAAAATCAAAGCAAGATGAAGCTAATGCAGGTTAACCAGAACCAGAGTAAACTGATGCTGGTTTACCAGAATAAGAGGAAACCGAAGTTGGTTTACCAGAACTAGAGGAAGCTGATACAGGTTTACTAAAACCAGAAGCTGATGCAGGCAAAAGAAATTGAAAAAGCAGAAGCTACATGCAAGAATACGACAAATCTTCAGAGGATAAATCTGAAGATGAGTCAGAAGAAAGACATAGATGGAGTCTACCAATGCAAGAAGAGCAAAATGAATGATACTTTGGATCTAGTTCCAAGACCAGAAAAGAACATTATTGGAACCAAATGGGTTTTTAGAAACAAGCTGAATGAAAAGGAGAAGTTGTCAGAAACAAGGCACGACTTGTTGCACAAGGATACAGTTAGCAAGAAGGCATTGATTACACAGACTTTTGCTCCAGTGGCCAGGTTAGAAGAAATTCGTATCCTACTCTCTTTTGCTACATATCATGATATTACTTTGTATCAAATGAATGTCAAAAGTGATTTCTTAAATGGTTATATAAGTGAGGAAGTCTATGTCAAACAGCCCCCAGGTTTTGAAAGTTCTGATTTTCCAAACCATATTTTTAAACTTAAAAAATCTTTATATGATTTAAAACAAGCACCTAGGGCATGGTATGACAGACTTAGCAATTTCTTACTTAAAAATCAGTTTGATAGAGGCCAAATAGATAACACTTTGTTTAGAAAATCCATTAAAGATGATATTCTGATCATTCAAGTTTATGTTGATGATATTATCTTTGGATCCACTAATGGCACTCTCTGCCAAGAGTTTTCTGATTTGATGCAGCAAGAGTTTTAGATGAGCATGATGGGAGAACTTAAGTTCTTCCTAGAAATTCAGATTCAACAAGGCAAAACAGGTATACTCATTCAATCTAAGTACACTAAAGAACTTCTCAAAAAGTTCAAGTTGAGTGATTGTAAGCCTATGGCCACCCCCATGCACCCCACCTGCTCACTTGAAAAAGATGAATCCCGCAAAAAGGTATACCAGAAAACATACAGAGGTATGATTGAATCCCTTCTTTACCTAACTACTTCTAGACCTGACATTTTGTTTAGTGTTTGTGTTTGTGCTCGTTTTCAAGTTGACCCTAGGGAATCCCACTTAACTACTGTCAAAAGAATCCTTAGTTACCTTAAAGGAACCACACATCTTACCTTGCTTTACAAGAAAACCCCATCTTACAAACTAAGTGGTTTTTGTAATTCTAATTATGCTGGAGACAAATTAGAGAGAAAAAGCACAAGTGGCAACTGTACGTTTCTAGGTGATAATCTGATTTCTTGGTCAAGCAAGAGACAAAGCACCATTGCCATGTCAACAACGGAAGCTGAATACATAACAACAGAAGCTGAATACATATCAGCAGCAGGATGCAATTCACAGTTAATCTGGATGAAACATCAGTTGGAAGACTACAACATATTTGAAACCAACATCCCTTTGTTCTGTGACAATACTTCAGCCATAAACCTAATCAAGAACCCTATCCTACACTCTAGAGCCAAGCACATTGAAATCAAGCATCACTTTATCAAAGACCATGTTCAAAAGGGAACAATAAGCTGTTGGAACCAAGTTGGTTCTAAGACTTAGGATTTTGATGTTTACAAAAGCACTCAATGTAAACTTATTTTATACCTTGAATCATTAAATTAAATGTCATCAGAAACTGAAGAAATCAGAAGCAGAAGATCAAAGGAAAATGAATTCTGGAATTTCCAGAAGATGTTTCAGGATGACTAAACTGAACCAGAAGATAACTTTGCAGGCCTATATCAGAAGGAATAAAATTAAGAATGAAACATGGATCATATCATTGGAAAGCCTGCCAGAAGGAGAGTTGATCAAGACAAACAGGAATCAAATATCAATTTTATTCCAGAAGTTATTCTGACCAGAAGATGGCCTGGCAGTAAAAATTACACAGCCCAGACTTGTTCCAGACTTGACCAGAAGGTATGTTTATGAGTCCAGAACATGAAGATCAATCCAGATTTGGCCCAGACCATAAGATAGCATGATTTAGGGCATGGAACTAAGTCCAGAACAAAAGAAATGAGTTCCAGAATCAACCCAGACCTGGTCCAAAATTAAAGGTAAAATGTCCAGACTGAAATATTTTTTGATCAAGTTTATTTCAGTTTGTTCCAGACCAAATTCCAGAATCTATCCAGATCAGAGTAAAAATATCCAGATCAATGGTTCAGAAATAATTTTTTGAGTCCAGTGATGGTCAAGATCAGAAAATCAGACCATGGCCCAGAAGTGGCCGAAATCAGAGGGACAGGCTGTGCAGTCCAGAAATGGCCGAATCCAGAAGTTCATAGCATATCAGGCGCACATCCAAGAAGGCTGAAATCAGAAGATCAGAGGGCTATGAAGTGTGGTCCAAGAATGGCCGAATTCAGAGGACAATAGCATAGCAATCAAGCTGGTCCAGCTGTGGACTATCGCATGAAGATCCAATGGTGCAGATTTGATCATGGGAATTAATGGTGAAGATCTCATGATATTTTTATCAAAATATTATAAAAGATTTGTTATAAATTAAATTGGAGTAGCATGGAAGTCAGGAGCTGTGGCGGGAAGCAATGCACATATTTGATTGGCCAGTTAAGATATGAAACAAATCAAAGGCTTAAAAAGATATGATTTTTATTTAAATAAAGCTCAATTGGTCAAGATATTTTTACAGAGAATCCAGCTATATTTAGCTCGAATTTAAAGATTGGAAGAGGCCCAAATCAGCATCTATAAAAGGAGGCACAAGGCAGATTACTTAGTATCGAAAATCACAAAAGGGTCATACACTTCAAAAGCAAACACTCTCAAATTTTCATATAAGTCAATTGTTGAGTCTCAGTTTTTAAAGCAAGTACTCTTGTTGTTTTCGTTCCACTGTGTCAAATCTAAGTTGTTGAAGTAGAGGTAGCAGGTTACTTGGCAATTAGATTCATAGTGTTGTGATTTCTTCTACAATCTGGGGTGTCAGATTGGCTGAAGACAGGAGTTGTTTTTCCTCAAAGAAGTCTAGGATTGTTAGACTATTTGAGAAGACTGACTTGGAGGGTCAGTAGCAAGGTTGTAATTCAAGATTGAATTAGTGAAATCCTTCAAGGCGAAGGGACTGGACGTAGCCTCGTTAACGGTGAACCAGTATAAAATCTGTGAGTTTTTATTATTATTTTTATCCGCTGCTAACTCTGTTTTAATTATACATCAAGTTTTGTTTTGAAAGTATTAAAACAGGAAAAGATTCAAGTTAAGTCAAACACAATTCAACCCCCCCTTCTCGTGTTTGCACCTTCATAAGCATCCAGTTTGTAGACACAGATCATCAATAGGCTGATATCTTCACCAAACCATTGCCTGAAGATCGATTTGAGTTCATCAAGAAGTATCTCAACATAATCTCCATATCTGACTAGATCACTTAATCTTTTTAGAGGAGTACTTTTTAAATTTTTATTTTTTGTCTTTTATTTTCTGATATTTATTTTTTACTCTATGAAAAAAAAAAGGTTAGAAGATCTCCTTTCTTCCTTCAATCCTTTTTGTCTGATGACAAAGGGGGAAAAGATGTATTTGATAGAGAATATGGGGCATTAGACTTAGGGGGAGAAAAAGTCAAAATAAAGCATAGTCTTAGGGGGAGTCAAAGTCAAAAGAAAGAAAATATGTATCATAAATACAAAGTTTTGTCATCATCAAAAAGGGGGAGATTGTTGGAACCAAGTTGGTTCGATAAATCAAAGTTTTGATGTTAACAAAAGTATTTTATGTAAATAGTATTTTGACTTAGAAGAATAAATCAGAAGCTGTGCAAAATCAGAGGATGACACCACCAGAGGATACATCTAGAGGAAGCAACCAGAGGATAGAAATGTCACCAGAAAGGTTCAACCAGAGGAAACATCTAGAAGGTACCAGAGGATGCATCCTGAAGGCACCAGAGGATACACCTCTAGAGGATATATGAGGATGTCATCAAAGGCAAAATATCAAAGGACAAATAACATCATCAGAGGATATCTTCCGTGGCCCAGATCAGAAGAAAGCAGAGTCCAGAAGGAGACTTGGTCAAGACCAGAAGGAAGCCTGTTAGAGGGAGACTTGTTCTAGAGCAGAAGGAAACATAAGTCAGACTTGATCCAGACTCAATCCTGACCAGAAGATAGCTTGGTCGTGAATACAAGAATCAGTCCAGACTAAATCCAGACTTGGTTTAGAGCAGGAGATAACTGGTCCAGAACAAATGACTTGGTCCAGACCAAAAGATAGCATGATCCAAAACATAAAACTTGATCCAGATCAGAAGATAAATGTCCAGATTAAAAGATCAATGGTCTAGATTAAAATATCATAAGTCCAGATTTAATTTAGATTCAATCAATCCCGACTCAGTCCAGAATTGGTCCAGATCAGAGGGAAAATGTTCAGATCAATGGTCCAGATTTAAGTATCATGGCCCAGTGTTGGTCGAGATCAGAAGATCAGATCATATGGCCCAATGTTGGCCGAGATCAGAAGATCAGATCATATGGTCCAGTGTTGGCCGAGATCAGAAGATCAGATCATATGGTCTAGTGTTGGCCGAGATCAGAGGATCACATAATTGGGGCATATCAGATCATAAAGTCCAAAGTTGGTCGAGATAAGAAGATCATAGGGTCCATATTTTAATCATGATGAAAATCAGTGATAACTTGATTAAAATTCGAAGAAGACTCGATTAAATTTTGATAGAAATTCGATCAAAGTATTAAGGGGATTTGATTCAAAAATTACTGAAGACTTGAAGAAATTCGAATGCAATCTGAAGCTTAAAAAGATATGGTTTGAAATTAAAAGAAACAAGATTGGTCAACAAAATTTTCAAATGCAATCTGAAGCTAAAAAGATACGATTTTTATTTAAGTGAAACAAGATTGGCCAAGTTATTTTTGCAAGAGAATCTGGACAGATACAGCTCGAATTTGATCATAGAAGAAACCCTAATTTTCATCTATAAAAGAAGGCTCAAGGCAGAAGACTTTGTCATCGAAAATTAGTAAAAAAGTCATAAACTTCCAGAGGCAAACTCTCGAGTTTTCAGTGAGGTTAATTGTGAGTATTAGCTTTCCAGAAGCAAGTACTCTTGTTTTTTGTTCTCTTGTGTTAGATCTATATTGTTGAAGTAGAGTCTACAATCTGAAGAGTCAGAAGAAGTAGCAGGTGACTTAACAATTAGATTCAAGGTGTTGAAATCCCTTCTGCAATCTAGAGTTGTCAGATTGGTATGAGAAGACCTGACTTGTGAAGTCAAGGTGTTGTGTTTCTCAAAAGTCTAGGATTGTTAGACTGTTTGGGAAGACTGACTTGGAGGGTCAATAGTGGTGTTGTAATTCAGAGGTTTTGAATTAGTGGAAAAATCCTTCAAGGTGAAGGGACTAGATGTAGTCTAGTTAATGGTGAACCAGGATAAATCTTTCTGTTGATTATTTTACTTTATCCGCTGCTAATTCTGCTTGCTTATATATCAGATTTTTAATAATCATCAAAAACAAAAAAATAATACAAGTATTACAAACACAATTCAACCTCCCTTCTCGTGTTTGCACCTTCAGTATAGTGCTTATTGTGGTATGTTGTGTTGGAACCAAGTTGGTTCTAAGACTTAGGATTTTGATGTTTACAAAAGCACTCAATGTAATCTTATTTTGTACCTTGAATTATTAATTTAAAAGCCACCAGAAACTGAAGAAATCAGAAGCAGAAGATCAAGGATTCCAGAAAATGAATTCTGGAATTACCAGAAGATACTCCAGGATGTCAAAAACATCACCAGAAGATATCTTTGCTGGCCCATATCAGAAGAAAGAAAAATCAGAAGGAAACATGGATCATACTAGTGGAAAGCCTGCCAGGAGGAGAGTTGTTCCAGACCAAGAGGAATCAAATATCAAATTTATTCCAGAAGTTATTCTGACCAGAAGATGGCCTGGCAATGAAATATTAAACTGCCTAGACTTGTTCCAGACTCAACCAGAAGCTATGTTTAAAGATCCAGAACAAGAGAATCAATTCAGATTTGACCCAAACAATAAGATAGCATGATTCAGGGCATGAAACTAAGTCCAGACCAGAAGAAATGAATTCCAGAATCAATCCAGACCTGGTCCAAAATCAAAGGTAAAATGTCCAGACTGAAATAATTTTTTGTTCAAGTTAATTTCAGTTTATTCCAGACCAAGTTTAGAATTAGTCCAGATCAGAGGGAAGGTTTCCAGATCAATGGTTTAGAATTAATTATTTGGTCCAGTGATGGTCCAGATCAGAAGATCAGACCATGGCCCAGTGTTGGCCGAATTCAGAAGATTATAGCATATTAGGTGTGCATCCAAGATAGCCGAAATCAGAAGATCAGAGGGTCAGGAAGTGTGGTCCAGGGAAGGCCGAAATCAGAGGATCACAGCATAACAATCAGTATGGTCCAGATGTGGACTAGCGCATGAAGATCCAATGGTCCAGATTTAATCAGGAAATTTATACGGTGGAGAATTTAATTTATTTTGATCAAAGGATTAAAAAGATTTATTACAAAAATAAAGTGAGGTGTTGTGGAATTCAGGAGCTGTGGCGGGAAGGAACCAACAGATTTAATTGGCCAATTATTTTGAAAGGAAATCTGAAGATATGTTTTTTATTTATATGAAGCCCAATTGGTCAAGTTATTTTTACAGAGAATCCAGCAAGATTCAACTCGAATTTAAGCATTGGAAGAGGCCCAAATCTGCATCTATAAAAGGAGGCTCAAGGCAGAATACTCAAGTATCGAAAATCACAAAAGAGTCATACACTTCCAAAGCAAACACTCTCAAATTTTCATAGAAGTCAATTGTGTGTTCCAGCTTTCAAGAAGCAAGTACTCGTGTTATTTTCTTTCCACTGTGTCAAATCTAAGTTGTTGAAGTAGAGTCTACAAGCTGAGGGAGTCAGTAGGGGTAGCAGGTTACTTGGCAATTATATTCATAGTGTTGTGTGTTAAATCTAAGTTGTTGAAGTAGAGTCTACAATCTGAGGGAGTCAGAAGGGGTAGCAGATTACTTGGCAATTAGATTTATAGTGTTGTGATTTCTTCTACAATCTGGGATTGTCAGATTGGCTGAAGACAGGAGCTGCATTCCTCAAAGAAGTCTAGGATTGTTAGACTGTTTGAGAAGACTGACTTGGAGGGTCAGTATAAAGGTTGTAATTCAAGGTTTGAATTAGTGAAATCCTTCAAGGTGAAGGGACTGGACGTAGCCTCGTTAACGGTGAACCAGTATAAAAACTGTGAGTTTTATTTTTACTTTTATCCGCTGCTAACTCTGTTTTTAATTATACATCAAGTTTTGTTTTGAAAGTATAAAAACAGGAAAAGTATTCAAGTTAAGTCAAACACAATTCAACCCCCTTCTCGTGTTTGCACCTTCATGTTGTTGCTTGTACTTTTCAACAAGAGTTGCACGTTCTTTTATAGAGATATTTAGGGTTTGTAGTCATTGTCCTGATTGCAAGAAATTAATATCTATCATGAAGTTTCGTATCAAATCTTTTGAGATTGATTTGCCATTAAACCTTGTTAAAAATATCCTTGAAATTGATTATGTGAATCTTGATATGGAGACTGAAGGAGTAGAGGATATTATGATCAGATTATGTCGCATAGACCTCCAGGGTGTTTAGTAAAGGACGCACAAAAAGTTTTATCTTCTTCAGAGCATTGACTATTATCAGAGTGTTGACTTATTGAAGTGATGACTATTATCATAGTCAAATTATCAAATGCTTGACACAATTTATCAAATGCAGGCGATCATTTGCTTGTCACACTTATCAAAAGTAGATAGTCATATGCTTGTTGTAGTCGTCAGAGCTACAAACTAATTAGAGTTTTGTTTGCAATAACATAATCACTAGAGTTGTATTTCATAGCACATTCACCAGACTAGACTTATAGTACGAAAGTCAAAAGCAGAGTCTTGATGTTTTTTTACCTTAGATCAAACATCAGAGAATGTAGTATGAACTCATAAGGAATAACATATTATGAAAACTGAACACTAAAATAAAACATTAGTGCTTTAAATTATTCCCACAAAATAATGTTATTATCATCAAAACATGTAAGTATCATAGTTCTTCAAACCTACATGGGTCTAACACCTTATAAATATACCAACTTTCATTTTATCTCTTGTAAAAAATTTCATCGAATAATAGTCGCTCTAAACTATTGCGTTACCAAAATTGATTCTCGCTGTTAAAATGACTTAACGGAGTTGACATGTCACTGCCACGTGTCAATTTTTAATTGACGTGGCATTGTCAGTGTTTGACCTAGCATTGATTTCATTTTAAATTAAAAAAAGGTGATAATTATTATTTTATTTATATTACTATATTATATATATTATAATTTATTTATTTGTAGTTTTAAAAAAATCTATTTATCAATTAAAAGAAATTAGAAATCAAAAGACAAAGTTAGTAAGTTGTTTCCCAATTCCCAAATGAAAATTCTAACTCTCTTTATCCTCTCTTTCACGCGATGAGTGAAGGACCAATGCTCCACTGAAATCCACAATTTGCGACAATTTATAAAAACTTGCTCTGGATTGCGAAGGGAAAGCGATAGTCTGCGGTCCATTAGTAGAAGAAAATCGACGTTTGGTGGTCCTAGCAACAAGGCCTGTGAAGTTTGTCTTCAACTGAAAAGGTTGGTCCCTCATGTTAGATTTAAACAACTTTTAATGTGTTGGGGTGGAGTAGGGTTAGATTCTTATTTTTCTTTCCCTTTTTCGTGACTGTAAAACATGTGGGTAAGGTATGGTTTTGTTTGTTCTGGTTGTTATGCTGAGTTTGTTTTGTTTATAGCAATTTTTATTTGTTTGTATTGTAGGTGTATGTAATGTGTATCGTATGTAGGGGTGTGCATGATCCAAAAACCAAAGTGAATTGCACCATATTAATAGTGCAGTTCAGTTTTTAAAAACCACTTTAAAAAAAACCGGTTATTTTTTGAACCAGTTATAGTTCAGTTCTAAACCAGTTTATAATTATAAATCGGTTTAGTATGTTTGAAACCGGTTTTTTATTAAAACCAATTCGAACCGGTTTTTATCGAACCGGTTTAGTATGTTTGAACCAGTTTGAAATCGGTTTTTTATTAAAATTAATTCGAACCGATTTTTATTGAATTGTTTAAAATCGGTTTTTCATTGAATTTTTTAAAAGATTGATTTTAAAACTAGTTTTAAGTGTCAACGTCAATGTCGATGCAAGGACAATCATGAACTAGAACAAATAATTCACCAAAAAAGTCGTTATAAATCAAATTAGTTCAACACATCCACATCCAATCAATCATCTAAACGAACTAGTTGATGTTTTTGATCTGCCGTCTAAACTTAGTTTCTTAAATGAAGACTTAGACTCTTCAAGTAGTTCAATCTCAAACAGAACATCTTCAATAGCCACTGCCAATTTCTTATCTTCATCAGCATTGTGATAGCAGTCTCTTCTCTTGGCATCAAGAACAACATTTCTTCAAACAGAATCACTTGAAATAGCACCTACATGTCCATCCATTGCTCCTATAAAAGGTCTTGCAAAAATCTAAATTCACAACAACAACAACAACAAAAAAAACAAAAATTAAAAAAGTGAAAATCATGAACAGGCATAGTAAATATTCACATGAAAAATCAGAAAAAAGGAGGTGAAATTATGACCTTGTCTAACTTGACAACATTAACAGCACAAACATATTCCAAATTACCTAGAGGTGATACCACTCTACCACAACATTAACAGCACAACCACATTTGTTATGTCTATTAGCTCTAGTCAAGTATCAATTATTAATGAGTGTAACAGAGGCCGAACAACTTGCGGCATCTTGGGAAGAAAATATTTCTGCAAAACAAAAATAAAACAAACATTTCATTATGTATCAAGTAATAATATAATAAGTAATAACACAATGTTAAATACAACTTTATGTATCTTACCTTGCTCAATTTGCTCAAGATTTTCAAAATCCTCACTAGTAATAAATGATAAAGATGTTGGAACCAAGTTGGTTCTAAGACTTAGGATTTTGATGTTTACAAAAGCACTCAATGTAAACTTATTTTGTACCTTGAATTATTAAATTAAATACAACCAGAATATGAAGAAATCAGAAGCAGAAGATCAAAGGAAAATGAATTCTGGAATTTCCAGATGTTCCAGGATGTCAAAACATCACCAGAAGATATCTTTGATGGCCCAGCTCAGAAGGAATAAAAATCAGAATGAAACATGATTATACCATTGGAAAGCCTGTCAGAAGGAGAGTTGTTCTAGACAAATAGGAATCAAATATCAATTTTATTCCAGAAGTTATTCTAACCAGAAGATGGCCTGGCAGTGAAAAATTACTTGTTCCAGACTTGACCAGAAGGTATGTTTATGAGTCCAGAACAAGAGAATCAATCCAGATTTGGCCCAGACCATAAGATAGCATGATTCAGGGCATGGAATTAAGTCCAGACCAGAAGAAATGAATTCCAGAATCAATCCAGACCTGGTCCAAAATCAAAGGTAAAATGTCCAGACTGAAATATTTTTTGATCAAGTTTATTTCAGTTTGTTCCAGACCAAATTCCAGAATCTGTCCAGATCAGAGTAAAAATATCCAGATCAATGGTTCAGAAATAATTTTTTGAGTCCAGTGATGGTCCAGATCAGAAAATCAGACCATGGCCCAGTGTTGGCCGAAATAAGAGGGACAGAATGTGCAAGTCCAGAAATGGCCGAGTCCAGAAGAATTCAGCATATCAGGCGCATCCAGGTTGGCCGAAATCAGAAGATCAGAGAGTCAGGAAGTGTGGTCCAGGGATGGCCGAATTCAGAGGATCACAGCATATCATTTAGCTTGGACCAGATGTGGACTAGCGCTCAAAATTCTGATGGTCCAGAATTGATCAACGATGGAGATTGCAAGTTATTTTAATTAAAGTGTTAAAAAGATTTATTACAAAAATAAAGTGAGGTGTTGTGGAATTCAGGAGCATTGGCGGGAACAACCAACAGATTTAATTGGCCAGTTATTTTGAAAGGAAATCTGAAGATATGTTTTTTATTTATATGAAGCCCAATTGGTCAAGTTATTTTTACAGAGAATTCAGCAAGATTCAGCTCGAATTTAAGCATTGGAAGAGGCCCAAATCTGCATCTATAAAAGGAGGCTCAAGGCAGAATACTCAAGAATCGAAAATCACAAAAGAGTCATACACTTCCAAAGCAAACGCTCCCAAATTTTCATATAAGTCAATTGTGAGTTTCAGCTTTCAAGAAGCAAGTACTCGTGTTATTTTCTTTCCACTGTGTCAAATCTAAGTTGTTGAAGTAGAGTCTACAAACTGAGGGAGTCAGTAGGAGGTAGTAAAGTACTTAGCAATTAGATTCATAGTGTTGTGAATTCTTCTACAATCTGGGGTGTCAGATTGGCTGAAGACAGGAATTGTTTTTCCTCAAAGAAGTCTAAGATTGTTAGACTATTTGAGAAGACTGACTTGGAGGGTCAGTAGCACGGTTGTAATTCAAGGTTTGAATTAGTGAAATCCTTCAAGGCGAAGGGACTGGACGTAGCCTCGTTAACGGTGAACCAGTATAAAATCTGTTAGTTTTATTTTTATTTTTATCCGCTGCTAACTCTGTTTTAATTATACATCAAGTTTTGTTTTGAAAGTATTAAAATAGGAAAAGTATTCAAGTTAAGTCAAACACAATTCAACCCCCCCTTCTCGTGTTTGCACCTTCAAAAGATGCTTCGTCAAGCCAATCTTGGGTACAAATAAGGGCTTCCACAGTTGTCGGTGTCAAAGAGCTACGGTAAGGATCAAGTACTCTTTCTCCAGTACTGAAAGCAGATTCAGAGGCTACAGCGGATATAGGTATAGCCAACACATCTCTTGCAATTCTTGCAAGTATAGGAAATCGGCTTGAGTTCACCTTCCACCATCTAAGTAAATCAAAATCTGGACAAGGTTTTTCTAAACGTTCTTCCAAATACTCTCCTAATTCAGATTTTGGTGTACTGCACTCGTCTGATTTGTAGAATTCAGAACAATCATAAGGATCACCAACTTCATTAAAAGCACCTGACAAATTAGAAGAATTACCTAAAGGTGACACCACTCTACCAGAATACTCATCATAGATAGACTTCAAACATGAATCTAACTTTTCTTTCAAAGAAGTGGCGTCATTACTAGTGTAAATCTTTTTTGCCATCCATATCACAAGTTTTACTTTTCGTCGAGGGTCTAAAACCATAGCAATCAACAACAACATATTCAGGCAAGTAGGATCTCCCCAATATTTCTCGTATTTCGCCTTCATCTTTTTAGCCATTGACTTGGCTTTTTCATCTTCGTTATTACACATTTCAGAAATTTTCATCCCGACACCGAAAACCTCAAACATATACAAGTTGCTTGTTAAATAAGAAGATCCTGAAATGCGTAGTGTAGCTTCATGAAATAACTTCAAGAATGGAAGAATTAAAGCAACATGCTCCCAATCTTCAGGTGTAGGCACACCTTTTTCCTTATTCACTCCATTAACATATTTCTGGTATTTGAATTCAAACTCTGTAAAGGTCTTTTCATGTTTCAAAGCAGCATTCAACATTGTGTATGTTGAGTTCCACCGAGTCTCACAATCTAATCTAACATAACCTTTATAATTTAACTCAGGATCAATACATTGCTTAAATCTATCAAACCTCGAAGGAGAACGTCTAACATATTTCACAGCTCCACGAATTCTCAAAATAGACTCATTTATTAAGCTTAGTTCATCCTTCACAATAAGACTTAATACATGTGCACAACATCGCGTGTGAAGGTACTCTCCGTTCAAAACTAGACCATTATGCGATAGAAGCCATCTTTTGAGATGTTGAATTCCAACATCATTTGAGGAGGCGTTATCTACTGTCACACTAAGTACACGACCTAACTCCCAACCATTCAAGCACTGTTTAACCGTTTTGGCCATTATTTCTCCCGTGTAGTTAGTGACTTGAAGAAAATTTAAAATCTTCTTTTGCAACTTCCAATTGTTATCAATGAAATGAGCTGTGAGACACATGTAATTAAAGTCTTGGGTGGATGTCCAAGTGTCGGTGGTGAGACATACTCGATGACAATGTTGTGACAAAATATTCTTTAACCTTGTTTTTTGTGTGTCCCATTGCTTTAAAATATCACGTGCTAGTGTAGTGCATGATGGAAATTTAAACCTTGGTTGTAAACCATTAGCAAATTTATGAAAATATGGATGTTCCACTTGTCGAAACGGGATTTCCATGGCTACAAACATGTTCATCAAGTCTATTCGACTTACTTCTTGGTCAAATTTGGGAAAAGAAGGGGATGAACTAACAACTTCCCTACTTGCCATTGAACATGAAGCTAATTCATGCTCCCTATTCGCCACATTTTCTGGATAATCTTCACATCTAGTCAAATGGGCTCGCATCTCGCTTGTTCCACTGCTGTACTGAATCGTGCGACCACAATAATTGCATGTTGTTGATCTTTTTTTGCCTTGTTGTGGGGTAAAATGATTCCATGCTTCCGACCTATTTTTACGCTTAGGCGGCAACATAGCGGTGTTTGAAACTGAAGGAGGAGGAATAGAATCAAAACTCCCTTCCATCTCAGAGTCTACAATGTTATCATGACCATCCATGTTGACGTTCTACTGAAAAAATTGACAAGAGATACATGTCAAAAATTGACAAGAGATAGACAAATTTATTCAAAAAAAAAATAATGTAAGGCAGCACCATGATAAATATTTTAATGGACTAAGTGAGAAGTTAAATAAAGAGAGATTAAATAAAGAGAAGCAATAGATTAAATACATCAAGGACATACACTGATCTATGCTTAAGTGTTGTCTGCAGCACAGTGGACCAACATACAAGATCGTGACAGAAATAAAAGGAATAGCTACACTTTTGGTCGTCCTACTTCTGCATTTGTGTGATTTTGGTCTCAGTAGTTTCAATTATGCAATTTGAGTCATAAGATCTTTCTAAATGTTGCAATCAGGTCTCTCACTCTCTCTGTTAGTCTTCTGTCTGATTTTTTTTTTATAGAATTTAATGATACTAGTAAAGATTTCTCATGATATATCATTGTCAGTTAGAGATTTCTTTTCTTTTTAATAAATCAGTTAGGGATTCTTATTTATGTAAAAAATCAAATTAATAAAAAATATACTTTGAAGAGCATCTTTTGTGTTCAAACAACAGAAGAAAAAGAACAAAATGAGCCCTAAATGGAAGTATCCAAAATCAATGAAATACCATTACCACCAACAAGGAAATCAGTGACTGGCAGCATACAATGACAAGGGACGAAGCGAATCTGTATGTGTCAGGCTGTCAGCCAGTGACATACGAACAGCAATTAAGCAGATGAGGGAGAAAATTTAAGGGACTAAATTAATATATGTTATTTAACTTAAAAGACTAAGTTACAATTTTGCAAAAATCTGAAAATTAAACTGTTGGATTGGACCCTTACAACTTCAATATATGACCTTAGTTGCTGACCTTTTACAATCAAGTCAAGTCACAAATAAATTCATTTCATTTCACAAGTTAACCCCAAATACCGATACTAACATTTGATACAGTAGTAGCAGAAATATCTATTTTACAAAAATAGCAATAATAGTATATATAGCATGCATTAACAAAGAAAATGAAAGAATAAAATTGAATATTAAGTTAAAGGCAAACCTGTTTCTATCAACAGGCTCTCCTCTCACACACATTAACTATCCTATGATATTGACCCTCACACACATTAACTATCCTATTTTAGCTGAAACTGATCAAACACAAACGCTAAAACAAACCAATAGCAGTAACACCACAAGTTGCAACTTCTCTTTTATATCTATCTGCTACATGGATTTCAGCTTTTAATGGTGACCTTCTACCCTCTTTCATAGTTTCAGACACTTGAAATTAGCAATTAAGCATCTACAAATAAACTGTCAGTTTTATTTTCTGATGTTAATTTGGTAATGAACCATAATAATAACAAAGCAAAAGTGTGACATAAACTAATTAATACCTTTTCAACTTTTCATTCTCATTACAATGAAGACATCTTTTCAACTTTCCTAGTTCCTCCTCAAACACCTTCCTGCTACCATTGCAATTAGGACAAGGCACAAGTTGAAAACCTTAGTTCAAAACTTAGTACAACCTTTCTGTTCTGTGGTAGTTTCATTAATTACTGGTTGCGGGATTTTAATTGTCAGTTTGTATCCAATCGAGAGCTATTCATCAAATGCTGATTTGAATTCTGAATCTGACAACACCTAATTTATTGGTTACTGATATTCAGGAGAGGAAAGAGCTTATCAAAGGTTCATATAGGGATAAACACTTCAATGCAGGATCCATACTTCTAGGATTTGGTGTGTTTGAGGCTGTTGGTGGAGGAGTGAACACATGGCTTAGGACAGGAAAGCTATTTCCTGGTCCACATCTATTTGCTGGAGCAGGTAAAGACTAAGTTTGCATTTGATGTAATAGAAAATACAGAGGGTAAAGACAAGAAACATTTTCAATATGTCTCAGTGTTGTCAATTGTGAAATGTATATTCTGCTACGCAACAATGCTATAGTTAATACTCCCTCCGTTTATTTTTAGTTGTCGTATTAAGGTTATTTACGCTACCAATAAAACCAATAAATTTTGTTACTTTTGACAAAACTATTTGTCTTTTTCCTATAATATTTTAAACTATTTATTATCACATTCCACCTATTTCTCAAAACGATAATCAATGTAATGGAGGGAGTGACATTTTGTCCTAAATAGAGTATCGTAGAGTGATATCAATTTGTTCTAATTCTGCTATACAATTACCTGCTATTTAACGACACTGATCTGCCAAAAGTTGGGAATCTTTGTAGCTTTCTGAGTTGGGGATTATATAGGTGGTATAGATAATAATAACACTTTGAATAATCTTTCCTTACAGCTATTACCGTCTTATGGGCACTGGCAGCTGCCCTGGTACCACCAATGCAGAAAGGGAGTGAAACAGCCAGAAATCTCCATATCGCATTGAATACGGTGAATGTTCTGCTCTTTGTGTGGCAGATTCCCACTGGACTTGATATTGTACTCAAAGTGTTTGAGTTCACAAAATGGCCTTGAGTGTAAGATTTGCATGTGAAGGTTCCCAGGTATTTTACATTCAAATTAGTAGGCATTCTGGCAACTTCAATTAATGCAAAATTTGGCATTTTGCATTTTCCTATAGCCTTGTAACACAATTGTGTGCCTGTCAGGCCTATTATTACACCATTCTTTTGTATAATGTAGTATATAAAAATGCTAACGTTCAAATTATTGTTACATAAAGGAAAGAGTGCTAGCACCTTGTCATTTGGCAGGCAATTGTTTAGATCTAATGTTGGAAGTTGACAGAAATTGAATTAAATGGTAGCAGGAATAAATAATGCATAACAGAAACAAAACAAATATATAGAAGATTACCTTGATTTGGTAAATTGTGACTGTTGCTTTGGCCTGTGAGGAACCTATGGCGTTCAAACAGCTGAAAAAATCCACTGATGCATCCAATTTGCTTCTGCAATTCTAAAAAAAACCAGTAAGAACAAGAACTCCGAAAAGCCACATCCACTGGAATCATCATCAAGATCAAGCACTAATCTAACATCATACTAAACAATTATCATAACTATCACACACACAAGAAACAAGCAAAAACAACTAACAAGACCACCTACATTTCAATAACTCAAATAAATCCTTCACCTACTGTTTACTGAGCAATCATACAAATTGAAAAGATTTAGCAATGTTCTTACTTTTATTTTGACAAATTGATTCATCAAATGGGTCTTCAATAAATGGGTATTCAACAAATGAAAAATGGGTCTTCATTTGATACTTTATGATGGAATGAGAATCAACGGTGAAGGAAGAGAAAATGAAAAATAGAAACGAAAACAAGTAAAAATGGCACGCGACACTTACGATGGTAGATGGCGACGGAGATGCGATGGCGAAGTTGAGACGGAGATGCGATGGCGAAGTTGAGACAGATACGAAAATGATTACGTTGGCCAATGATGACAAAGATGACGACGGAGATGTCCTCCGGCCGCCAGAGAGAGTAGGAGGAGGAGAGCAGAGCAGAGAGCAGAAATTGATTTTGGGCTAGGGTTCAACCATTTTCAATTTTGGGGGTAGGGTTTAGTTTTTTGATATGTTGAATGAATTTTTTTTTTAATGATATTGAATAGAAAAAGGTTTGAAAGTGGTTCAAACTGGTTTTTTAAAAATGGTTTAG
This sequence comes from Cicer cuneatum, assembly GCA_037974295.1. NCBI lineage: Eukaryota > Viridiplantae > Streptophyta > Magnoliopsida > Fabales > Fabaceae > Cicer > Cicer cuneatum. The sequence continues at coordinate 37,683,560 of JBBPBO010000005.1, read as the reverse complement.
TTAACTGGACTTTTTAAAATTTATGGTGCAGTTCATAAACCATTTAATTGGTTTGGGCTTTTCTGGTGCAGTGCAATCCAGTTTATGAATGTAGTCCAGTTAACTACATTTTTTGCACACCCCTAATCGTATGTATGTATAAGTGTGTGTATAGTACTGTTGGATTGTATTGCATGTATGTTGAGTTTGTTCTGTCTGTTTTAAGTTTGTTCAATTTGTAACAATTTTTATTTGTTTGTATTGTAGGTGTGTGTAATGGTATAGTATGTATGTGTAAGTGTGTGTATTGTATCGTATTGTAGGTATGTTGAGTTTGTTCTGTTTCTAGAAATTTTTATAGTATGAATCTTGTCTTATATGGTATTTTTGTCTTTTTGTTCCATTAATATGATGCTACTTTCATAAGCTAGTCCAATAACTATAAGTACAAAGTTCACTTTTGTTTTGTGCTTGATTAATAGTGAGTTTCATGTTTTTCCTAGAAAAGGACCATGAATTAAACATTGAATACGTATGTGATAAGCAATCAATTTGCAAACTATTACATAGGCTGCTCCACATGATAGATATTGATTGTTGATGTATTGTCATGGTTTTGCATCTTACTCTATTTGTTTTCTATTTTAGCAGCTTATAAGTTTATTTGAAGTTGTATTATTTACTAAGGGCTTTTTTTGTCAAAGAACCAAAGCTAAGGTACGAAGGGTGTCGCATTTATGCATATAAGGGAATAGATGTGGATATCTGGTATTTCTTTGAAGCATGTGATATTATAATGCAAATGGAACTCACTTTTGATGAAGCTTCAGTTAGACTATGGTGGAAACATGATAGTGGGTCATTGGATGACGACCTTAAGCCATTCAAGGATGATGTAGATGCTATTAAAATGTCAACATATATTGAGGACAACAAGTGTGATGTTGAAATTTATGTGGAACACAATGTGAGTGTAGGAGATTTTACTAGTCGTCCTGTATGTATTGAGCAACTTAATGGGTAGAGTAAGGGAAATGTTATAGTTGATGATGATGATGAATTAAGTGCTTCCACAGAAGAAGACACCAGTGATGATTCAATTAGAGGTATTTACTTTGTTGACTATGAAGAAGAGAGGATAGCTGGAATGGATGATGGTTTTGATGATGCTTTTAATGAAAACCATACTGATGTGGACCCTGTAGTTGATGGTGGTACACCTAGTGGTATCAAGAACTTAATTATTCAAACAACTCCTCAAGTTCACTCTTGTCAAGGAAATTATTTGATGGACAACCAACTCATAGTTTCATTACACCAGACATGGAAAAACATGTCATAAATAATGAGTATTTGATATATGAATGGAAGGGAAGTGAAATATGCCAAGAATGATGGTACGGGATGTAGGGTGGTTTGCAAGTATAAGAAGGAATGTCGTTACACAGTATTGTGCAGCAATGTTGTTAGGACAACAACATTTAGCGTGCAGACATTACACCTCAAGCACACATGTGGGTGGACGTTTATGAACAAAAATGCCAAGGCTGATTGGGTTGCTAAAGTGATTGTAGACAAACTGAAGAATAATTCAAAGATGAAATTAAATAAGGTTGTAGCCGATATAAAGATTCAGATATGCCATTGAAATTCCAAGTTGTAGGGCACTTAAGGCAAGGCAAATTGCAAGACAAGCCGTCCTAACAAAAATACATGTAAGTTGAACATCAAAAGTCCCGGTCCTAGGTTTGCATCGAAGATTTGGATGGTAAGCCAATTATTACCATGTTTGAATGGATTAGAACGTATGTAATGGGAAGGTTTGCAGCATTGAGGGAAAGTGAGGGTTTACAAAGGAGAGATTATGCTAAAACCTTTGAAAAGGCTTGATAGGGAGATTGAAAAAAGTGGGAATTGGGCTGCCACATATGTTGGTAAGATAAATTTTCAAGTAACTCATTTCCTTATGATTGATAGTTTTGTTGTTGATTTGGAAAACCATACTTGCTTTTGCAATTTTTGGGAGTTGGTGGGAATACATCACACCTATAAATGGGCAAAATAAATGGCCAAAAACTGACCAGTGTGACATTCTGCCTCCTCAATATAAGCGTGGATCTGGAAGGCCGAAAAAACACAAACAGAAACACGATTTTGATAATGATGATGATGAGGAACGCGTTTTTGGTGATGATGAAGAACAAGATCATGATAGTTGTTTAAACTCTTCAAACTATTTTTACTATGAAAATAGAAGAAAATAAGGGAAGAAAGATTGGGGATTTAGGGTTTTAATTTGGAGATTTTATTTATTGTCAATTATAATAAAATAAAATAAATTAAAAAATAATTATAATAGTGACATTGCCACATCAATTAAAAACGAACATGTGGCAGTGACACATCAGCTCTGTTATGCCATCTTAATAGTGAGGACCAATTCTGGTAACAGAAAAGTTTAAAAGGATCGTTATTCGAAGAAAATTTTTATAGGGACTAAAAATAAAAGTTGGTATATTTAGAGGGGTCAAAAATATATTTAACTCTTAAATTTTTTTATTTTTTTTATTTTGTGGTTTTTCATAGATTTCCTCCACTTGAGGTAATATTATATGAGACATGCCTGACACTAAATTTATGTACATTTCCTAGCGGAGATTCATTCAAATCCCGATTCATCATGTTGTGTGAGTCTAGTCTCTTCCGCTAGAACTAATTTCCGTTTGTGAAAAAAAAATACTAAATTTAACTAGTTCTTTATTGACAACATTTTTTGTGCATGGTTTTTATTAGGGGTGGACAAGACACCTAGGGCTGCCTGAAATCGAGAAAATCAAGTGAAAAAATCAGCTGACGGGCAGAAATGGTTGGAATGGTTAGTCTTTCGGTTCCCGTGTATCAAATATCTGAAATAAAATATAATAAATTATAATAATTAATTACAATAATAGATTTTTATGGTAGTAATTATAAATATTCATACATGTTTTGTGTTAAAAACGTTGGTAGTATTAACGCATGTTTTATTAGATAATACTAGTGGATTATCCATGTCTATCAAAATTAAAAATTAAAAAAATAAAAAAAAACTATAAAAAAAATAAAAAAAAAACTAAAAAAAAATTGGAAAAAAAAACTACCGGAAAACTTCCCTCCAAGTTTTCCGGTAGTATTAAATGCACGCTTATTTTTCAGAAAACTTTTTCCAAGTTTTTTGGTAGAAGACTTCTGTAACTACTGAAAAACTTTTTCCAAGTTTTCTGGTAGAAGGATTCTGTAACTACCGGAAATTTTTTACTTATCGGAAATCTTATTTTTTTGAGTTCCGAAAATCTTTGAGAGGTAAAAAAAATGTGAATTTTAATTTATTAAAATAATAAAAAAATGCAGCATATAATTGGCATTTTAAAAAAATATATAGAGGTATAAGTATAATAAATAAAGTATGGGATAAAACTTTCTAAAGTTTTCCAAACTAATGGTTTTCTTCAAATGAAAGTTTACGGCCCAAAATCGACCGCCTGATCAATTGTCCACCCTTTGTTTTTATAATACATTTTGTCCCTATATTATTTTGATAATATAAATGAGAACAAAAACATAGTCAACATTTTGGTGAAGCACCATACATTTTTTATTTTACTTAGCCCTTTTTTTTTCTTTCTCCATTAGAGAGATGGTTTAAAGTTATTTTAGGCATGACATCATTCATTTCACTTGTTTTGTTTATTCTATCTTTATTTAAATTTCTTACATTTTGCAACGTTGAGGTACTTAGTCACATTAAATCTGTATAATGGTGTTGGATTGTTGCTAACAAATAAGCAGACTTAACTTTTCTTTTTAGAACTCGTGTATTAACCCATTAACTTGTATTGACTCTTTTGACTAGTTGTAAAAAGGTGAAATATCCCTTAGACTCTCTTTAATATTAATTTACCTATTAAAAAAAGGAAGAATTAATACAATAATACTATTTAAGTTGTAATATAATCAATATGTTGGAAACTCGACCTCTTCTAGTAATATATACAAGTTACAAATATTGGTGGAGAATACTAATACTACTATACTAGTATGCCACAGAAAAATAAAAGTTATCTTATGATGAAGTCAGAAAATTAACCAGATATATAATTTTACTTCAATAGTACAAAATTCATAAGATGTCATTTTTTTATAACAAAAAGTTAAGATGAGTTGGTTTCAGAGATTCATCAAAGTTACGATATACTTCTAAATTCAAATACATTGTTATTTATTGATCACCCACTTAAAAAGATCATTGCACCAAAATAAATCATCAATCACTTTATCACTTTTTAACATCATTAATAGATACTATTCATTAATCATTTTATAGTGAGCTTTCCATAAAATCTTGCATGATTAAATATTTGAACACATCAAGTTTAGCTCACTCAACACGGTTCTTCTTTCTACAAATTTTCGTTTAATTCATTTCCATCTTTCTCATAAAGGTCAAAACCAATAGTTATATAAGATGCTTGCATCATTCCACAATCATAAACCAACATCTCGTCACCTTATCGAAGTAGGTAGCGAAGGCTATCCAATGTGGTTTTTTGCTGCTGATCATGACTAGTTGTCTCAATACTCAAAAGAAGGTTTAGTCAAACCCAACACAATAGTGGTTAAGGATGGCAGTGGACAAGTTAAGCCTATTACCGATGTTATTAACTCGTACCCTAACAATTACCAAGTTAGATACATTATATATGTTAAGTCTGATATCTACAACAAGTACGTTACCATTTGAGGAAAGCAAAATTAACATTCTCCTTTACGATGATGATCCTACAAGAACCATTATCACCAGAAACAAGAACTATCATGAAGGGCTCGTAACACAATAAACTGCCACATTTTCACTACGCCAAAAATGGCCTTTTACAGCGCACATTTTAAAGCGCTTAATAACTAAAAAAGTTGTTGTATAATATTTTAAAAATAACAGAGGATACAACAGCGCTTTAATGACAAGCGCTTTAGAAAAAACGATGTTGTAGGGTCATGAAGGGTTTAGGATTTACAGAAAAACGTTGTTGTAGGGTCATGGCGATTTCACATAATGTTTACAGTGCTTTTAGAGCACTTCGCATAAAAGCGTTGTAAAATATAGCGCTCTCACATAATGTTTACAACGCTTTTTAGAACACTTTTCATAAAAGCGCTGTAAAATATAGCGCTCCCACACTATATTTACATCGCTTTATAGAACGCTGTAAACGTTGTAAATGTTTTGAAATTTAATTTTTAAGAGTCTTTTACAGCACTTATGGACAAAAGCGCTGTAAAATTACAAGCAGTTCAAGTTATATATACTTGATAAATAAATAAATAAAAACATATTTAATACGTTCTCTCCCTTCGAACCCTATTACGAACCTTCCCCTCCTCTACTTTGCACCTATTTTTACTGAGTGATTGTTGTCTCAGGTACTGTATTTATTAATTTGTTATTGTCTCTAAAACTGATAAATTGTTACCTGATAAATCATATAAAATGTTAGATGATAAATTTTTTCTGTTTTGAAATTTGTTCGATCTGTTCTATTTTGAAATCAGACCTTGGACCTTGGTTTCCATTTTCCAATATTAGACTATATATACTATAGATTTGTATGATGTTATAGATTGATAAATTTGTGTAACACTGCATTCATAAATTGTTACATGTATGATATAGATTGATAAATTTGTGTAACACTGCATTCATAAATTCTTACATGATAAATCATATAAAATCTGTTCGATCTGTTCTGTTATGTTTTGAAATTAGACTTGTATGCATATATATTATAGATTGGTATAATGTTATAGATTGATAAATTTGTGTAACACTGCATTCATATAGGTCATATAAAATGGACCATAAATGGATGTCTGTCAATCGATTGTCAAAAGAGTATGAAAATGGAGTGAAAGAGTTTGTTGAATTTGCAGTGAAGAATACAAAAGACCCAAATCGAATCACTTGTCCTTGTTTAAAATGTTGTTTTGGAAAACGCGTAAGAGCATATGAATTGGAAGGACATTTAGTATGGCATGGAATTGATAAAAGCTATACATGTTGGATAAGACATGGTGAGAAAAAAAGGGAACACTTATTTTGAGAATGCTGTGACATATGATTCAAATGATTTCGACACAGATACATATGAGCGAGACCGAGTTGAGGAGATTGCAAAAGCAGTTGAAGAAGATCTTCAGGATTGTCCTAAAATGTTTGAGAGTTTGTTGAGTGATGCAGAGAAACCATTATATAATGGTTGTACTAAATTCACAAGACTTTCTGCGATATTAAAATTGTACAACTTAAAAGCGAGAAATGGATGGTCTGATAAAAGCTTCCTAGAATTATTAACACTCCTAAAAGATATGTTGCCAGATGATAATGAACTTCCCAGTTGAACCTACGAGGCTAAACGAATTTTGTGCTCTATTAGCATGAGTTACGAAAGAATTCATGCGTGTCTTAACGATTGCTTTTTATTTCGAAACGGATATGAATTACTAAAGGCGTGTCCAAAATGCAATGTCTCTCGATATAAGAAGAAAAAATCTACTCCAGCAAAAGTCGTGTGGTATTTTCCTATAATACCAAGATTTAGGAAAATCTATCGCATTGAAGAAGATTCAAAACACTTGACATGGCATGAAGATGAAAGAATTAGAGATGGAAAGTTACGACACCCTGCAGATTCTCCACAATGGGCAAAAATTGATCACGAGTATCCTGATTTCGGTAGAGAGTCAAGAAATCTATGACTTGGTCGATATGGGAATAAGAAATGAATTGGCAGTGTGAAACCCTTATTCGTTACGTACTCTCCATCTTCATTACTCTCTATATGAACCATTCTCCCTAGTGCGAACCGTACTATCCATATTCATTACGTACTCTCCATTTTCACTACGTATACTATCCCTACGAACCATAAAGGTTTTTAATGTGCTTTTTGTTCAGTTTTTTAAAGCGCTCTGTGGAACCCTAAACTTGTATTTCTACTTGTATTTCTGCTTGTATTTATGAGACGTTGTAACCCTAAACTACAGGTATTGTTATTAATATCTTGTTGTCACTAAACTTATAGTGCATGTTGTATTTATTCAATCTGTTGTTGTCACTAAACTGCATGTTGAACTTATACTGCATGTTGAACTTATACTATGTGAAATGTGTAGATAAATGGATTCCAACAACGATTTAGGTCATCAAAACGATGAAGTTGTAAACACTGACGTTGTAAATAATGAAGCTGTCAACGCTAAAGGATATGAAAGCAAAGTGAAGCGTGAAGCAACTATAATGCAAAAAGTCATTATAGCAAGAAGTACTGGAATAAAACTTGAGGTATATATACTATACTTTTGTTTAGATTTTATTTTTTTTCTTTTTTGAAAGCAAGCACTTACACTCTATGAGTTTATTAGATGGGATGGAATGAAAGTGGCCAGCCGATGGAGCCTAACAGTTCAATGATGGTAAGCTATATCGGTGCTGTTGTTCGCCAAAATATCCCAATAACAATCGATGATTGGAGAGACAAAGCATTGAAGGATGCTAAAGACATGTTGTGGAGTGATGTACAAGTAATTAACTTTTTTACTCCACTTTTTTGTTACTTAATTATAATTTTTTCCATTGAAATACTTTTATTCAATCTCTTTATTTATTTGGTTTGCAGAGCGCTTTTAACATTGAAGATATGCGGAAAAATTACGTACTTAGAGTTGCTGGTAAAATTCACAGAGGATTTAGATCTCATCTGTCGAATTGTTACCTAAGAGACAAGTGTGGAAATGTGAATGTTGAAGCTCTAAACATTTACAAACACTACATAACAACTGAAGAGTGGACCTCTTTTGTAGCTAAACGTTCAGACCCCACATTTGTGGTAATATTTATTTTATTAGCATGTGTGTTTTATTCATATTCATATCTTATTTTTTTACACGATCGTTATTTTTTTATTTATATATAGAATATAAGTACAGCAAATCAGGAGCGAGCAAAGAACCCAGTGCATCCATACAAAAGATCGCGTATAGGGTATGCATGTTTAGAGCAAAAAATTGTAAGTAAACATCACATTCATACATTATGGTAGATTATAAACTATAGTTTCTAACTAATATTTTGTTTATGTCTTAACAAACAACTGCAAGAGACGAAATCCGATCAACCTCTAGGTCGCCATATCTTGTGGAAGGAGGCTCGCGTAAATAAAGATGAAATAGTGGATAACGAAAATGTTCAACAAGTTGTCCAACAATGTGTAAGTATATATACTATCACTTTAATATTTTTTAATATTGTCTTTTAAAAATGATATTGAACTTATCTTTTTAATACTACATGTATTATAGGAAAACTTGGAACAATGTCTTGAAAATCAAGATGAAAATAAAAAAGTTACTTGCAGGGACATTCTCGGCAAGGTATTCAATGTTCTTGAATATTCTGGCCGTGTGAGGGGTAAGGGATTTGGCGTGACTCCAAAAAGTTATTTTTCACATGAGAAGCGCACAAATCCCTATAATGGTCAAGTATTAGAAGCGCTGAAAACCCTTTCAGAGCAAGTTGCATACTTGGTTAAAAAGGATAAGGAAAAACAACATCAACGTGAAATGCAAATAGACAGTGAAGATGGAAGTTGCAACATTGCTCATAAAAGTATCCCGAAGGTAATTAATTACTTAACAAAATAAGAAATTCATTCAACCTAATTGTTTCACATACTTATGTATTAACCATTGATTTAATTTAGGGTGTTTCACGTTGCTGCCTATACTTGTCTTCCCCTACCCGTCGTTGCTGGTCATGTAAAAATGTCACATGTGGTAGCTTTAGAACCACTTGCACCTTTGCCTATCCCTAACAATGACGGAGATATGAAACTTTTGGGAGAAGCAATAGGTAACTATGTGGCATGGCCGAAACATTTTGTTGGCACTGATCAGGAGGTATGTTTTAATTGCTATGTATGTTTAGTTGTATGATTATGATTATGTTTAATTGCTTATTTTTCCGCTTTTGTATTTCACATTTATTTAGATTGTCGCTAAAGGGAATGATGATAAGATCTCTTGCAGCGAGTCTGTCACTTCACCAGAAAAGGCACCAGAAAAGGTTTGACATATACATCAATTCATGTATACGAAATGATTATCTTACTATAATAACTAACAAATTGATCAACCTCATTTTTTTCAGATTCAACCAAAAAATAAACCCGCTGCACCGCAGGTGCAGGTCCATGGTAAAAATAAACCTTCCAAAATGCAAAAATTGGATCGAGGAAAATCAGTTGCTGCTCCTAAAATAAGTCAACTACACCTTGCTCGATTTGGGTCGTGTCTTGACACAACAACGAAGATAAATATGGAGGGCAACAATGATACACGTATGATATACATGGAAAAAGGTATATTTAGAGAGGAGTATTTAGACATACTTGGCAAAGAGCAAATATATGAACTTCTCGATCATAAAAGAGCTGAGTGCTACTGTCATCAGCATATACATCAGGTAATATAAATACTTTATTTAAGATAAAAATTACCTTTTAATTTCCTTTTAATTGCATCACTGCCACATGTAATTTATTGATAATTAATTTCATTTTATATTTTCATTGAAGGTTTTTGTATGAGAAGTTGGTGTGCACGCAGAAGTTGTCAAGTAGATTTTCATTCTTATCTCCGCATAAACTATCCATGTTTAAACTCGATCCAGTTAATGTAAAAAACTATGTAGTTGATATACTTATAGAAAATAAAGAGAAAGACAAGCTGTTTCTGGCACCATACAATTCAGGGTACGTAATTAGATACTTTATCTATATCTTTTTTAATTTATGATATTATGAGTTGTGTAAACAAATTTGCCAACCAAATTTTGTTGTTGTAGGCAACATTGAGTGTTGTTTGCCATAAATGCGACTTCTAAAATTGTATATAATTTAGACCCATTGCACGGTCATTTCAACAATCACCTAGATATATAGAACATCTTCGACACGTAAGTAATATTCATTTATTTCTTACATATATAAATAATGTGTTTGGTCATTGAATAATAATCACATTTATTTGATAGTGCTCTGCAAGTTTTCCGCGCTCAAAGGCGTGCTTCAGTGTCGAAGATTAAATCAAACAGCATCACATGGCTTCCAATAAAGGTTTGAAATTTTTGTTATAGAACTTAATTATATGCCTTTAAATTTTCATTTACAATCAATGCATAAATATTTATTGGTGTACATGTTTTATTTTATAGTGTCTGCGTCAAACTAACAACATAGACTACATATATTATATAATGAGGTTCATGAAGGAGATTGTTGATCTAAATCAACATATAATTCTAGAAATAGTACATTATATTTTGATTAATTTTCATATATAAACTGTATATATGTGTTATTTTTTTGATTCTAACTTATTTTGCTTCAGTATTTTGACAACTTCAACCTAACATACTCTGAAAGTGATCTCACAAAAAATAAAAGAAGAATGGTGCCAGTTTGTCCTTGAACTCAAAGTTATATAATTTGCAACTAATTTGTTGTTACTGTCGTGATGTAATTTGTTCTGTGAATATGTAGTTCATTCTGTGAATATGTTGCTACTGTCATGATGTAATTTGTTTTGTGAATATGTAATTCATACTGTAATTTGTTGATGTGAAACACTTGTAATTGATATTGTTGAATGTGAATATGAAATTGATATTGTGAAGAATATGAATTTTGATATTTGTGAATATGAATTTTGATATTGTGAATGTGAATTTTATTGTTGAAAAGAAGAATCTGAATCTAAATGTGATATTTGGTGTTGATAATAATGCCATAAAAAAGACATCGTTTTTAAAAAAAATGTTATTTTTAAATCCTTTTACAGAGTTTTTTTAAACGTTTTACAACGCTTTTCTAAGCCTTTTACAACGCTTTTTTGAACAAGCGTCGTAAATATAGTATAAGAAGCGCACTTTATATATGGACCTATTACATCGTTTTTTGTATTTTCAATAGCGCTGTTGTGTCCTTTTACATCACTAGATACTAGAGCGCTGTAAAGAACTTAAAAAAAACATTATAAAAGACAATTTTTAGCGTAGTGTTTGTAAGTTAACCATTGATTCTCCCTCTCTTATTCATCTATTTTCCTTAAATTTATGGATAAGTGAGAATTTCTTGTTAATATATTATATTAATTGAGAAGAGAGAGAATCATAGAGAGTTTTTCCCATTAAGCTAATATATTTATTACATCTCACATTTTGTTTGATTATTAGATTGAAAGAATGATCAAATAATTATATTAGTTGAGAAGAGGGAGATAGAAAAGTTAATAGATATTTTTTTACAAAATAGATTGCATGTGAACATGTAATGCAACAGTTCAGTGACTTATATTTTGAGATAGTGAATGAAAAACACGACCGTCTTAATGTTTGAAATTGGATTTTTAATTAAAAATAATAATTTTAATAATTATAAATTATTTTAAAATTCTATATTTTTAGTGAATAAAATATCAAAAATTCAAATTACTTTATTTAAATTTATCAAAATAAGTAAATTATAAATTGTAAATGGCTCAAATGGCACAAAGAGATTATCAAACTTGATGAAAAGTATATGCAATCTCTAAGCTAATTTACCTTACCTAAATTAAATTTTTTATATAGATCAAAATGTGTTGAATCCTCGTTTGGTCATGATTTTATTGCAAGTCAATTGCATTTGAGAATACATCTAGTTCCAAAGGCGAGCAAGAAGTAGCACTTCACGTTAAAGGTGATCGATCAACATTCGTCATCTATGCATTTCACAGTTATCAAGATACATTGTATGTAGAAGGTGGCCGTCAATTTTACCGCATTTGTAGGATGAATGAAACCATTAATTTCATCTTTGGTGAGTTGAGTGCTACCTTGATCCAGAACTTCAAGATCACTGAGGAAGCCCAATCTAGGACAAGAAAATATTGTGGTGGCGGATCAATGAAAAACAATCCCATTGGAATAGTCCTCCAAAACAGCTCCATCAAGCCAAACGTTGAGCTCATACCTTATAAGTTGACGGTGAAGACTTACTTGGCAAGGGCACGAAAAAAATTCTAGGGCAATCTTCATTAACAATTATATTGGTGATTTTATTCAACGGGATGAATACATAATATGAAATTCTACTACTCCAAACACTAAAATCTCTTACTTCGCCGAGTTTGAAAACATTGGACTTGGTGCCAATGCTATAGCAAGGGTGAAATAGGCAAATGGTCTTATCACCAAGGATGAAATTGCTAAATTTACCGCTGAAATGTGGATTAATGCTAGCACTTAGTTGCCTTTCACCAGCGTTTCATATGATCTGGCTTTGAGGCTTCAAATTAATGAATTATTAGGTATATGTTATTTTTCTATTTTCTACTTCAATTGTAATAATTTTTATTTTCATTATAATCATACTAGTTTATAGATACTATTATGTAATTTCAAACCCATTTACACCACCACTTTTTCATGGTTAGGTTTAGATATTTAACTTGTTAATCCAATTTCTTATTAACTTTCTATATATATCCAAATATAAGGTATAATTAAATTATTTAATTATTAGATAAATCTTTGCATAAAACCGATATTAATTATCGTTTTGCAATGAATTTTATAATGATTTAGATTGGGAGAAAACTACATTACCATAGTGAAAAAATTGAATAAAGCTACTCAAGTGATGTCCACCAATATAAATTGGACATATGTCTACCGCTACATATGTCATATAAGTAAGTTTGTGTAATTGCAAATACACTCATAGTTTAATAGGTAACTCTTCTCATTATATATTCCCATTTGGAAATACATTTCTTTGCATTCTCTCTCTTGCAAGATAATTTTTTTCTAACGTATATGGTGTCAAAAAAACTCTTAATCTCAAAGCCTCATTTAATAAACTTTTTATTAGGACCTAAATTTTAAGCCCCTCTTAATAAAATTTTTTCTTTGAGTCCAGGCCCTATTTTTTAATTTTTGTGGGCTAGGGCCCATTTCATGTTTCCATTAAGATAGAGACATGAAATGACATGTAAGAAATAATTTAATAAAAAATATTAATGATATAGTTTAATTTTATTTATATTTTTTAATTATTAAAAAATTGAAAAATTCGTGAATTTGTTAATTTTATTTAGAACATAAAAAAAATCGACAATTTCTAAATCGAATAAAATTCAGAAAAAAAATCAAAATTAGAAAATTATTGAATTTGTTAATTTTATTTAGAACATAAAAAAAATCGACAATTTCTAAATCGAATAAAATTCGGAAAAGAAATCGAAATTGAAAAATTATTGAATTTGTTAATTTTATTCAGAACATAAAAAATAAATCGACAATTTCTAAAGTGAACAAAATTTGGAAAAAAAATCGAAATTGAAAAATTATTGTATTTGTTAATTTTATTCAGAACATAAAAAAATCGACAATTTCTAAATAAAAAAAAATTCGAAAAAAAAATCGAAATTGAAAAATTATTGAATTTGTTAATTTTATTTAGAATAAAAAAAATTGAAAAAAAATTAAAATATTTTTTATTTCAAAAAAATAATTGATTTTTTAATGGGCCTATGGTCCCTCTAAGCCCACATAATTTTGTGGGCTTTTTTACATTGGGAGCTTTCTTTTAATGGGCCTTTATATTATAAGGTTTTCTGGCCCCCTCCAATATGTGGGCTGAGACCAATATAGAGGGGGCTTGACAAATTGACAGCTGTATTGCTAAGTGTATTATTCTCGTGTCCACGAGTTCTATTCTGTAGAGGCCACAAGAGGATATGAACCCTCCTAAAATCATCGAACATCTTAAGAAAATGTACGGCAGACAAAGTAGGACAACTAGATATCATTTGTCTAAAACTTTGTTTAGGTTCTCATTGAATGCAAATGATCAATTTGGACCCCTTGTGCTTAAAATGATTGATCTCATCGAACAACTTGAGAAGTTGTGGTGCATACATTGGAAAGAGCTTTCTCAAGACTTGATTCTACAATCACCTTCTGATTCATTCCCAAAATTTGTTGTGAATTTTCGTATGAATAAGATAGATTGTGATATGCATGAGATGCTTATTGATTATGAGAATCAATTTTCCTCTTAAAAGAATAAATGAAATGCCATGGTTGTTGGTAAGACCTTTAAGAGAAAGGGTAAACGAAAGTTTAATTCAAAAAGAAATCTTTTGGACCTACATGTGGTGTGACCAAACCCAAGCACAAAAGGGTCAATATTAATCAAGTTGATGTTGAATGTTTCTTTTGTAAGGAGAAGGGGCATTGGAAGAGAAATTGCAAGAAGTATCTTGATTATTTGAAGAAACTAGGTGAGACATTAATAAAAAAAAACTTTTCATGATTTCTTTAACTATTAGATACAGGCAGTAGTTTTAACATTTGTAATACGTTTTAGGGACTGCAGATGAAGAGAAGGTTGAACAAAGGTGAAGTGAAGTTTCAAGTAGCAAATGGAGAAAATGTTGTTGTTGTAGCTGTAGGATCAGTCTCATTAATAATGTCCATTAGAAAAGTTCTAGGGTTAGATAATTGTTATTACATTTCAAAGTTTATTTCAAATGTAATTTCAATTTCTAGGTTGGACATGTGTGGTTTTTGCATTAATTTTAATAATAATGTTTGCTCCATTTATCATAACAATGATTTATATTCGAATGCTTGTCTTGAACAGGGTATATATGTCTTACAAAATGTGAATTATAATTCAGTTTTGCATGTTTCTTCTGGTTTCAAAAGAGAAAGAGATACTCAGTTAAATAAAACATATATATGGCATTGTAGGCTCGGTCACATTGGTGAGAAAAGAATTAACAAGTTACACAAGGATGTTTACCTTGATAATTATGATTATGAATCATACAAAACTTGTTAATTTTGTCTCAAAGAAAAAAATGACTAAATCTCCATTTATTGAAAGTGGAGAGCGAGCTTATGAATTATTAGGACTACATACAGATGCTTGTGGACCTATGGAAATTCAGGCAAAGGGAGAATATTCTTACTTTGTTACTTTCATTGATGATATGTCTAGATATGAATTTTTGTTTCTAATTAAAAAAAATCTAAATCATTTAAAATGTTCAAAAGATTCCATCTGATAGAGGAGAAAATATCTTAGTGATAATTTTATTGATTATCTAACAGAGATTGTAATTCTCTCACAATGGACACCTCCAGGTACACCACAACATAATGGTGTGTCTGAAAGAAGAAATTGAACCTTATTAGATATGATTAGATCTATGATGGAGTTTCACTGATCTTCCAATAAATTTATGGGAGTATGCTTTGGAAGTTGCAACTTATCTTCTAAATAAAGTCCCTTAAAAATCATTCTTTACAACTCCATAAGAGATATGGAAAGGACGTAAACTAAATCTAAAACATATTAGAATTTGGGGTTGTCCTACTTAGTCAAGATATTGCAAAAAAATAAACTTGATGCAAGGTCTAGTAAGTGTAGGTTCATTGGATGTCCTAAAGAAACAATAGGATATTATTTCTACCATCCTTCTAACCATAAATTTTTTGTGGCTAGAGAAGGAGACTTTCTTGAAAAAAATTTCTCGCTATGGGATGTCATGGTATAAAAATAGAACTTGATGAAGATCAATAAAATGATGAAAACCCAAAGACTCAAGAAAGTGAGAATGATATTGATTGTCCTTGCTTTGATGTTTTAAAATTTACACAAAGGTTACCAACTTCGGCAAATTTATGAACCAATCTTAGAACATGTTCAACAATAACCACTTATAGTTCAAGAACAAGTTGATGAACCAATCTTAGAACATGTTCAACAACCTCTTAATCCAACATAAGAGGTTATGCAAAGCATGGATCCAGATAAATGGAAAAACGCAATGGAATCTAAAATGGAATCAATAAAGATAAAAAAACAAATTGGAATTTGGTTGAGGCTTCAAAGGATATACAATCTATTGGTTGTAAATGGATTTACATGAAAAAGATTGGAGTAGATGGAAAGGTTGAGACCTATAAAGTTCGTCTTGTTGCCAAAGGATATTGTAAAACAAATGAATCGATTATGATGAAACTTTTTCCTCTGCGGAAATGATCAAATCGATTCGGATTCTACATAGAATCATATTATTATTATGAAATATGGCAAATGGATGTGAAAATAGATTTCCTTAATGGTGGGCTAAATGGTTAGCTAAAAGAGGAAGTTTATATGACACAACCTGAATGATTCATATTCTTGTCTAATCATAACAAAGTTTGCAAACTGCAACGATCCAACTATCGATTAAAACAAGCTTCTAGAAGTTGGAACATTCGCTTTAATAATACAATTGAAAAGTTTAATTTTGTTAAATGTGAATATGAACATTTTGTTTACAAAAAAGTCAGTGGGAGCACAATCATTTTCTTAGCGTTATATGTCGATGACATATTACTTTTTGAAAATGATATATCGACAATGCAAAGTACAAAGACTTGGCTATATGAGCAATTCTCCATGAAAACTTGGGAGAATGTGGCATATCCATTTACCAAGGCACTTGGCATAAATGTCTTTGACAAGCACAAATGGGTAATAAGATTGAAATACATGACTGATTGCCTCTAATGCAAGTGGGAGATTGTTGGGAATAATTCAATATGTCCAAGATCCAATCAATCATGTAACCAATTTTAGATTTAATAAAGTACTAAATTTCATTATCATTTTTTATGTTTAATTAAATAGTTAATTTGATAAGTCCTTGATTAAAATTGTAGACTTGTTATCATGATAGAGATTATGATAATGAGAAACAATTTATTTATTATTTTAATCTTAATTGTTCTTGATTGTAGGATTCTTATAAGCAGGACATCAATAATTCGGATAGATCAATATATATGTCATGGTCTTTATTGGAAAAAGATTAATATATTTCACATATTAAATTACATATATAGATGATCCATATGTGTTGATATGATCATTGAACTAACTCAATTGAAATTTTCTAAGGGTTCATATTACCTTAATCTATCGATAGAAAACGCTTAAGAAGAAACATAATAAATTTCGTTTGACCTGATATTATCATATTAATTAACAAGTTATTTATTGTATTTTAATTCCAGACACATAATATCATATGGTGTTAGTTGAAAGGATATTGAATATAATTAAATACTAATTATTATTCAAGATGGGATCCGTCAACATCTGGTAATGAGTTTGAGCTCTATGATAAAATGAAAAATCTTGGCCAGGGAAATTGAGTGAAAGAATAAATGACTTTCTTAAGACATAAATGTTAACTTATTAGAGTTTCACAATAATATCATATTCTAGTGTAAATCAGTTCTATAACGACAAAGGAAAATATTATATTATTCTTCTAGTAGTTTTTGAAAGTAAAATAGTACTTCATGTTATCCAGACACTAAGGAGTGTTGCTACACCGACCTTAATTAATATATTAATTTGATTAATCTATTATCAGTTTAGTATTGAACCTACAGGGTCACACACAAACGAGTGGTCTAGATTTTACTATTATATATATATTGAGCACATATATGTTTTGGAATAAAAATATATAAGATTCATGGAACATTATTTTTTTTTGCAATAAAACATATTTAAAATAAACATATGAGTCAAAGTGTAAGTATTGGAAGAGGAAAGAAAACTGTTTTTCCACTGAATTAATTACCACATGTTAATTGCTCTTCATGAATAGTAGTCATATGATAGTAAAAATTGATATCAGTGTGGATACACGTAGAGTCCTTATATAATTAGAGAAGTTTTTCATGATTCAAGAATTGATAGTCAGGTACACGTTTATAACGTTATTCGGGTAAAATATAATTTAGATACAAAATAGATCAAACTTTTTTTTTCTTCTGTTGTAAGTGTTATAAACACAATTTTTCCTTCATCTCTTCCATTGGACCAAGCCTCCTCCTGGTTTTGGTAAATTTAATATTGATGGTTTGTATACTCATGGGAAAGCAGCTTGTAGTGGTCTCATTAGAAACCAACATGGTCGATTTATTAAAAGTTTATGCGAGAACTTGGAACCGATAGTGCTCATCTTGCGGAGTTATGGTGCATCAATCATGGTATTCAATTGGCCAAAGAAATGCAACTAACTCATGTCATTCTTGAGATGTATTCTAATCGTGTTGCTACTATGACACTAAATCAGACTCAAGACCCAATTCACTATGTTAGAAAAGGGAATTCTATCAACTCCTCCATCTGTTTTTGTCGCTTCTGTTAAAAAAGGAAAATCTCAAGGGAGAGTTGGGCTTGGTAATGATGAATGTTCTTTTTGCAAAGAAAAAGGTCATTGGAAAACACATTGTCCAAAATTGGGGAGAACACATAAGAAGAGTTTTAGAAGGCTATCGTCCAATGTTGTTGCTTCTACTCCTCCTACCATTGACTCTAGTTCTGGTTATGTATACACATATGAGATAACTTCCCAAATATATGATATTGCATAACAACTCCAAAAACATCTTGCGACTCAATCTCATGCCATGTCTGCCTCATCAACTAAAGGTTTTAACTCCTCTAGTCTGTCAGTTATATCTCCTTCCATATGGATTCTTGATTCTAGAACATCTCACTATATGACATAAGATGATAAATCTTGTATCTGTGAATCTTGCCTTGTTTGTGTCGATTATGACTATTGATGGCACTCCTATAACATTAGCAGACATTGGCTTTGTCTCCACACATAACTTTTCTCTTTCTGATGTTTATTATATTCCTAATCTCACTTGTAGTCTTACTTTTGTTAGTCAACTATGTGATTTTGGCTATTTAGTTATGTTTTTTCCACTTATTCTTGTGTGAAGGATTCACATTTCGGGAGGCTGATTGGGACATGCCATAGACAAAGGATATTTTATGTTTTCGATGACCCACGTGTCCCAGATACTGCAGGCTTAACAACCACTGCTGACTTATTACTTAGTTTTCTCTTGAATTCTTTGTCTTCTAGTTTTTATTTATGGCATTCTCGCCTTGGACATATTTATTCTTCTAGATTAAAATATTTGGCTTCTACTGGGGCTTTAGGACAATTACAAACTAGTGATATTTCAGATTGTTGTGGTTGTAAACTTGCTAAATTTTCAGCTTTACCATTTAGTAAAAGTGTTGTTATTTCATATGCGCCTTTTGATTTAGTTCACTCTGATGTTTAGGTTCTATCATCGATTCTCATCAAAGGTGGATCTAGATATTATGTTTCATTTATTGATGATTACACTCATTATTGTGTGGTTTATCTTATGAAAAATTGGTATGAATTTTTTGACATTGATCATATGTTTCGTGCTATGGTCAAGACTCAACACAATGTTATTATAAAGTGCTTTCGTTGTGATATAGGTGAGGAATATACCTATAATATATTCTTTGAATTACTTGCTTATGATGGCACCCTCCACCAGACATCTTGTTCTGATACTCCTCAACAAAATGGAGTTATTAAAAGGAAACATCATCATATTATTGAGACTGCTCGTTCCCTTTTGTTGTCTGCTTCAGTTCCCAGTGAGTTATGGGGGTAAGTAGTTCTTACTTTTGTCCATGCTATTAATAGAAATCTATCGTCTGTCATATCAGGTTTGTCTCCCTTTGTAAAATTGTATGCTTCAATCCCTGATTACTATTCTTTGAAAATGTTTGGTTCTACTTGTTTTGTTCTTCGTTCACAAGTAGAGCACAACAAGTTTTCGTCTCGTTGGGCCATGTGTGTTTTTCTTGGTTATGGGAATGGTCAAAAAGGTTATCTTTGTTATGATCCCCATGAAAGAAAACTTTATGCTTCTAGTAATTGTAATGTTGAGAATTGCAGGACGAATACTATTACTCCACATGATGACATTGTTCTTGTCCCCCCTGGCTGTCCTGCGATTGTTGATCCTCCGTGTTGGCCTCCTTGTTACCTCTCTTGTCAACCTAATTCTACTCAATTACCTAATTTTTTCTATTCGACTTACTCAGCTTTATTTGCTTCTTTGTTAACCTCTATTCACAGTTTTTCTAAGCCCTCTTCCTATAATGAAGCTATTCTTGATCCTCTTTGGCAGCAGGCTATGGTAGAAGAACTCTCTGCATTGTACAAAATAGATACCTTGGAATTAGTACCTATTCCTACTAGAAAGTGTGCTATTGGATCTCGTTGGGTATACAAGATCAAAACTAAGTCTGATGGGTCGGTTGAACGATACAAAGCACGTCTTGTTGCTAAATGATTCTATCAACAATATGGTATGGATTATGAAGAATCTTTTGCTTTTGTAGCCAAGATGACCACTACCCGTACTCTTATTGCAGTTGCATCTATTCGTTATTTGCATATTTCTCAAATGGATGTCAAAAACGTGTTTTTAAATGGTGAGCTTCATGAAGAAGTATGTATGGTCCCTTCACGAGGAGTTTCTCATAATTAGAGGGAAATGTGTAAGTTAAAAAAGGCTCTTTATGGTCTTAAACAGTCTCCACAAGCTTGATTTGAGAAATTCTTTACTGTGATCACTTCTCTTGGTTTCTGCTCTAGTGAACATGATTTGCATTGTTTATAAGGTCCACCACTTATTGTCACATTATACTTTCTTTGTATGTTGATCCTATGATTAATACAGGTGTTTGTGGAATCAATGAGTTGAAATTGCAGTTAATCAAGCAGTTTGAGATAAAGGACTTGGGAACTCTTCGCTATTTCTTGGGGATTGAAGTTGCCTACTGTAACACCCCGAGTTTAAAACACAGCGCGAGTGTATTTTTTTTTATTTTTTAACCAAAATAAATAAAAGAATTTTCGAATTAATTCAAAAGAATTAAAAGAAAATAAAATTAAATCATTTCTTAAATAGTACGTCGTAATTCAATCGATGAACGTAATTAAATAATTACATCATAAATATAACTAAGTAATTAAACTTTGGGAATTAATACTTCAATGTAATAAAAGTTAATAAATTCCAAAAGGACGGTGTCATATCATCTCAAAAAAAACACCCAGCCTACGGCCCACTAAACAGTATAAGAGTGCGGAAAAGATTAGCGGAAAAGTTATACAATAATTCCCAAAATAAATAATTACATCCACCGAAGTCCAGGCCCTATACAAAAAGTCTAAACTGATCATGCACTAATGCTACAGTAGCAAGGATTCCCTCCGCATCCCATACAAGTCTTGTCTGACTCCGTAGCTTGCCTCGACGTAATGTCCTCCTCCTCATCATACAAGGAAGGATCAGTCTCCTCCGAAGTCAGATCAATACACAATCAGGGTTGCTTCGGCGGTGCCGGAATCTCAAAACAATCATCGGATGTCCTAGATGGACCCGGAATATCATCTGCTACTAGCGTCGGTCCTTCATTCTTCTCTTCCGCCTCGGGTTCACGCACAGCCCCTCCAGTCACCGGGTTAGGAGTCACCACACCAACCGTGGCCTCCGTCTCAACCCTTCCAGTCGGCTCCTTCGCGTCCTCAAAAACTCCGTACGCCTCCAATACCAATTTGGAAGGTATCGGAAAGTCAATCCTCGTATGGGTGTGCTCCACGTAATCCACTACCCCATTGGTCCTGCAAGTCCTCGCCAATCTCCCCGTGTACGTCGCCCTGCTTGAGATGGGGTCGTATACCCAAGCAGTAGGCAAAAGACGGTCAAGGAAATCGAGCGACGTTTCTGTCGTCTGGGCACCCACTGGTGATATGGGTTTGGGGGGCATATGAGGGCAAAGCCCAATTTTCCACAATAATAGTAAATGGTCACCGACCGAAATTAACAATTAACACATAGCATTTAGGTATGATAAGACGGATACACTCATGGCATATTATATAATGATGATAATAAGGATGCTCATTTTTGAAAATATATGACATCTGTACCTTTGCAAAACAACAACCAAATTAATAAAAATGATGTTGTAAGTACAACATCAATTCAACAATCACAACAATTCATTAGAAAACTCAGATTTCATAAGGTACTTACACACACAAATTTCCACTCGTCAACACATATCCAAATCATGACTCACCGGTCAACCACCCCATGCAATATGTATATGCCAATGTTCATAATTTCTTGAAATAACCAAGGTGCAGTCACTCACAGACCAGCACACGTGCAGTCGCTCACAGACCAACACGATTTATATAAGTTAGACTTTAATGGCCAACATGACCATGGTGCAATCTCTCACAGATCAGCGCCAGTGCAGTCGCTCACAGACCAACACACGTGCAGTCGCTCACAGACCAACACGTTTTACGTATACCAAGGTGCAGTCGCTCACATACCAGCACCAGTGCAGTTTCTCACAGACCAGCAAACGTGCAGTCGCTCACAGACCAGCACGTTTCACGTATGTTAGCCTCTCACAGGCCATAACATACAGAAGTTAAATCCTCGCACGGATAGAATGGATCACCACGAACACGCGGCCATTTCGTAGCCCATCACGGTGGTTACTACTTAACTTCGCAGACCATCACGGTTACCGCATTACTCTGTGGCCCATCGCGGTCACCACCTGACTATGCAATGGATGGACAATGCAATGTTTTCTCTTCACTGAAAATAGTATGCAAACATCAGCAAAATTCAGCCATTCCATCACTTCCTCAAAACCATCTCAACCCATCTCAATAATTCCATTATCATCACATCAACAAAGAATTCAAGCACCTCATCATTACCACTACACACTATCTCAAAAACTCCATTTTAATTCATCACAAGTCTTTCCAATGTTTCTCCAACTCTTAAAGTTCATAAACACATGTTTAAAACTAAGATTTCTAAAAAAGAACAATCTGTATTCGAACCTGTATTCGAATACAGAAGTTAAAACAGTGCAAAATCAACACTCTGTATTCGAATACAACTTTCTTGTATTCGAATACAGAAGCTAAAATAGTGCAAAATCAGCATTTTTCACCACATCAATAAAAAATTCAAGAACCTCATCATCACCACCTCAAACAATCTCAAAAACTCCATTTTAATTCATCACAAACCTTCCCAATGTTCCCCAACTCTTAAAGTTTATAAAACAATGTTTAAATCTAGAATTTCTGAAAAAAACAATCTGTATTCAAATACAACTTCCTTGTATTCGAATACATAAGCTAAAACAGTGAAAAATCAACATTCTGTATTCGAATACGAGGGTGTTGTATTTGAATACAAATGCGAATACAGTGGCAAAAATGACAATCCTGTATTCGAATACGACATGGTCATAGCCGAATACAGATGCTAAGTCAGAAGCAAAAATCCCTTATCTATATTCGAATACAAGTTCAAAATTTTGAATAAAACAGAAGCTTTGCAGGACTGTATTCAAATACACTCATGCCGTATTCGAATACACCTTCGAATTCATTGAAATTTTCCAGAAAACTTCAACACATTTTCAAACTTTTTCCTTTGAAAAACCAACACAACACCAAAACATATTCACCACTCTTTTGAACCACAAAACTCAAAGTTTTTCTCAGCACTTATAAATGTTTCTACTCATCAACACAGCAACAACAGATTTTCAAAACACCTCCACCCATTTTAAAAATCCTTTTCTCTTAAAAACCACCATCAACACAACAACAACAGATTTTCCAGAACACCTTCAACCATTTTAAAATCCTTTTTCTTTTGAAAAACCCCTATCAACACCAGATTGTTAACAAAACACAGCAGAAAGCAAATTTGTTAACAACACAACAGAAAACAGAATCACCAAAACCAGAATAACATCACAGTTTTCTTTATTCACCAAAACAGAAAGTCAACCACAAAACAGTGTAGCACAAACCACTCATGCATTTGGATCATCCTCAAAACAACATGCAAGGCATTTTGCAGCTTTCTCACACAAACAAAATAGCATTGATGTATCAACCAAAACAGCAAACATCACATATCATTAAAACATCAACATAATGCATTTTTCGCATTTTATAACAACATGCACAACAGTTTCATTTTTCAAACCAGAAACTCAAATATAATCACACATCAATCATGCATTTACAGTCCTAAAATGCAATCTAGAAAGTGGAAGGTGCGCCCTTACCTCTGTTACGTTTCCTGTGCTCGTTTATGCTACCACGACAATGTCGGCGAAACTCCCGTTCGCGTTCGCCGCTACGAAAGTTAGTTCCCTAGCTCCGTAACGATGAGGGGAACAACTTTTGTACTGGCCACTTTCTGGTTTGGTGCTTGGATTTCCAAGTAATCTCACTTTTGAGGATGCTCTTTTTTTTTTCTACCAACAGAAAATAGAATAGGGAGAGGAAGAAGAAGGGTACTGTCGCATGGAGTAAGGAAGGAGGGAAAGTGTTTTCTGCCTTCTTTCCTTGCCTCTCACTCATATATATAGGCATATATGTGCCACCTCACCCCACATTAATATTATAATATTACTTGACCATCAAGTACTTAACCACTCTTGTCGTAATTAACAGATAACCTCTTAATTGACTGTCCGATAATTTAATTACTCGTAATTAAATTAATTTATCCTTCATCCAATAATTTTAATTCAACCTCCAAAATAAATATTTATATATATATATATATATATTTACACAAAATATACATATATTAAATATTTTACAATTATTCCCCAAAATACACTTAATATTAAATCCATAATTTAATTTTAAATTTAAGGGTCTTACACCTACTGTCATATAGGCTACCTTCTTTCTCAATCCAAGTACATTACCAACATTCATGAACATGCTCTTCTTTCTGATACTAGAGCATCAGATACTCCTCATGAGTTGAATGTGAAATATGCTCCCTCGGATGGTGCTCCTTTACCAGATCCCACTTTGTACAGTACTTTGGTTGCCAGCTTGGTGTATCTTATGATTATCAGACCTGATATTGCTTATGTTGTTCATGTTGTCAGTCAATTTGTTGTCTCTCTCACTACAGTACATTGGGCAGTGATTCTTCGTTATCTTCAAGGAACTCAATATCAAAGCCATATCTTTCCATCGTCGTCCTCATTGGAGTTATGTGCTTATTGTGATGTTGATTAGGCTGGTGAAACCATATATCGTAAGCCCACCACAGGGTTTTGTATCTTTTTTGGGGACTCTTTTATTTCTTGGAAGAGTAAGAAACATGCATTGTCTCTCGCTCTTTTATACAAGCTGAGTATCATGTTATGGTATCCACTACTACTAAATTAGTTTGGTTGCGTTGACTTTTGTCTGATATGGGTATCTCTCTTTCTGAGCCAACTTCGATGCACTGCGATAACAAGAGTGCTATTCAAATTGCTCATAACTTGGTCTTTCATGAACACATCAAGCACATTAAGATTGATTGTCATCTTACTCCTTATCATATTTAGCATGATACCATTATTCTACCGCTTGTCTCCTCTTCCTTACAGATTGTTGATTTATTCACTAAGATGCATTCTATTAAACGTTTTCATTTTTTGGTTGACAAAATCTCGATGCTGCAAGTTAATGCATTGTAAGTTTGGGGGGAGATGTTAGATAATATTATTATATATTATTATTAAAGGTATTTTAGACTTTTCTATTCTATTGTATATATACTTATTGAAACTCTATTATCTTTACCAGTGGAGACCAAAGGTCATTGCCATTCAGGAAGCAAAGGACTTGAACACTCCGAAGCTGGAAGAATTAATCAGCTCCCTCAAGTCACATTAAATAGAGCTGGAAGAAGATGAACCTAAGAAGAGGAACAAAACCATAGCCCTAAAATCCAAACAGAAGAAAGTTCTAAAAGCAGAAGCAGAATCAGAAGATAGTGATTCTGAGGACCAGAATCAAAAACTAGAAGAAGAAGACATTGCCTTCATAACAAGGAAGGTTCTGAAGATGTGGAAGAATAGAAAAAAGAAGTTTCCCCAGAGGTATTCCAAGCATTCCAATAGAGGAAAGGATGAACAAGATAAGAAGAGCATCATCTGCTATAGATGCAATGAACATGGGCACATCAAGTCAGAATTAGCCATGATGGCTCACATAAATTATGCCTCTATATCCAACATAAAATCCAACTCTGGAAGTGAATTAGAAGAAGCATAATTGGCACTGATGACTCATATTCATTCTGCCTCTGATACGACACTGATGCTGACTCTGGAAAAGAATCAGAAGATGAAGAAGCAGAACTGGCTCTGATGGCTTACAACAGCTCTACCTCTGGATCCAACCCAGACTCTGATGCTGGAAGTGAATTAGAAACAGAACTGGCTCTGATAGCTCACACAAGCGCTGCCTCTGGATCCGATACAAAATCTGATTCTCGAAGTGAAGCATCAGAAGATGTAAAAGAGGTATTTTATGAACTCACTCTATATGATTTAATTACTCCAATGAATGATATTTTAAATATTAATAACAATCTGTCTTTAAAACTGAAAACACTTAGGGAAGAAAATAAAACTCTAACCAAAGAAACTGATGTTTTAAAGAATCAAAATGCAGAATGTAAAATAGAAAATGCAACTCTTAAAATTGATATTGCTGAGCTTAAATCTGAAAACCTAACTCTAAAAAGTAATCTTTGTTCAACATCAATTAAAATATTGTATGTAATTCTGATATGCATGAACAAGTTTGACAAGATTTTATTGTTAATGGTATGGAAAGAAGCAAATATGCTTCTGTGATCTATGGAGTTAGTAACAATGGTAAAAGAGGCATAGGATTTGATGAAACTGTAATTGTAACTAAACCTATTTCCTCTGATGTTTTATGTGTTGTTTGTGCCAAGAAAGGTCACTCAAAATTGTCTTGTCCAATGGTAAAATCTAGGAAAGACAAGAAACCTTTCAAGACTAACAAACCTGGACCCAACCAGATTTGGGTACCTAAAAACAAAATTATCTTTGTTTCAGATGTCCTCAGCAATCAAGTTGCAACACCAGTCATGGTACCTGGACAGTGGATGCTTGCGACATATGACAAGAGAAAAGTCTATGTTCCAAGAACTAACTTTGAGCAAAGAAGGGACAATGGCTTTTGGAGGAAAGCAAAAAGGCTAAATCATTGGTCGAGGCATGGTTGGTAATGGTACTTCTTCCTCTATTAAAGATGTACTACTAGTTAAAGGTCTTAGGCATAATTTATTAAGTATTAGTCAATTAAGTGATAGTAATTATGATATTATATTTAATCAAAAAACATGCAAAGCTATTAGTCAGAAGGATGAATCAGTACTCTTCACAGGTTATAGGCAAAACAATATTTACAAGATAAATTTGTTTAGTCTAGAGAAATAAAAAGTTAAGTGTCTAATGTTAGTAAATGAAGAGAAATTAATTTGGCATAAAGGATTAGGTCATGTTAACCTTAGACTAGTTTCAAAACTAAATAAACATCAACTGGTGAGAGGTCTACCTAAGCTCAGCTACAAAACTAATATCACGTGTGAAGCTTGTCAAAAGGGAAAACAAACAAAAAATTATTTCACTCCTAAAAACTCAATATCTACCTTAAAGCCCCTTGAGCTATTACACATAGATCTATTTGGGCCAGTAAAAACAACATCTCTAAGTGGTAAGAAATATGGGTTTGTTATTGTAGATGATTACACTAGGTGGACATGGGTAAAATTTTTAAGAAGTAAGGTTGAAACCCACAAAGTGTTTATCACTTTTTGCAAACAAATAATGAATGAAAAAGGTATTAAAATTATAACAATTAGAAGTGATTATGGAGGAGAATTTGAGAACAAATTCTTTGAAAATTTCTGTGATGAGAATGGAATCTCTCACAACTTTTCTTCTCCTAGAACACCCCAACAAAATGGAGTTGTAGAAAGAAAAAATAGAACACTCCAATAAATGGCCAGAACAATGCTAAATGATATGAATGTTGCAAAACACTTTTGGGCAGAAGCAATTAATACTGCATGTTATATTCAAAATAGAGTCTATATTAGATCAATATTGAATAAAACACCATATGAACTGTGAAAGATAAAAAGCCTAACATCTCTTATTTTAAACAATTTGGTTGTATTTGTTATATGTTGAACACTAAAGATAATCTTGGAAAATTTGATTCTCGATCTCAAAAGTGTACCTTCATTGGTTACTCTGAAAGATCCAAAGCTTATAGAGTGTTTAACAGGGAAACAAATATTTTGGAGGAATCCATACATGTCAAATTTGATGACAAACAACTTGACCTTGAAAAGTCAAAGCAAGATGATGATTGTAAGACCCTTAAATTTAAAAATTAAATTTATGGATTTAATATTAAGTGTATTTTGGGGAATAGTTGTAAAATATTTAATATATGTGTATTTTGTGTAAAAATATATATATAAATATTTATTTTGGAGGTTGAATTAAAATTATTGGATGAAGGATAAACTAAATTTAATTACGTGTAATTAAATTATCGGGCAGTTAACTAAGATGTTATCTGCTAATTGCGACGAGACTGGTTAAGTGCTAGAGGGTCAAACAATATTATAATATTGAGGTGTGGGTGAGGTGGCACCTAAGTGTCTCTATATATAGATGGGAGAGGCCAGGACATAAACAAAACTAACACATTTCCTCCTCCCTTACTGCATGAAACAGTATCCTTCTTCTTCTTATTCCCATTCAGTTTTCTGTTAGCAGAAAAAAAAAGAGTTGCTCAAAAGTGAGATTACTTGGAAATCCAAGCACCAAACCACCAAGTACCAAGAACAAAAGTTGTTCCTCTCCTCATTACGGAGCTAGAGAACTATCTTTGGAAGCGGCAAACGCAAACGGAAACGTCGCCGATTTTTGACGCGGAAACGTGAACGGGAGCAGAAACGTAAAAGAGGTAAGGGGCACCTTCCACTTTCTAGATTGCATTAGAGCTGTAAATGCAAACTGTTATGGCATTAATGATGTTTCATTATTGTTTTTGAAGAAAAACTATTTTGCATGTCGTTTTGAAGGATGAAAAATGCATTCTGTTGATGTTTTAAATGATATGTGATGTTTGCTGTGTTGGTTGATATATCAACGTTGTTCGGTTTATGTGAAAAAGATGGAAAATGCTTTGCATGTTGTTTTGGGGATGATCAAAATGCATGTGTTGATAAAACTCTTGTGCATGTTGTTATAAAATGCGAAAAATGCATTCTGTTGATGTTTGATGATTCTGTGATGTTTGCTGTTTTGGCTGATACAACATTGCTGTTTTGGTTGTGTGGGAATACTGGAAAATGCTTTGCATGTTGTTTTGGTTGTGTAAGAATATTGGAAAATACTTTGCATATGGTTTTGGGAATGATCCAAATGCAAACGTTTGAAAATGCATGTTCTGTTTTTGTGGTTGACCTTCTGGTTTAAGCAAAACAGTGAGGTTATTTTGGTGGTGATGATTCTGCTTTTCTGATTGTGTTGTTAAAAATCTTTTGTTGATTGTGTTGATGGTGATTTTTAAAGGAGAAGGATTTAAATGGGTGAAGGTGTTTCTGGAAAATCTGTTGATGATGAAAAATGTTTTGAGTTTTGTGGTTTCAAAAGAATGGTGATTTTGTTTTGGTGTTGTGCTGGTTTTTCAAAGAAAAGAATTTGAAAACGTGTTGAAGTTTCTGTCAAATTTTACTGAATTCGAAGGTGTATTCGAATACGGCATGAGTGTATTCGAATACAGCCTGCAAAGCTTCTGTTCTATTCAAATTTTTGAACTTGTATTCGAATACGGGCCTCTGTATTCGAATACAGATACGAGATTTTTGCTTCTGACTTAACATCTGTATTCGGCTACGACCCTGTCGTATTCGAATACAAGATTGAAATTTTGCCACTGCACTCGCATATGTATTCGAATACAACTCCCTCGTATTCGAATACAGAATGCTGATTTTTCACTATTTTAGCTTCTGTATTTGAATACAGATTCGTGTTTTCCAGAAATTCAAGTTTTAGACAATGTCATATGAACTTTAAGAGTTGGGGAAACATTGGAAAGGTTTGTGATAAATTAAAATGGAGTTTTTGAGATAGTTTTGAAGTGGTGATGATCAAGTGCTTGAGATCTTTATTGATGTTGTGAAAAATGCTGATTTTGCACTGTTTTAACTTCTGTATTCGAATACAAGGAAGCTGTATTCAAATACAGAGTATTGATTTTTCACTATTTTAGCTTCTGTATTCGAATACAAGGAAGCTGTATTCGAATACAGATTCGTTTTTCCAGAAATCTCAGTTTTAACACTGTTTTATGAACTTTAAGAGTTGGAGAAACATTTGGAAGACTTGTGATAAATAAAATTGGATTTTTTGAGATAGTGTGAAGTGATAATGATGAGGTGCTTGAATGTTTTTATTGATGTGATGATAATGAAATTATTTGGGTTGAGATGGTTTTGGGGAAATGATGGAAAGGCTGAATTTTACTGATGTTTGCATACTGTTTTCAGTGAATAGAAAACATTGCATGTTCATGCATTGCATAGTCAGGTGGTGACCGCGATGGGCCACAGAGTAATGTGTAAAAGGTGCTAGTCTGTTGAGCGACTGCACGAGTGCTGGTCTGTTGAGCGACTGCACTGGTACTGGTCTGTGAGCCACTGTTTCTTGATATGCGCAAAACGTGTTGGTCTGTCGAGCGACTACACGAGTGTTGGTCTGTTGAGCGACTGCACTGGTACTGGTCTGTGAGCAACTGTACCTTGGTATACGTGAAACGTGTCGGTCTGTTGAGCGACTTGACGAGTGCTGGTCTTTGAGCGACTGCACTGGTGCTGATCTGTGAGCGATTGCACCATGGTCATGTTGGCCATTAAACTCTAACAAATGAAAATCGTACTGGTCTGTGAGCGACCGCCCGTGTGCTGGTCTGTGAGCGACTGCACCTTGGTAATTCGAAGAAGTTGAGTACATGAGTATATACATATTGCATCGGGGTGGTTGACCGATGGGTCATGATTTGGATATGTGTTGATGACTAGAAATTGATGTGTGTAAGTATCTTATAAAATATGAATATCTGATGAATGGTTGTGATTGCTGAGTTGATGGTTGTACTTACAACATGTTTTCCATATTAATTGGTTGTTGTTTGAAAAGGCATACATGTCATGAAATTTCAAAATGAGCATCCTTATTTATCATCATTGTTATATGATATGCCATGGATATAATTGTTACTGTTGATATAAATGCTATGTGTTATTTGTTAATTTCGGTCGGTGCCCCTTTACTATTATTGTGGAAATTGGGCTTTGCCCTCAAATGCCCCCGAAACCCATATCACCAGTGGGTCCTCAGATGATAGAAACGTCGCTCGATTTCATTGATCGTCTACTGCCTTCTGCTTTGGTATACGACCCCATCTCAAGCAAGGCGACGTACACGGGGAGACTGGGGAGGACCTGCAGGACTAACGGGGTGGTGGACTATGTGGAGCACACCCATACAAGGATTGACTTTCCTGTGCCTTCCAAATTGGTATTGGAGGCGCACAGAATTTTTGAGGACGCGGAGGAGCCGACGAGAGGGGTTGAGACGGAGGCCACAGTAGGTGTGGTGACTCATAACCCGGTGACTGGAGGAGCTGTACATGATACAGAGGTGGAAGAGGAGAATTAAAGACCGACGCTAATAGCAGATGATGTTTCGGGTCCATCTAGGATATCCGATGATTGTGTTGAGATTCCGGCACCGCTGAAGCGACCCCGATTGTATATTGATCTGACTTCGGGGGAGACTGATCCTTCCTTATATGATGAGGAGGAGGACGTTATGTCGAGGCGAGCTGCAGAGTCGGACGAGACTTGTATGAGCTGCGGAGGGAATCCCTGCTACTGTAGCTTTAGTGCATGATCAGTTTAGACTTTTTGTATAGGGTCTTGATTTTCGGTGGATGTAATTATTTATTTTGGGAATTATTGTATAATTTTTCCGCTGATCTCTTCTGCACTCTAATACTGTATAGTGGGCCACATGCCGGGTGTTCTTTTTGAGATGATATGACTCTGTCTTTTTGAAATGTATTAATGTTTATTATTAATTCCCAAAGTTAAGTACTTAGTGATATTGTGATGAAATTATTTAATTACGTTCATCGATTAAATTACGACGTACTATTTTATGAAATGAATTAATGAAAATTTTATTTTAATTCTTTTGAATTAATAAATTAAAAAAAATCCCTTTTATTATTTAAAAAAACAAATACACTCGCGCTGTGTTTTAAACTCGGGGTGTTACAATGATAGTGCAGGTTTACTAGAATCAAATGAAGCTGATGCAGAAAAACCAAGAGATCTTGAAAAGGTGGAGGATGAAAGCAAAAGAGAAGAACACGACAAAACTTCAAAGGATGAATTTGAAGATAAGTCAGAAGGAAGGTGTGGATGGAAGTACAAGTCTTCAAATCCCGAAACTCTAATAATTGGGAGTGCAAGTGATCCCTTAAGAACCAGATCATCACTTAAAGAAACCAGTCTGTTTGGATTACTATCATCTATTGAGCCTACCTCTGTTGATGAAGCACTGAGGGAAGATGGTTGGATTGTTGCCATGCAAGAGGAGTTAAATGAATTTGAAAGGAATGATGTTTGGGATCTAGTACCAATACCAGAAAAGAACATTATTGGAACCAAGTGCGTTTTTAGAAACAAGCTGAATGAAAAAAGAGAAGTTGTCAGAAACAAGCCACGACTTGTTGCACAAGGCTACAGTTAGCAAGAAGGTATTGACTACACTGAGACTTTTGCTCCAGTGGGCAGGTTAGAAGCTATTCGTATCCTAATTTCCTTGGTTGCTAATAATAACATTTCATTATTTCAAATGGATGTTAAAAGTGCATTCTTAAATGGTTATATAAGTGAAGAAGTCTATGTTAAACAACCCCTAGGTTTTGAAAGTTCTGAATTTCCAAACTATGTTTTTAAACTTAAAAAATCTTTGTATGGTTTAAAACAAGCACCTAGGGCATGGTATGATAGACTTAGTAACTTCTTACTTAAAAATGACTTTGAAAGAGGACAAGTAGACAATACTCTTTTTAGAAAATTAATAAAAGTTGATATTCTAATTATTCAAGTTTATGTTGACGATATTATCTTTGGATCTACTAATGGCACTCTCTACCAAGAATTTTCTAAATTGATGCAGCATAAATTTCAAATGAGCATGATGGGAGAACTAAAGTTCTTCCTAGGAATACAAATTCAGCAAAGTCAAAAAGGTATATACATTCATCAATCAAAATATACAAAGAGCTTCTCAAGAAGTTTAAGATGAGTGACTGCAAACCTATGGCTACCCCAATGCACCCTACTTGCTCACTTGAAAAGGATGACTCAGGGCAAAAAGTTGATCAAGAATCCTACATAGGTATGATAGGATCTCTCATTTACCTCACTGCTTCTAGACCTGACATTATGTTTAGTGTATGTGCATGTGCACGATTTCAGTCTGACCCTAGGGAATCCCATTTATCTGCCGTTAAGAGAATCCTTAGATACCTAAAAGGCACTACCAACGTCACCCTGTTCTACAAGAAAACTCCTACATACAAACTGAGTGGATACTGTGACTCTGATTATGCCAGAGACAAACTTGAGAGAAAGAGCAAAAGTGGAAATTGCACATTCTTGGGAGATAATTTAATATCCTGGTCAAGCAAGAGACAAAACACCATTGCCACGTCAACAGCAAAAGCTGAATACATTTCAGCAGCTGGATGCAGTTCTCAACTCATTTGGATGAAACATCATCTGGAAGACTACAACATCATGGAAACCAAAATCCCTTTATACTGTGAAAACACTTTAGCCATCAACCTAACCAAAAACCCTATCCTACATTCTAGAGTCAAACACATAGAGATCAAACACCACTTCATCAGAGATTATGTTCAAAAAGTGGTACTTAACATTCAATTTGTAGACACTGACCATCAATGGGCTGACATATTCACCAAACCACTACTTGAAGATAGGTTTGACTTCATCAAGAAAAATATAAACCTTACCTTCATCCTTGACCAGTAACTTAGTAGTTTTTGTTTGTTTGTTATATGTATTATTTTCGTGTACTTTTATTAAAAAAAAATTAGAGGATCTCCTTTCTTCCTTCAATCCTTTTTGTCTGATGACAAAGGGGGAGAAGATGTATTTGATGAAGTATTTGGGGCATTAGACTTAGGGGGAGAAAAATTCAAAGTAATGCTTAGTCTTAAGGGGAGTCAAAGTCAAAAGAAAGAAAAATAATTATAAAAAATACAAAGTTTTGTCATCATCAAAAAGGGGAAGATTGTTGGAACCAAGTTGGTTCTTTCAATTAAAGTTTTGATGTTAATAAAATCAAAGGTTGTGCAAAATCAAAGGATACACCAGAGGATGACATCACCAGAGGATACCAGATGATACCAGAGGATACATCCAGAGGATACCAGAGGAAACATCCAAAGGATACCAGAGGAAACATCCAGAGGATACTAGAGGATGCATCTAGAGGATACCAGAGGATGTCACCAGAGGGTACCAGAAGATACCTCCAGAGAATACCAGAGGATGTCATCAAAGGCAAACATCAGAGGATAGCATCAATAAGAGGATATCATCAAAGGGAAGGAAAAATAACATCATCAGAGGATATCTTTCTTGGCCCAGATCAAAAGGAAGCATAGTCCAAAAGGAGACTTGGACCAGACCAGAAGGAAGCTTGTCAGAGGGAGACTTGGTCCATACCAGAAGGTAACATAAGTTAGACTTGGTCCAGAATTGTTCTAGACCAAAAGATAGTATGTAAGACTTAGTCCAGACTTGGTCTAGATCAGAAGATAAATGGTCCAGATCAGAGGATCAATGGTCTAGATTAGAAGATCAATAGTCCAGATCAGAAAATCAATGGTCTAGATCAGAAAATAAATGGTCCAGATCAGAAGTGTTGGAACCAAGTTGGTTATAAGACTTAGGATTTTGATGTTTACAAAAGCACTCAATGTAAACTTATTTTATACCTTGAATTATTAAATTAAATGTCATCAGAAACTCAAGAAATCAGAAGCAGAAGATCAAAGGAAAATGAATTCTGGAATTTCCAGAAGATGTTTCAGGATGACAAAACTGAACCAGAAAATAACTTTGCAGGCCTATATCAGAAGGAATAAAAATCAGAATGAAACATGGATCATATCATTGGAAAGCCTGCCAGAAGGAGAGTTGATCAAGACAAACAGGAATCAAATATCAATTTTATTCCAGAAGTTATTCTGACCAGAAGATGGCCTGACAGTAAAAATTACACAGCCCAGACTTGTTCCAGACTTGACCAGAAGGTATGTTTATGAGTCCAGAACATGAAGATCAATCCAGATTTGGCCCAGACCATAAGATAGCATGATTTAGGGCATGGAACTAAGTCTAGAACAAAAGAAATGAGTTCTAGAATCAACCCAGACCTGGTCCAAAATTAAAGGTAAAATGTCCAGAGTGAAATATTTTTTGATCAAGTTTATTTTAGTTTGTTCCAGACCAAATTCCAGAATCTGTCCAGATCAGAGTAAAAGTATCCAGATCAATGGTTCAGAAATAATTTTTTGAGTCCAGTGATGGTCAAGATCATAAAATCAGACCATGGCCCAGAAGTGGTCGAAATCAGAGGGACAGGCTGTGCAGTCCAGAAATGGCCGAATCCAGAAGTTCATAGCATATCAGGCGTGCATCCAGGAAGGCTGAAATCAGAAGATCCGAGGGCTATGAAGTGTGGTCCAGGAATGGCCGAAATCAAATGTTCATAGCATAGCAATTCGGCTGGTCCAGGCTGGACTATCGCATGAAAATGCTGATGATCCAGAATTGATCAATGATGGAGATTGCAAGTTATTTTAATTAAAGTGTGAAAAAGATTTGTTTTTAATTAAAGTGAAGGAGCATGGTAGTCAGAAGCTATTGGCGGGAAGCAATGCACAGATTTGATTGGCTAGTTAATTTATGAAAGAAATCTAAGGCTTAAAAAAGATATGTTTTGGAATTAATTGAAGCCCGATTGGTCAATTTATTTTTGCCAGAGAATCCAACAATATTTAGCTCGAATTTAAGGATTGGAAGAGGCCCAAATCAGCATCTATAAAAGGAGGCACAAGGCAGGTTACTTAGTATCGAAAATCACAAAAAAGTCATACACTTCCAAAGCAACCATTCTCAAATTTTCATATAAGTCAATTGTGAGTTTCAGCTTTCAAGAAGCAAGTACTCGGTTATTTTCTTTCCACTGTGGCAAATCTAAGTTATTGAAGTAGAGTTTACAATCTGAGGGAGTCAGTAGAGGTAGCAGGTTACTTGGCAATTAGATAGGGTTGTATCTAAGTTGTTGAAGTAGAGTCTACAAACTGAGGGATTCAGAAAGGGTAGCAAGGTACTTAGCAATTAGATTCATAGTGTTGTGAATTCTTGTACAATCTGGGGTGTCAGATTGGCTGAAGAACACGAGTTGTTTTTCCTCAAAGAAGTCTAGGATTGTTAGACTATTTGAGAAGACTGACTTGGAGGATCAGTAGCAAGGTTGTAATTCAAGGTTGAATTAGTGAAATCCTTCAAGGCGAAGGGACTGGACGTAGCCTCGTTAACGGTGAACCAGTATAAAATCTGTGAGTTTTTATTTTTATTTTTATCCGCTGCTAACTCTATTTTAATTATACATCAAGTTTTGTTTTGAAAATATTAAAACAGGAAAAGTATTCAAGTTAAGTCAAACACAATTCAACCCCCCCTTCTCGTGTTTGCACCTTCAAGAAGATCAATGGTCCAGATTAGAAGATCAATGGTCCAGATCAGAAGATCACAGAATGGTACAGATCAGATCGCATGGTCCAGAGTTGGTCGAGATTAGAAGATCAGACGGTCCAAAATTTAAATCATGATGCATATTAGTGAAGACTTGATTAAAATTCGAAGAAGACTTGAATGAATTTTTATAGAAATTTGATCAAAGTATTAAGGGGATATGATTCAAAAATTCACTGATGACTTGAAGGAAATTCGAATGCAATCTGAAGCCAAAAAAAGATATGGTTTGAAATTAAGAGACACAAGATTGGTTAACAGAATTTTCAAGTGCAATTTGAAGTTAAAAAGATACGTTTGTTAAATTAAGTGAAACAGGATTGGCCAACAGAATTTTCAAAGGAAATCTAAGCAAGATTTATCTCGAATTTAAGCTTGGACAAAGCCCTATTTGCAGCTATAAAAGGAGACTTCAGGCAACAGCATTATGCATCGAAAAACACAGAACTCAAGCTTCAAATTCAAAGTTATCTGAGAGTTCAATAGAGAGAAATGCTTGAGTGCAAAAGCAATATTTTCTAAGTGTTTTCGAGAGAGAAATTCAGTGCAACAATCAGCTTTGTAGAAGCAGCAAAAGAGTGTGAAAGTCATTGCAGCAATCAACTTTCTAGAAGCAACTTTGCAGAGTTCCAAAATCCTTGTAATCAAACCCGATAGTGGTGTAGATTCCTTCTTCCATCTGGGGTTGTCAAATTGGTAGGAGAAGACTTGACTTGTAGAGTTAAGATGTTGTTCTCGTTCCTCAAAAGTCTGGGGTTGTCAGACTGTTTGGGAAGACTGATTTGGAGGGTCTGGTGCTGTAATTCAAAGGTTTTGAATTAGTGGACTAAAGCCTTCAGGATGAAGGGGCTGGATGTAGCCAAGTTAATGGTGAACCAGGATAAATTGATGTGTTCTTATGCTGTTATTATCCGCTGCTTAATCTGATTATTTATTCATCAAATAATTCACATCAACATTTAACAAAACATAAAAAAAATTGAGTTTGGCAAACACAATTCAACCCCCTTCTCGTGTTTGCACTTTCCGAATTAATCAATTCTCAGATCACATGAAATTGAACTTGTAGAGAATGAGCCCAAGAAGAAGCAATTATGCTTGGCTTTGAAATCCAAGAAGAAGAAAGTTTTGAAGGCACCAGCAAAATAAGAGGATGATGATTTAGAGGATAAAAATGGAGACTTAGAGGAAGAGGAATTGGCTTTCATATCCCAAAAAATTCAAAAGATGTGGAACAACAGAAAGAAGTCCTGAAATATATTCCAGGCAATCCAGTAGAGGAAATGATGATAAATATGACAAAGAAAACATCATCTGCTATAGATGCAATGAACCTGGACATATCAAGTGAGAATGTCCGAATCTGGAGAAAGGGAAACATTAGAGGAAAGATTCCAGACCTGGGAAGAAAATTCTGATGGCTACATGGGATGATTCTAATGAATCTTCTGATGATGAAGAGAAAACAGATTTGGCACTGATGGCTCATACCAACTCTGCTTCTTGATTCAACACAAATTTTGACTTTGGAAGTGAATCAACATATTAAGAAATTGAGGTATTTTCTTACTTAACTTGATCTGATTTAATCACTGTTATAAATGATTTCTTGAAC
Source organism: Cicer cuneatum (assembly GCA_037974295.1). Classification (NCBI taxonomy): domain Eukaryota; kingdom Viridiplantae; phylum Streptophyta; class Magnoliopsida; order Fabales; family Fabaceae; genus Cicer; species Cicer cuneatum. Next base: position 37,645,059 of record JBBPBO010000005.1, on the reverse strand, counting down.
AAGAATAAAAAATTGTCCTTAAAACTGAAAACACTTAGAAAAAATGCAAACCTAACTGAAGAAATTAATGCTTAAAAGAATCAAATTGTTGAAGTTAAAACATAAAACATAACTCTGAAAACTAATATTGCTGAACTTAAGGCTGAAAATCTAAATTTGAAAAGTAATCGTAATTTAAAATATGATTTGATTCAGATTTATAATTGAAGAAAATTTAAAATAAAATTTGATTCAGATTTATAATTGAAGAAAATCTAAAATAAGATTTGATTCAAATTTAAAATTGAAGAAAATCTTTGACCAAATTGAAAAGAACATATGGTCAAGATTTGAAGAAGATTTGATCAAGATTTGTACCACATTTGATCAAAATTTATCTACAACAAAATATGAACAGAATCAATCTGACGAATTTACAAACTCAATATGAACAAAATACAAACAGAATCAATATGAAGAATACACAAACTCAATATGAAGAAGATACAATTTAGAATTAAACAAGGGCTAAATTGAAGCCCAAATTTTAATTATAAATAGATACTCAAGGTTGCTGAAGAAGAACATCAAAAATAAAAAAAGAGTAGAAGAAATCATAACCTCAAAAATTTAAAATTCATCTTGGAGTTCAAGGAGAGAAACACTTGTTCAAGTTAGACATATTTTCTGGGTGTTCTTTTCTTAGAGTGTGAGAGTTATTATTATTATCAGCTTTGTTAGAAGCAAACACTTAAAGTTCCAATCTTTTGTATCCAACCCGATAATGGTTTAGTTCCTTCTTCAATCTAGGGTTGTCAGGTTGTTAGGAGAAGACTTGGCTTGTAGGGTCAAGGTGGTTAGTTGCTCAAAAGTCTGGGGTTGTCAGACTGTTTGGGAAGACTGACTTGAACGGCCGGGTGTTTTGTAATTCAAGGTACTTGTATTAGTGGATGAAAGCCTTCTGAATGAGGGGACTGGATGTAGCCAAGTAAGTGGTGAACTAGGATAAATCTTGTGTCAAATTATTTATGCTTTCATTGTTTGCTACCTCTGAATCTGATTGCTTCTTATCTAAGTAATTCATAAAAACCAACCAGCCGTCATCAAATTAGCAAGAAGTTATCAACTTTGGCTAACACAAGTCAACCCAGTTCTAGTGTTTGCAGCTTCAATTGGCATCAGAGCTCGGTCTTAAGGCTGAGCACTTTACAGTGTTTGAGGAAAGATCCAAGGGTTTAACTTGTCTGGGTTTAGTGAATCAAAAAATGTAGAAATTGAGGTATTTTCTGAATTTAATTGATCTGATTTAATTACTGCTATAAATGATTTTTTAAATAAGAATCACAAATTGTCTTTAAAACTGAAAACACTTAGGAAAGAAAATAAAAATCTAACTGAAAAAGTTAATGTTTTAAAGAATCAAAGTGCTGAATTTAAAACAGAAATTGCAACTCTGAAAACTAATATTAATGAACTTAAAGCAAAAAATTTAACTCTGAAAACTGATATTCCTGAACTTAAGACATATAATGCAACTCTGAAAACTAATATTACCGAACTTAAAACAAAGAATGCAAATTTCAAAACTGATATTGTTGAATTTAAGGTTGAAAATCTAACTCTGAAAAGTAATTATAGTTCAACATCAATTGAAAATACCACATGTAACTCTGATAAGCATGAAGAAGTATTTCAATATTTTCTTGATAATGGTATGGAAAGAAGCAAGTATGCATCTATAATTTATGGTGTTAGTAAGAATGGTAAAAGAGGAATAGAATTTCAAGAAAAGGTAATTGAACCTAAGTTTATTCCCTTTGATGATTTATGTACTATTTGCTATAAGAAAGGTCACACTAAAATATCCTGTCCTATGCTAAGCACATGGAAAGACAAGAAAGTTTTAAGAACAAACCAGGACCCAACAAGATTTGGGTACCAAAGGATAAAATTGTTTATGCTGCAGATGTTCTAAGAAACCAAATTGAAACACCAGTCATGGTGCCTGGTCAATGGATGCTTGCAATATAAGAATGGAAAAAGGTCTATGTTCCAAGACTTAACAAATAGAAGCCAACTGACTTTGGTGAATGAAGTACTGGTCAACGCAGTACCTATCAGAACCAGAACCATATGATGAACTAGAAATATCAGAAAAATATGGTGTATCAACATAATCAAAACTGGCAGAGAAATCACACATATCAACAAAATCAAAACTGGTAGAGAAATCACACATATCAACAGAACTAGAACTACCAGGAGAATCATAATTACCATTAGTTCCAAAATTACCAGAGGAACCTATTACATAAGCATAAACAAAAGTGTCAGATTAACAATCAGAATCAAGAGACTTCTTGGAACACTCCAATCAAATTCATCAAGACTACAAACATGGATGGGAATTCAAATCCCTTCATCTAGACCCTCTAATGAGAGAATATGCAAATTCAGAATCTGAAAACCAAAAAATCACAAATAAGAGGGTTTTTAGAGTGAAATTAAAACTATTAACATATAGGTTATATCTTTCTTTAAATATAATTATTGTTTGATATTATGTTTGCTGTGATAACAAAAAGCTTGTTCTTAAAAATCAAAGCTAGATAAGTATTTTGCAGGTTTTAAAAAATTTAGAGGAACTAGAAGATCCACATAATCTGAACACTTTTGCATAAGTAGCATACAACTTGGGCGTTCATAAACAAGTCGAAACCACAAGAAACAAAAAATATTTTTTGGTTGTATTGACTCCATTATTCAACTATCTGATTTATATTATGTTATATGACAAAAGCTTGACGTTAAAAGTCAAATCAAGTTCAGGATACTGTAGGTTAACCAGAACCAGAAGAAGTAGATATAGACAAACCTGAAGAACCTGAAAAATCAAAGGATACAAACAAATTAGAAATAGATGAATATGATCAAGTCAGAAACCGTCGAGATAAGTCAGAAGGAAGATCTGGATGGAAGTACAAGTTATCTCATCCTGAAACTCTAATCATTAGAAGTGTAAGTGATCATTTGAGGACCAGATCATCACTAAATGATACCACTTTGTTTGACTTATTCTCATCAATTGAGCCTATCTCTATTGATGAAACATTGGCGGATGATGGTTGGATTCTTCCAATGCAAGAAGAGTTAAATGAATATAAGAGGAATGATGTTTGGGATGTAGTACCTAGACCAAAGAAGAACATTTATTGGAAACATGTGGTTTTCATAAACAAGCTAAATAAAAAAGGTGAAGTGGTCAGAAACAAGTAAAGACTTGTTGCACCATGCTACAGTCAACAAGAGGGCATTGATTACACTAAGACATTTGCTCTAGTGACCAGGTTAGAAGCTCTTCATATCCTACTTTCTTTTGCTGCAAATAATAACATTACATTATTTCAAATGGATGTTAAAAGTGCTTTTCTAAATGGTTATTTAAGTAAAGAAGTCTATGTTAAACAACCCTTAGTTTTTGAAAGTTCTGAATTTCCAAATCATGCTTTTAAACTTAGCAAATCTCTGTATGGTCTAAAACAAACACCTAGGGCATGGTATGAAAGACTTAGTAACTTCTTGCTTAAAAATAACTTTGAAAGAGGACAAGTAGATAGTACATGTTTCAGAAAATCAATAGGAGATGACATTCTTATTATTCAAAATTATGTTGATGACATTATCTTTGGATCCACTAATTGCACTCTTTGCCAAGAATTTTATAAATTGATGCAGCATGAATTTCAAGTGATTATGTTGGGAGAACTTAAGTTCTTCTTAGGGATACCAATTCAGCAAAGTAAAAAAGTTATATACATTCATCAAACTAAATATACAAAAAAGCTTCTAAGGAAGTTTAAGACGAGTGATTGCAAACCTATGGCTACACCAATGCACCCTAGTGTTTGCACCTTCACCAAGAACTAACATTGAACAAAGGAGGCACAATGAATTTTGGAGGAAAGCAAAAAGGCCAGATCATTGGTCAAGGTGCAGTTGGTAATGGTACTTCCTCTTCTATGAAAGATGTCTTGTTCGTTAAAGGTCTGAAGCATAATTTACTAAGTATTAGTCCGTTAAGTGATAATAATTATGATATTATATTTAATAAAAAAACATGCAAGGCAATTATTAGTCAAGAGGATGGATCTGTACTTTTTACATGCTAGAGGAAAAACAACATTTATAAGATAAATTTGTTTAGTCTACATAAACAAGAGGTTAAGTGTTCTATGTCAGTAAATGAAGAGAAACTAATTTGGCACACAAGATTAGGTCATGCAAGCCTTAGATTAATTACAAAACTAAATAGAAATAGTTTTGAATTAATATGGCTTTGTTATAGTACATGATTGTAACAGTTAAGTGGAAACAACCTTTTTAAGTGGAAAGAAATATGGCTTTGTTATAGTACATGATTACACTAGGTGGACACAAAGTGTTTATCACACTTTGCAAACTAGTAATGAATGAAAAATGTGTTAAGATTGTAATAGTTAGAAGTGATCATGGAGGAGAATTTGAAAACAAGCTCTTTGAAAGTTTTTGTGATGAGAGTGAAATCTCTCACAACTTCTCCTATCCTAGAACTCCCGAACAAAATGGAGTTGTAGAAAGAAAGAATAGAAGAAATGGCGAAAAACCATGTTAAATGAGATGAATGTTGCGAAACACTTTTGAGCTCAAGCTATTAACATTGCATATTATTTTCAAAATAGAGTCTTAATTAGGTCTATATTGAAAAAAACACCATATGAATTGTGGAAAGGTAAAAAGCCTAACATCTCTTACTTTAAACAATTTGGTTGTACTTGTTATATATTGAACACTAAAGATAACCTTGGTAAATTTGATTCTAGATCTCAAAAGCGTGCCTTCATTGGATACTCTGAAAAATCTAAGGCTTATAAAGTGTTTAATAGGGAAATTCATATTGTGGAAGAATCCATACATGTTAAATTTTATGACAAACAACTTGACCTTGAAAAGTCAAAGAAAGATGATGATAGTGCAGTTTTACCCGGAACCAGAGGAAGTAGATGCAGAAAAACCAAAAGAACCTGGAAAATTAGACGATACAAGCAAATAAAAAAATACGACAAATCTTCAGAGGATGAATTTGATCAAGTCAAAAACAGTCAAAATATGTTAGAAGGAAGATCTAGATGGAAATACAAGTCATCTTATCTTGACACTCTAATAATTGGAAATGCAAGTGATCATTTAAGGACCAGATCATCACTAAAAGATACCACTTTGTTTGGCTTACTCTCCAAACCAAGACTAAGTGGGTGTTTTGATCATCGCTAATGAATGATGTTTGGGATCTAGTACCTATACCAAAGAAGAACATTATTGTAACCAAGTGGATTTTCAGAAACAAGCTAAATGAAAAAGGTGAAGTGGTCATGAACAAGGCAAAACTTGTCACACAAGGCTACAATCATCAAGAAGACATCGATTACACTAGACATTTGCTCTAGTGGCCAAGTTAGAAGCTATTTGTATCCTACTTTCTTTTGCTGTAAATAATAAGATTACATTATTTCAAATGGATGTTAAAAGTGCTTTTATAAATGGTTATATAAATGAAGAAGTCTATGTTAAACAACCCACAGGTTTTGAATGTTCTGAATTTCCAAATCATGTTTTTAAACTTAGGAAATTTGTGTATGGTCTAAAATAAGCACTCGTGGGATGATATGATAGACTTAATAACTTCTTGCTTAAAAACAACTTTGAAAGAGGACAAGTACATAATACATTTTTTTAGAAAATTAATAGGAGATGAAATTCTTATTATTCAAATTTATGTTGATGGCATTATTTTTGGATCTACTAATGACACTATTTGCCAAGAATTTTCTAAATTGTTGCATCTTGAATTTCAAATAAGTATGATGAGAGAACTTAGGTTTTTCTTAGGGATACAAATTCAGCAAAGTCAAAAAGATATATACATTCATCAAACTAAATATACAAAAGAGCTTCTAAGAAAGTTTAAGACGAGTGATTGGAAACCTATGGCTACACCAATACACCCTACTTATTCACTTGAAAGTCAAAAAGGTATATATAATAATTAAACTAAATATACAAAAGAGATTCTCAAGAAGTTTAAGATTAATGATTGTAAACATATGACTACAACAATGCACCCTAAATGTTAACTTGAAAAGGATGAATCAGGCCAAAAAGTTGACCTGAAAACATATAGAGGAATGATTGGACTCTACTTTACCTTACTGCTTCAAGACCTGACATCATGTTTAGTGTATGTATATGTGCAAGATTTCAAGTTGACCCTATTGAATCATATTTAACTGTTGTTAAGAGAATCCTTAGATACCTAAAAGGCACTACCAACATGACCATGTTCTACATGAAATCTTCTGAGTACAAACTAAGTGGGTATTGTGATTTTGATTATTTTGGAGATAAATTTGAGAGAAAAAGCACAAGTGGAAACTGACATTTCTAGGTGACAACTTAATCTCTTGGTCATGTAAGAGACAAACCACAATTGCCATGTCAACAACAGAAGCTAAGTACATTTAAGCAGTTGGTTGTAGCTTTCAACTTATTTGGATGAAACATCAACTAGAAGACTATAAAATCCTAGAAACCAACATTCCCATTTATTATGACAACATTTTTTTGCCATTTTTCTAACCAAAAACCTTATACTTCATTCTAGAGCTAAACACATAGAAATCAAATGTCAAAACAGTGATTGTCTTTGTGTATTCTAGGAAGTTTTATATTTATTGTATTTCTGTAACAGCTGTATCTTGCTATTATTAGGTTTATGTATTTAAGATCAATCCCATAATCACAAGGATCAGTTTTTCCTTAAAATTAGCTATCCATATTCCCTAAAATAGGTTGTAGGCTCATGTATATATATAGGTCCAGTGACTTCATAATAATATAAGAAAGAATATTATTCCTTCTAAATTTGAGATAGTATAAGAGCTTCTGATCCTTGGGATTCTCTGACCTTTCCTATAAACCCTAAGTTGCAGCCTTCATTGATGCGCTACCTTTAAGCCTTGTCACAGCCTTTATTGCAGCGCAGCCCTCTCTACCTTGATCACACCTGGTCATGGTTGAGGTCGTGAATCCTATTCTGGAAACTGGGGACAGACCCCAAACTGCTGGAGAATTGCAGAATGTTCATTCTTCTTATCGGCTAAATGGGAAGAATTATCTCAAATGGTCTCAACTCATTAAGACCATCTTGAAAGGAAAAGGAAAGGTCAGTCACCTGACTGATAATGCACCTGATGAAATAGATCCCAAGTTCAAATCATGGGACGAAGAAGACTCCATGATCATGGTGTGGCTGTTGAATTCAATGGTCCCAGAAATCAGTGATACCGACATGTTCCTTAAATCAACAAAGGAAATTTGGGAGGCAGTAGAACAAACTTATTCTAAGGCCAAGGATGCTGCTCAAATTTATGATGTAAAGGTGAAAATTGTGGCTGCCAAGCAAGGAAACAGATCAGTTACAGAATTTGCCAATCAACTCAAGTCTTTATGGATGGAATTGGACCACTATCGAGTTATAAAAGCAAAGTGTTCAGAAGACTCAACAATCCTTAAGGAGTATATTGAACAAGAAATAGTCTATGATTTTTTGGTAGGCATGAATCCTGAATATGACCAGGTCCGAATTCAAATCCTGGGAAAAGAGAAAGTCCTAGGGCTTAATGAAGTGGTAGCCATTATTTGGAGTGAAGAAAGTAGGAGAAGACTAATGCTGGAGACCTCAACCACTGAAAGCTCTGCAATGATAGCTGAAGGAGGAACAATCATGGTTGCTAACCAGAGGAAAAGCAGGGTTCCCAATATGGAGAAAAAACATGAGGAGGCCTGGTGTACCCACTGTAACAAGCCGCGCCACACAAGGGATAAGTGCTAGAAATTACATGGAAAACCCCCAAGCCGAGAATGGGGGCCGAAAGGAGGCCCTCCAAAAAAAGGAGAGCAAGGGCAAACACACATTGCAAATGGACAAAGTGAAGAATCTGTCCAGCTGAATCATGAAGAGATAGAACGGGTAACATCCTTCCTTAGTAAATTGGAGAAGCCCAAAGGTACACGCTCCTTAACATATTCTGGTAAGTTTTCACTTTGTTTTGGGCTTAATGTTTCAAATACACTATTTACACACTACTGGATATTAGACTCTGAAGCCACTGACCATATGACCCCTCTACCCAAATACTTCTCCATATATTCCCCATGTCCTAGCAATAAGAAAATTTCCACAACAGATGGAATCCTTATAACAACAACAGGACAAGGAGAGGCCCAAATAAGCCCATCCATAACATTAAAAAATGTCATTCATGTCCCTAAACTGTCCACCAATCTGATTTCTATACAAAAACTCACAAAAGATCTCTCATGTAATGTTTTTCATAGCAATTCTTGCATACTGCAGGACAAGAACTCGGGGAGGACGATTGGACATACTAGAGAATGGAAAGACCTATACTACATGGAGGATCCTAATCTGCCTACCAAGAGTCGCTCTCTCATATCTGAATCCACCATGAACAACAAAGAGAAAGCTCAACTATACCATTGTCGGCTAGGACACCCTTCATTTCGAGTTGTAAAAGTGTTTTTCCCTTCCTTGTTTAAAAATTTAAATGTGGAGAGTCTCCATTGATAGGTGTGTGAGCTTGCTTAACACAAGCGTGTATCTTTTCCCATTAGTAATAAGATGAGTCCTTTCCCTTTTTTTCTTGTTCACACTGATGTATGGGGTCCTGCTTATGTTCCTAATATCTCAGGTGCTGAATGGTTTTTAACCTTCATAGATGATTGTACCCGAGTGACTTGGGTTTTTTTATTGAAACAAAAATCTGAAGTTAGCCTCATGTTTTTTCAGTTTGTCTCAATGATTAAAAATCAATTTGGGGTTGGTATCATAAGAATTTGGTTTGATAATGCCAAGGACTACTTTAACCTTGTACTAAACTCTTTTTGCCAAAAGGAAGGGATAATCCATGAGTCCTCATGTGTGAACACACCCCAACAGAATGGGATTGCAGAAAGAAAAAATGGACACTTATTAAATCAAACTAGAGCTCTACTTTTTCAAAACCATGTTCCTAAGATATTTTGGGGGGAAGCCCTTCTTACTGCCACCTTTCTAATCAATAGATTACCCACTAAAATCTTAGACTCAAAAAGCCCCATGGAAGTCCTATCCTCATTCTACCCACACTTGGATCCTACAAATAAACTCCAACCTAGAATATTTGGGTGTGTATCATTTGTGCATGTTCATTGTAATGAAAGGAGAAAATTGGACCATATGGCTGTCAAATGTGTATTCTTAGGGTACTCTACCACACAAAAGGGATACAAATGTTTCCACCCCCTATCAAAAAGATTCTATGTGTCAAGAGATGTCACCTTCAACGAACAAGAGAGCTACTTCAAGCAGCCTCATCTTCAGAGGGAGAATGTAAGAGAGGAAGATGAGACTCTCATGCTTCCAAATATGACATTTGGACATGAAATTGGGACAAATGGCATTGCTGTCCCTGAAATTGAGAGAAGAACAAAACCTACACCTGAACCAACAGCAGGACCTGCACCTGAATCAATAACAGGACCTGCACCTGAATCAACAACAGGACCTACACCCAATGGCATTGTTGTCCCTGAAATTGAGAGAAGAATAGAACCTGCACCTGAACCAACAGCAGGACCTACACCTAATGGTGGAAAATTTGGGGAAAATCTGGTATATTCAAGGAGAGAAAAGGCCATTCTAGAATCTGGCAATGTCTAAGAATCCGACCCATCATCACTGCATGAGGTAACACCTTCGAATCCTATAAACTCGAATGATTCTAATGAGTTTGTTTATGAAAATCTAGAAGCACAGGTGAACCAAAATCTAGACCTACCCATTGCCCTTAGAAAGGGAATTAGAACATGCACCTACTGACAACCACTTTACCCACTATCAAATTTCTTATCCTTTGAAAAATTCTCACCTACCCATAAAACCTTTCTCACAAACCTCAACTCCACACACACACATTCCTCTATATCTGAAGCATTATCTGACCGGAAATGGAAACAAGCCATGGATGTGGAAATGGAAGCGTTAAACAAGAATAAGACTTGGGAACTTGTCACCCTACCAACTGGAAAAAAACCAGTAGGATGCAAGTGGGTATATGCAGTAAAGTACAAGGCTGATGGAACCATTGAACGTTACAAAGCAAGATTAGTGGCCAAAGGCTTCACTCAAACCTATGGAGTTGATTACTTGGAGACATTTGCCCTGGTTGCTAAGATGAACACAGTCAGAGTAATATTATCATTAGCAACAAATCATGATTGGGACCTGTAGCAGTTCGATGTGAAGAATGTATTTTTACATGGAGACCTTGAAGAAGAAATATACATGGAGTTGCCCCCTGGTTAAAATGGACAGGTCGCTGCTGGAACTGTTTGCAAGTTAAGAAAGGCTTTATATGGGCTAAAACAATCCCCAAGAGCATGGTTTGGAAGATTCATAGAAACATGTTCCACATAACTATTTATAGAAACATGTTCCACATAGCTTAGAGGGACTATTTATAGATTCATAGAAACAATCCCCTCTGACTTGCTTAAAGAAACATGTAAGACAGCCTACAGACCAGCAAGTACTCCTGTTGACCCAAATATAAAGTTTGGATGTGCGGAGGAAGATATTGCCGTGGACAAGGAAATGTATCAAAGACTTGTGCGCAAGCTTATTTACTTATCTCACAATAGACCAAATTGCTTTTGATGTAAGTCTAGTCATCCAGTTTATGCACCAACCAAAGGAAGCACATTTACAAGCTGCTCTTAGAATTGTCCAGTATTTGAAAGGTACCCCAGGAAGAGGGATTTTGTTCAAACGAAACAAGAGTGTAAGTCTTGAAGCATATACGAATGCAGACTATGCGGGGTCAGTGGTAGATAGGAGATCAACTATTGGATACTACACATTCCTTGGTGGAAACCTAGTGACTTGAAAGAGCAAAAAATAGAGCGTAGTAGCTAGATCGAGTGTTGAAGCAGAATTTCGAGCAATGGCCCATGGAATAAGTGAACTTCTATGGCTGAAGATTATATTGGAAGACTTGAAGATAAGGTGGGAGGGACCTATAAGGTTATATTGTGACAATAAATCTGCAATTAGTATAGCCCATAACCCGGTGCAGCATGATAGAACTAAACATATCGAGGTTGACAGATACTTTATCAAGGAAAAACTAGACAATGGCATGATTTACACACCATATGTACCCACTCAGAATCAACTTGCAGACATACTCACCAAGGGGCTGAATTGCATTAACTTTGAAGGAATTATATCCAAGTTGGGAATGGAAAACACCTATTCACCAATTTGAGGGGGAGTGTCAAAACAGTGATTGTCTTTGTGTATTCTAGGAAGTTTTATATTTATTGTATTTCTGTAACAATTGTATCTTGCTATTATTAGGTTTATGTATTTAAGATCAATCCCATAATCACAGGGAAACGTTTTTCTTTAAAATTAGCTGTCCACATTCCCTAAAATAGGCTGCAGGCTCATGTATATATATATAGGTCCAGTGACTTCATAATAATATAAGAAAAAAATATTATTCCTTCTAAATTTGAGATCAAATATCATTTCATTAGGGACTTTGTTCTAAAAGGTGTGCTGAATATCCAATTTGTAGACACCGAACATCAATGGATTAACATATTCATCAAACCACTAGCTGAAGAAAGATTTAACTTCATCAAGAAAAACCTAAACATTAGTTACCTAACTGATGTTGTGCCAACCTTAGAGTAGTTTAGTTTTATACTTCGGATAAATTTTATGTTTATGTTATTTTTATTATATTAAAAAAAAGGACAAATTAAAAAAAAGGAAAATTAGGTTTAGTAACAGATGTACAACATTGAACAACAAGTATGATAAACATTGATATTGTGTAATTTTTTCATGATTGTCAATTTTGAGTTGTGCACAACAATTTAATGCAAATATCTTGGTATTAATGACATAGAGTCATGTGCATGCATTAATGCCATATAGCACTATGCACACATTAATTTTTGTATGATTATCAATCTTCAGTTATGTGTTGAAAGTAAATGCAGATGTGTTGATATTAACATACGTGTATTAACGACATAGAGGCATGTGAATACATTAATGTCATAGAGCAATTTGTGTGCAATAATGACAGAGAGCCTTTTGGAAGCATTGATTTTTGCATGAGTGTCAATCTTGAGATGTGCACGACAAATTAATGTAGATGTATTGATATTAATGACATATAGCCCTATGTGTACATTGATAACATAGAGTCTTGTGCGTGCATTAATGTCATAGAATTGTGTGCATGTATTATTGATATAGAACCTTGTGCATCCATGAAATTTTGCAAAATTGTCAATCTTGAATTATACACAACAATTTAATACAAATGTTTTAGTATTAATGACATATAATCTATTGTTTCCATTAATGACATATAACCTTACATGCGAATTAATGACATAGAACTTTGTGCGTGTATTAATGACATAGAGTCATGTGTGCAATCATTTTTGTATGATTATTTATCTTGAGTTGATTATAACTATTTGATGCAAATGTCTTGTTATTAATGATATGTTACTCTATCCGAAAGTATAAACAAAAATTGGTCAAAGAAATTTGATAGAACTTTCTTTAACAAATTTTTGTTTGGGACGGTGAGAGTTGTGCTCTATGTGTATATTAATAGCATAGAACATTGTGTATGCATTATTGACATATAACTTTGTGTGTGCATTGATTAAACACTTCATGTGGTCTTTACTATTTTGGTGAGCTTAGGTTAAGTGAAAATTAAAGTTTTGTTAATTAAGACTTGTATCTTTAAATTATCTACCATCAACATTTTATAATGTTAATTCTTATTAAACTTATTAATATTAATGTACAATCATAAATTTATTGGTTCAATATGTTTTTTGTCCTTCTAAATTTTCTTTTTTTTTTCTTCAAATAATGGTACCTCCAAAAAATTTTCATTAAAAAAACTAGTCTTTCACGTTAGATTGACTTGACATATGTTGATGTGGCACTACCATATGACACATTTTAATATTAGTAATTAATCTTTTAATTTTGTTTTAAATAATAAAACAGTTAAATGTTATATTATTGTTATTAGTTGAATGCTTCAGAAATTAAAATAAACCCAATTAACTAATGAAATGTCCTAAAAAGAAACAAATTAATTTTTTTTTTTAAGATCGCTACAAGATATAATGTCTGCAAATGAATTTTCAGTAACACCACATGCATTAAATGTAACTTCAACTAATCAACTTAATAAATGCACGACTAAGTATAGTTTTAATGTATGTAATAAATTGATATTGCCAATAATCAATGCACATAAAGTAATTTATGCCCCACACACTTATCAAAGTACAGGTGCATGAACATTTGATGGGCTCAATGCACACAAAGACATTCCATCAGAACTAACACATGCACACTTATCAAATTATCATGTGTTATGGTTATGGTGACAATTTTGACGGTGATAGTGGCAAATTTGGTGATGAGTGCAAAAAAAAAAGTTATTTAGAGCTTCAATAAATTTTCACGATAATGATCATTTAGAGGGCGGAGAATTTAGAATTGAAATAGAATAATATGGGGATTTTAATTAATATAATTTTTTTTTGTAAAAATAAATTCAGTGTTTAAAACGAAAAATTTTTATGGGAACTAAAAACAAAAGTTGAAATATTTAGAGGGACAAAAAAATTATTTAACCCTAAATTTATTACTCATGAAAGAAAAATAAAACAAAGGCATTCACTTTGTACAAACCATAATTCTAAATAGTACATTTTTTATGGAAACTAAATAGCCTAGTTTACAACATGAAAAATTAATTATAGTATTCTCTGACTATGAAAAGTATACAAAGTTTATGCTCATGGTGATTGTTTTGGCCGATTCAAAAACATTTTATCTTTCATTGCTTTTGGCTAAAAATCACATAAACTAAATTGATTTCATCTATCTCAATTGGTTCAGCATTTTGCGGTCACGCGTTATGTGATTACGATGACTTGTGTGCCCTTCATATGCTTATGATGAAAATTTGCAAAAAAAAATCTCCAAACCTTGATTTATAACATGTCAAAACAAAAAACAAATCAACAAAAACAAATGCATCCACCAACCATTTTTTTAATATTTCTATGACAATAAGTACAAAATTCCACCTAAATATTTGTTTACATGTTCGTGAATGGTTATTTTAAATAAGGATGAACCTCAAACAAAAGAATTGCTAACCACAAATTTATTTCTCAATTCCATACTAATAGAATGATAAAAACATGTTGAACAAAAAAATAAAATCGTAAATAAATAAATTGCAAGTCATAATATATAAAAATATGACCGTAAACATAAAGCATGCATGATACTGCATTCTCATGTGATCCAAATAGCTATCATCATTCTTCGTAGCATTCAAATCCATAGGCTTTGTGCATGTTAATCAATGTATCAATGTTAGCTTTATTTCTCATACAAGTATACAATTGAAGTATAAGTGTCGATAACAAACCTTTCAAGTTGGGAAGTGTTAGGGTTGTATCGTGGACGATGATATACGACATTTTGAAGATGAAAGAAATTGATAAATACTTTCTATGTCAACTCAAACACACACATGTATTTGTAAGTGGAGATGAACTTTGCAAGCAAGAACAAATTGTTGAAACTTACTGATATTTATAGAGAATTAATGTATACAATTGTATGCATTAAATAAGCTTGAATGAACAAATGATTGATTGAATGCTTGAAATGACATTGGAATACGAAAACATAAATAGAATGTAATTGTTGTAGTAGGAATTGAAAAGGAAGATGCAAGTACCAAGTAATTATGTATTAATTACTATTGGAGTTAAGTTGCTAAAGAATGATGGGCTATTATGGATCAGATTGGTGGCAATTTTAGAAGAAGTATTAGGGTTTTGGAGGTTTTACGATTGAAGACTTAATAGGATTTAAATTTAATAGAAATAGATGTTGGTCATGGTATTTTTGTAAAAAAAAAAAAAAATTTATTTAGTGGATGTTTACTTTCTAATACCGGAAAACTATGTCTTCTCATTCGCACCATGAAAATACATATTTATAAAATCATGTAATATCAATCACAAAAGACTTGAGGTGCTAGCTCAGAGGTAAGAGTTTATTTGTAACTTCAAGATACCGTATTTAAATCCTAAGAGACAATTGTAAAATGGTCATTAATATTAAAAAACAACAAAAGTCAAATGCATAAAATCACGTAAATAAATCAAATAATTTCATAAAACTACAAAACTATCTGTGAAAGAGTTATCAAATCAAACTAATTTTTGATCTTTTCATGTTTTACAAGCATACATATTAATAAAAAAAAAAAAAAAAAAAAACTTGTGTTTGAAATTTCAAGCCTACACGTACAAACTTGCATTTCACGCATGACAACATATTGGATAAGTATATATACTTTCATCATAAAGATACAGTGCAAACAGAAGCGTAAAATCCCAAATTTCGTAGTTGGGGTTTGTGATAGTTTTGGAAGAAAATTAACATTAAAGGAGAAATACATAATTTCATAACCTACCATTGTGATACCACATGAAAATTTTAGTTTTCAATTAAGAGTTTACATTCAAGAAAACTACTATAATTATAAAAACATTAAAATCTATGATTCCAACATAAAAATACATTAAAGGACACCTTTTATTTAATGATTGTATGATGATAGAAAGTAGAGACAATAATCCTCCAATACACAATCCATCTCTTTTTTGTTAGTTCTTTGTCAATCTTAATGACTATTAGCAGAGTAACCTTATAGAAAAGACAGAATCCTTTTTTGAATATTAATGATTAATAACTCTCATCATGTTACCATTATTTATAAAGGTTGTTCGCACTTCTTCATAATAACAATTTTTCATTTTATTTAATAAACTAATTTCTCAAGAATAATGATAATTAATTATGTTATTCTTACACACTAAAGAACATAAACATATAGCATAGCACAATGAGACAGAAAGAAGAAAAAAATGATGCCCAATATAATTCCAACTTAGAAATGCTCATTGGCCTTTGCCAATGTTCTTTATTCCACTCTAGCACCTATGCACAGGCCCCAAATTCATCCAAAAAAAGTTATCTCATGAACATAAATTCATAATGTAGACGTATAAATTAAGTTGTTGTGCATATAAATTCTCCTTAGATTAGAGCAACAACCATATATACCATATATTCAATTCCATGGCTTTTGCATTTGGCTTGAAGCGCATATATTCAATTCCTTAGATAACATATAACATGTCATCAAATGCATCGAAGCAGAGCATAGACGATATGAAGAAGTATTTTGTCAAAAACCATGAAAAAGGTAGAACAATTATAAAATTTCACGACTTGATGGAAATAATGGAGCAAGTTATAAATGACAAGAGTCAATTTTGGCTTTTTTATTAAGTTTTACACATGTTAAACTTTTAATTAATTTTTATTTTATTAGCCTTATATATGGTAAATACAAAACAAGTCTCATATATGTTTGTTAATAATGTTACAATATGACATCATTAGGCTTATATATCAATGTGGTCTTTAATGTTGTCCACTTGAGACTTATAGGAAGCTGTTGTTGATCCACCTTATGTTGCCTTTGCAGGGAGGCCATACCCTAAAGTTTGAGAATGTGCACAAGTGAGCTCTAAGGACTTTTCGGTTGAACCTATAACATCCATCGATTAACTCAAATTTAAGGCTCTTTGGCATTTTAGATTAGGATATGCATCAAACAAATGTACTCAGACTATGAGTATATGTTTTCCTTTTATTAATTCTGCTAAGCATGTTTGTGACATATGACATTTTGTTAAACAAAGAAAATTACAACATTGTGTTAGTAAAAGTACTGCTAGTTATGCTTTTGATTTGATCCATGTTGATATATGGGGTCCCTTTAACATTCAATCTCAGCATAAACATAGATATATTTTTATTACTCTTGATGATTGCACTAGATATCTATGAATTTTTTTTATGAAACACACATCTGAAACCAAACATCACCTTAGCAATTTTGTTAACACAATCTCCACTCAATTTAATGCTAAGTTGAAGTTGTTGCAAAGTGATAATAGACTTGAGTTCATTTGGCCTAATTTTTACTCATATAAAGGTATTATCCATCAAACAAGTTGTGTGGAGACTCCCAAATAAAATGGAAGAGTTGAAAGAAATCATCAACACATACTTGGAGTGGCTCATGCTCTCCTTTTTCCATCTAATCTCCCTAAAGATTTTTGGTGATATGCTATTACTCATGTTGTTTATATTATAAATAGAATTTATACTACTATGTTTTCTAACAAGTCTCCTTTTGAGGTTTTGCATGGATATTAACCTGATCTGAGTAACCTTAGAATTTTTAGATGCCTTTTATATGGTTCAACTCTTGTTTTTAATCGTTTGAAGTTTGATAATAAAGCTAGAAAATCCATTTTTCTGGGTTTCAAACCAGGAACAAAGGGTTTTGTGCTATATGACTTAGGTAATAAGGAAACTTATGTCTCAAGAAATGTCACTTTTGAGGATTGATATTCCCTAATAAAGCTGATTCTGGTCAATCTTCTAATGTTAATTGGGAGTGTGTTGAGACGTACCTGAAGGTGCAAACACGAGAAGGGGGGGTTGAATTGTCTTTGACTAACTTGAATACTTTTCCTTTTTTACACTTTTAAAACAAAACTTGATGTATGAATAAAAACAGAGTTAGCAGCGGATATAAAGTAAAAATAAAACACAGAATTTTTATACTGGTTCACCGTTAACGAGGCTACGTCCAGTCCCTTCACCTTGAAGGATTTCACTAATTCAAACCTTGAATTATAACAATAACACTGACCCTCCAAGTCAGTCTTCTCAAACAGTCTAACAATCCTAGACTCTTGAGGAATACAGCACCTTGACTTCCTAAGTCAAGTCTTCTCCTGCCAATCTGACAACCCCAGATTGTAGAAGGAATTACAACGCCTTGAATCTAATTGCCAAGTAATCTGCTACCCCTTCTGACTCCCTCAGATTGTAGACTCTACTTCAACAACTTAGATCTAACACAAGGGAAAGAAAATAACACGAGTGCTTGCTTCTGGAAAGCTGGAACTCACAATGAACCTCACTGAAAACTTGAGTGTTTGCTTTTGGAAGTGTATGACTCTTTTGTGATTTTCGATGCTAAGTATTCTGCCTTGAGCCTCCTTTTATAGATGCAGATTAGGGCCTCTTCCAAGCTTAATTTCGAGCTGAATCTTGCTGGATTCTCTTGCAAAAATATATTGACCAATTAGGCTTCATTTAAATAATAAACATATCTTTTTTTTAAGCTTTAGATTTTCTTTCAAAAATAACTGGCCAATCATGTCTTTTTTTTCTTCCCGCCAACAGCTCCTGAATTCCACAATACTTCACTTTATTTTTGTAACAAATCTTTTTAATACTTTGATCAAAATAAATTAAAATCTCCACCGTTAATCCTCATGATTAAATCTGGACCATACTAAGTGATCTGCTGTGATCCTCTGATTTCGGCCAACCTTGGACCACACTTTCTAACCTTCTGATCTTTTGATCTCGGCCATCCTGGTCTAGCAAACTGATCTGTTGTGATCCTATGATCTCGGCCACTGCTGGACCACACATTCTGACCTTCTGATTTCGGCCAACACAGGGCCATGGTCTGATCTTCTGATCTCGGCCAACACTGGGCCAAATACTTAAATCTGAACCATTGATCTGAAAATCTTCCCTCTGATTTGGACCAATTTTGGACTTGGTTTGGATTAAACTGAAATTAAATCTGGACAAATAATATTTCAGTCTAGACATTTTACCTTCTGTTTTGGATCAGTTCTGGATCAATTTTGGAGATCATTTCTTCTGGTCTGGACTTAGTTTCATACCTTGAACCATGCTATCTTCTGGTCTGGGTCAAATCTGGATTAATTACTTTGTTCTGGACCCATTAATTTACCCTCTGATTAAGTCTGGATCAAGTCTGGGTTGTTTATTATTTCACTGCCACGCCATCTTCTGGTCAGAATAACTTCTGGATTAAGTCTGACTTATGACTCCTACTGGTCTGGATCAAGTCTCCCTCTGGCAGGCTTCATTCTGGTCTGGTCCAGGTTTCCTTCTGACTTTGCTTCCTTTTGATCTGGGCCAGCAAAGATATCTTCTGGTGATGTTTTGACATCCTAGAGTATCTTCTGGTACGTTCAGGATTCAATCTCTGGAACACTTTGATCTTTTGCTTCTTATTACTTCAGCTTCTGGTGACATTTGATTTAATATTTCAAGGTTCAAAATAAGGTTACATGGAGTGCTTTTGTAAACATCAAAATCCTAAGTACTTAGAACCAACTTGGTTCCAACATGACCATCCTAATGGAAACAATAATCAAGTCCCAATCCATGTTATCAGCCTTGATGCCCAAGCAGACAATCATGGCTCATCAAACTTTGATCATGAGCCTAGTCCAGTCAGCTCCCCTGAGCCAAATTCAACACAAGCCCATGAGCCTCCTAAAGTCATTTCACCTGCAAAAGCCCTAATTTAGGGTAACATTTCTTCTCTTGCCTTAGCCCTCAACAATGGTAGTCCTAGAAGATCAACAAAGACATCTAATCCACCACCTTACCTAAACAATTATAATTGCAATATGTCTACAACATCAGCTACTCTCTATCCAATTTCCAATTTTATTTCTTATACTAATCTCTCAACTATGCAGAAAATTTTTAGTTTATCCTTATCAATGGAAATTCAGCCTCAATAATGTGATGAGGCCCTAAAGAGCCAAAATTGGAGGAAGGCAATGATAGAGGAATTACAAGCATTTCAAAACAAAAATACTTGGAAGATTGTTGATTTACTAGTTGGAGTCAAGCCCATAGGAAGTAAATGGTGTTTAGAATAAAAAGAAAGTAGGATGAAACTATTGACAAATACAAGGCAAGGTTGGTTCCAAAAGGATACAATCAAAGGGAATGACTTGACTGTAATGACACTTTCAACCCAATTACCAAAATCACCACAATCAGGGTTCTACTATCCCTTGCATCAATTCACAACTAGCATCTACATCAATTGGATATCAACAATGCATTTTACATGGAGACCTCACAGAAGATGTTTACATGAGCATACCATTTAGGACAGAAAATAGCTACAAACCAAATCAGGTTTGCAAGGTTGTAAAATCACTATATGGACTAAAGCAAGCAACCAGGCAATGGCATGCAAAGCTTTTCTCAACTCTCAAATTAATTGTTACAAACAGGCAGCCTCCGATTACTCATTATTCATCAAGCATAAGGAGCAAAACTTCAAGCACTGGCCATCTATGTGGATGGCATGTTATTAGTAGGAAACCATCTAGAGGAGTTCAACATTGTTAAAATTGTCTTACACATATCTTTTGGCATCAAGGATATTGGTCAATTGAAGTATTTCCTAGGGTTGGACGTGGCTCAATCCAGAAGAGGGATATCCATTTGTCAAAGAAAATATTGTATGGATCTTCTTACAGATACATGCTTTAGTGACAGCAAACCAATATCGTCTCATATGGACTTCAATCTTAGGTTAGAGCAAATTGATGGATCTGAGCCAACAGATGAAACTAGTTATAGAACACTCATCGGAAGATTGCTTTACCTCAACACAACAAGATCATATATAACATTTGCAATACAACAACTTAGCCAATATATGAGCAAACCAACCATGATTCATCACCAAGCAACAATAAGGGTACTTAGATATCTCAAACAAGCACCAAGTTAGGGATTGTTCTTTCCTAAAAAAAGAGAAGTTCAACTAAGTGGTTTTAGTGATGTTGATTAGGGAACATGCAAGGATACTCAAAAATCAATATCGGGATATTTTTTATTTATTGGAAATTCACTTGTCAGCTAGAAATTAAAGAAGCAAACAATTGTGGCAAAGTCATCAACTAAAGCAGAATATAGGGCCCTAGCAATAACAACATGTGAAGCTAATCCACTTCATGAGAGAACCAAACATCTAGACATTGTTTGTCATATTATTAGAGAGAAAGCCAACCATGAAGCTACTCCATGTCTCCAGCATTGACCAAATTGCATATTTCTTCACCAAAGGTCTTTATCCAAGTCATTTTTCCAATTTCAAGTCCCAGCTTGGTCTGATATCTATCTATCACCCTTCAGCTTGTGGGGGACTATTAGAACCAAATATCAATCTTAGATGATTTGTAGTTACTTGACTAGCAAGCAACAATTTTATATTTGGTTTACTTTGCATTACCGTAAAATCCTCATTATGTATTAGGGAGTTTCATTTAGGATTATATTTGTTAATTTTGTTTAGTTACAAGTTGTTAGATTTCTTAGTTATGAGCTATCTAACTCAAATGGTCATCTCCTAGTGCCTATATATAGCGGCTGATACATGAACAGAAGAATATAATCTTTCATCATTTTTCATTCAATCAATATGAGGTTTATTCAGATAAATTCAATCTTCATTATACCATCTATTAATTTGGAGTGGAAACACCTCAATTTCGAGCCACAGCTACATATTGTTATATATTTTTCTTTTTCATAATAATATAATGTAGTAATATGAGTTGATCCTAATTCCCTAAATAATTTCAATTTTAAACCAATGTTTTGAGTTCCCACAAGCTACACTACAATAAAATTCCTTGGCTTAATTAGTCATATAAATCCACTTGTCAAAATAGTCATTTATGGATATTACATTAATGAAAACTAACACATTCAACATTTTCAATTTTCTAAAAATGAAAAGGCTCTCTAGATCAAAACCCACTAACAGCAATGCCTATGTTTGCCTATAGAGAGCACCATTATTGTGTTGGTGACGATTCATTCCATTAAGGGACAGTTGTACAACTTTCATTAGTTGTATCATATGAATATTCTATTAACATTGATAGCCATATAATATCTTTCCTTTCTTGTAAATAATTGAGTTAATTAGGATTTAATTAGCTTCGTGATTTACTTGTACTCCCTAGACTATTTATACCATATTGTATTATGTACAAAATTAATGAGAAATGCAACATTTTCACATGGTATCAGAGCTACAGTTCTGATCAAGAAAAAATTTAGGGTTTTCTCATGGAAGGAAAACATAACAACCCAAGCATCCTAGATGTTGACCCTAAGGCAACAGCTACCAGAAACACCACCAGTCACCATGAAACAATTATCATTACTAGCTACAAACTCAATGGATAGAACTACACACAATGGTCCAAATTTGTCCTCATCTACCTCAAAGGAAAAGAAAACGAAGTCTACATCACTGGCGAGGCTAAGCATCCAAAAAACATTGATCCAAGCCATGCGAAATGGAAATTTGAAAACAATCTTGTTATGTCATGCTTTCTCAAGTCCATGACTAATGAGTTTGGTGAAAATTTCATGTATTATGACACTGCTACAGAAATACGGAAGGCAACCAAGGAGACCTATTCAAGTGTGGACAACACCTCAGCCATATTTGAGATTAAAAGTCTCTTAAACAATCTTCGACAAGGAGATTCTCTGGTCACTGAGTACTATCATAAGCTCACAAAATGATAGTAGGAACCTGACATATATGCAGACATATTGTGGAATTGCACAAATGATGACAACATCTACAAAAAACTGGTTGAGAAGAACAAAATATTTTAATTCCTATTGGGACTGAATAAAAATTTGGATGAAGTGAGAGGGACAGTTCTTGAAACTAAACCTCTCCGTAGCATTCTTGAAGCATTTGCATAAGTGAGAAAGGAAGAAAGTAGAAGGAAGCTCATGTTGGGAAGTCAACGTGCAAGTTCAAACATTGAAGGTTCTGCACTTGCAGTAAGAGGTCCACCAAAGAAAGGTAGAGGATGGTGCGATGACTGCAAGCGACTTGGATATACGAGGGAAACATGTTGGGTGCTTCATGGGAAACCTACGGATCTGAAACCATGATTCAAGGATGCATAAGCATATGATGTTGCTGTTGATGAAAGTAATTCCATAAACATTGCAGATGCCATCCTTTTCAACCAATAACATGTAGAGATGTTGCAGAAAATGATGCAACAAGCACTGCAAAACATTATTACCTCTACTTCCACAACTACTCTTGCCCAAAAAGGTAATTTTTCTGCTGTCCTACATGTAAATCACCAGAAAACAAACTCTTGAATTGTTGATTTTGGTGCCTCAGATCACATAACTGGGGACATTAATGTATTTAGCAAACACATTCCATGTCAAGATGGATCTTTTGTCCGTATATGATATGGTACCACCTCCCAGATGGCTAGTAAAGGTTCAATGGTTATCTCTAAAGATATTACTCTTCCCTATCTGTAAATTACCCCAAAATTTAGGATGTGTTGCTAAGTTTTTTTACCATATTTGTGTGAATATTAAGATATGAATCTGGGGAAGATGGTTAGCAATGTTGAGTAGAGTGCATGCCTTTACTTCCTTAGATTTGAAGACCAAAATAAGAGATCCTACAAAGTTGCCCTTATGCGTTCAAAAAAGAATGACAATGATGTAATGTTATGGCATTATTGCCTAGGACACCCAAATTTTATGTATTTGAAAAAAAATGTTTTCATCCTTATTTAATAAAGGTTATGGTTCTTTGAAATGTGAAGTGTACAAACTAGCCAAACACACCAAATCCCATTACTCGATAAAACCTTATAAGCCGTCTAAACCTTTCAAACTCATTCATAGTGATATGTGGGGATCTTCAAAAGTGAGCAATTTTACCGGATCAAGGTGGTTTGTCACTTTTATTGACGACCATACAAGAGTCGCTTGGGTGTTCCTCATGAAAGAAAAATCAGAATTTGGGAGTATATTTGAGAACTCCCATAAAATGGTCCAAACCCAATTTCAAAGCAACATTCAAGTACTAAGAACTAATAATAGAGGGGAGTACTTCCACCACACCCTTGGTAGTTACCTTACCAAAAATGGAATTATACACCAAACATCTTGCATATACTCTCCACAAAATGAGACAACATTGAGGAAAAATAGGCATCTATTGGAGTCACTTGAGCCCTCATGTTGTCCATGAAGGTACCTAACCATTTTTGGGGAGATGCAATCCTCTCTTCATCTTACCTAATAAATAGAATTCTCTCCAGAACACTCAACCTAAACACATCACACCAAACCCTTTTGTCCGTTTATCCTTCGACCAAACTCCTCGCAAATCTTCCAACAATGATTTTTGGATGTACTACCTTTGTACATGACCAAAAGCCTAACCTCAATAAGTTGGATCCAGAAGCCATACAGTGTATCTTCTTGGGATACTCTCCTACCAAGAAAGGATACAAATACTACTGCCTATAAAAAGACGAATCCATCACATTATGGATGTTACCTTTTTTGAAGACAACTTTTTATCCCAAAGTTATCAATCAAGGGGAGAAAGTTACAATTAATGAACACCAACCTTGGGAAATTACAATACCAAAATATGTCTCAATGAACCTATCTTAACCAGCCCATCAGAACTTGTCCAAATCCCATTAGAATTTTTCCAAATCACTAAAAACCCAAAATCAGTCCTAATAATTGTTGAAATCTAAACTGCACCAGAAAACAACCATTGTTGAGGTTACCAAGCCAACAAATGGAGAACAAAAAATTGGCCTAAAATGAAAACCAAATGGAGGAAAAGAACTTCAAGTAAATATAAGGAAGAAGAACAAGTAGCAAACTCTTGAGGAAGTAGAAGCATGCACTCTTTCAAAGCAGAACCAAGACTCTGCCCATCATTCAGATCCTGGACCTACACATAAAGGTAAGAAATTATGCATGAACTCTTTGTCTAATTTATCTTATAATGCCACTAATGACTAGGACTTAGACTTACCTATTGCTGTGAGAAATGGAGTAAGGTCTTGTACCAAACATCCAATTGCAAACCATGTTTCTAGGGAAAAATTATCGCAGGGGTACTAGAACTTCATTAGCTATGGATAGCATTGACATTCCTCAAAACTTCCATGAAGTTGTCCTAGTTTAAAAATGGAAGGCTCCTGTAATGAAAGAAATCAAGGTAGTTGAAAAGAAGGGTACATGGCAACTCTACCACTTGTTGGATCTTCTGTTGGGGGTATGCTGCAAATCTTAAACAAGAAGAATATGAAATTGATGACGATGAAAGTTGTAGAAATAAATTCCAAAGTGTGCATATCACACTAAGCTTTAGGTTCAATTCGCCCCCACCAATCTATGTATATTTTATGCAAATGGGTTAACCAACGAATCCCCTTCAAGATACTTTGGAATCCTTGAAGTGAATTGCACATTCACATCAAGCCTATCCATCAATGATAATTTACAGAATAAATGACTCAGAAATATTTACTCTCGTGCACTAGAGAAAAGAAGAAATGACTCATAAATATTTTTAACAGAAATTTGACTCATGTAACACAAAAATTGTTTTCTACTTTATGGCTCTAAAGTGTCTCTATTTATAGAGAAATTCATACCAATTGGTGAAAGAAAACAACTATTGAAAAAGTTTGTAACCTTTGGTAACTTAACATATGTGTTGGTTTGATGGCTAACATATGTATTAAACTCAAGTGATATATTAAGTTATTTAACTTTGCTACATTACTATAGCTATTAGATAACTCCAAATATATTTTGGAAATTCCCCTCACAATCCCCCACCATTTTTTGAAATATATCTAAATCTATTTTTCTGGAAATTTCATGGTTTCAGATAAAGGTATCTTACAATTTGAACCATTACTTAGTAAATTATGTTTTCACTCATCCCCGAATAGATTGGTAGACAAACTTTGAACCAACAATTCATTAGAATAAGTGTGTATAACTCACACATGAAATCTCGGTTCCATTGATCTAATTATAAATATGACAGATTTGATAAGGCCTTGTGTATTATATCCTTTTCATGAGAATTTAAGAATCAAGCCCTTGAACTATATGAAGTGGCCCGCTTCATACTCATATAAGTGGACTATATTATAAATGCACCCACAATTATATATTCCAACAAATATATGATATATGTCTATTAAGAGGAAACGTCACCCTACCACATTAATTCTTATGGTTCAAGTACTTTTACCCGTTGAGAAGTATCTATTGTCAAGTACTTCAATCACTCTAATAGTGTACTTTTATCATTGAACTCAAGACTTGATGTTACTCAAGTGTGAGTTGATTGTTTCCACCATTGGTGATTATTTTGATATGAGCTTCTATCACATCCCTAATGATGTCTTCAATGACTTCAATATCATATCCTTGTCAACTCTTTCATCAAAGAATTGCAAGATTCCTTTCAACTTTAATAAACTTTGAATATGCATTCATCCGCATAGCTTTACCTTTTATATATTCTTGATAGTGTTGACCAACTATAATCAAACCATGACACTTTTGTCATTTAATCTCTTCACATTGTATCACATACAGTTAATAAGCATCTCAATTATGACATACATAAACTTTTATGTCATTCTACCTTTTACTATATTTAATAAGTATTTCAATTATTACATACATAAATTTTTATGTCATTCTACCTTTTACTATATTTAATAAGCATCTCAATTTAAACTTCTAATTCTCTTTTCAATATATCAAAGTCCAAGATATATTACATTGAATGCATTAAATATTGCCACAAGCTAACAAAACATGATCATAAAAATTTCTCATAATAGAATATCATAATGTGGGTCCGAACATGTAAGTCATTTACTCCTTGACAAATAAGAATTCATTTCATTTCTATTAAAGAAACCATTTCTTCATAGTTATATTATAACTAATACATACATCATAAATTCTATTTGTTAATTCAAGTTTCATATATAAATGTGTTCTATAGTAAATCCAAATAAGTATCACAATAGAAAATAAACAATGAATAAAATCAATAAGATTTTCTATTAGTTTCTTCCATGAACATTTGTCAACTTACAATAATTCAAAATAAATTCAAATCATTTCCAATATCGATCAAAGTAAGCAAGAAACAATTACTTTCATACTATTATGCACATATACTATGAGATTATCCATTCTAAATAAAAATAAAACTTACACTACTTGATATTTATGAAAGTTACTTACACTACTTTTATAATAAACTAGTACACAAGCATGCATCAAAAGTCAAACATATGAATGCTAATAAAATCACATACTTGTTAGTATCAAAACATGAACTCGTTGTAGTATTGCAATTATGAGTATTTCATAAAATCATAGAAATTTAGAACCATATAAACATTATGATCTACGACCATAGTAATTAACATCTACGCCAATTTTGTTTCCAAAATTAAAAGGTTCAATATATTTAAAGCATATTGTCATTCCAATTTTTGCATTTTTTGCTGTCAACAATTTCAAAATATAAGATTTGAAACCAAAATATCAGCCATACAATACCACTAATAAAAATCAAGACATAAACTGATTTTCAAAATCCAAACAAACAAAATTCATGCATATACAAACCAAAATAAAATTATCATCAATTATATATGCTAGCAAGTTGGCAACAAGGCATGCAATCCAGACAAATATATTATCTTTAACTTAATATATGAATATCAAACATATCATATATTAATATAAATTTATTATGTACCTTTCACCATAGTCATAAATATGTAACTGTTCATCTACTTTAAAGAAGCAGTGATCGTTCAAAAATAAATTAAAACCAAAATCGAACATAAGGATTGTTGTATCTTCTATTGGAGGTATGATGCAAATCTTAAATAAGAAGAAGACGAAATTGACGACGATGAAAGTTGCACAAATAAATTCAAAAGTGTGTGTATCACACTAAGCTTTAGGTTCGATTCGCCCCCACCAATTTATGTATATTAGATGCAAACGGGTTAACCGACGAATCCCCATCAGGATAGTTTGGAATCCTTGAAGTGAATTGCAGATTCACATCAAGCCTTTCGAATAATGATAATTTACAGAATAAAGTTACTTCATTTACTCTCGTGCACTAGAGAAAAGAAGAAATGACTAAAAAAACATTTTTGATAGAAATTTGACTCATGTAACATGAAAATTGTATTTTACTTTTTGTCTCTAAAGTTTCTCTATTTATAGAGAAACTCATACCAATTGGTGAAAGAAAAAACTCTTGAAAAAGTTTGTAACCCTTGGTAACTTAACAGATGCATTGGTTTGATGGCTAATAGATGCATGTAACCCAAGCGTTGCAACCACTTGACCAAGTGATACATTAAGTTATTTAACTTTGCTACATTAATATAGCTATTAGAGAACTCCAAATATATTTTGGGAATTCCCCTTACACCACCTACTAGAGGGGAATAAGGCACTTGGATGCAAGTGGATATTCTCTGTAAAATTCAATGTAGATGGAAATGTAAACATGTAAAAAGCTCAAGCAATCTCCTCGGGCTTGGTTTGATAGGTTTTCACGAGTGGTTAGGATGTATGGCTTCTCCAAATGTCAAACTGACCAGACAATGTTCTTAAAGCATTCAAAGGAAGGCAAGTTAACCATCTTCATTGTCTAGAAAGATGACATCATTATTACAAGTGATGATAATGAAGGTGCAAACACGAGAAGGGGGGTTGAATTGTGTTTGACTAACTTGAATACTTTTTAGTTTTAAAACAAAACTTGTTATGTATGAATTAAAACAGAGTTAGCAGCAGATATAAAGTAAATAAAAACTCAGAATTTTATATTGGTTCACCATTAACTAGGCTATGTCCAGTCCCTTCACTTTGAAGGATTTCACTAATTCAAAAACCTTGAATTACAAAGTACCACTGACCCTCCAAGTCAGTCTTCTCAAAAAGTCTAACAACCCTAGACTTTGGGGGAAAAAAACCTTGAATCTAATTGCTAAGTAATCTGCTACTCCTTCTGACTCCTCAGATTGTAGACTCTACTTCAACAACTTAGACCTAACACAAAGGAAAGAAAAACTTAGAGTATTTGCTTCTGGAAAGCGGATACTCACAATTGACCTCACTGAAAAGTCAAGTATTTTGCTTTTGGAAGTGTATGACTTCAAGTATTTACGATACAAAGTCTTCTGCCTTAAGTCTCTATTTATAGTTGAACTTTAGGACTTCACTGATGTTTTACTTCTGGAGTGTATTTTCATTAATCTGTTTTGAGAATATTCTGGAGTAGTTTGCTCAGATTCTATTTTGAGTCTTTTTCTCACTGATGCTTTACTTCTGGAGTGTATTTAGATTAATCTGTTTTGAGAATTTTGCTCTGCTTCTGTTTTGAGCATGCTTTTAGCTAGATTCTGTTTCTCGAGTCTTTTGCTCCAATTCTGTTTTGAGCATTCTTCTCAAATTCTGTTTTAAGCATATTTTTAGCTAGATTCTGTTTCGAGTCTTTTGCTCCAATTCTGTTTTGAGCAATTTTCTCTAACATATTCCTCTAACAGATTCCTCTTATGATCATCCTCTAGTGATGTCATCCTCTGATTTCTGCTTCAGGTGACGTCATCTTCTGGTGACATCCTTTGGTGACTCATCCTCTGATTTCTGCTTCTGGTGACGTCATCTTCTGATGACATCCTCTGATTTCTGCTTCTGGTATCATCATCCTCTGATATATTCTTCTTTGATGATATCCTCTGAAGGTGTATCCTCTGGTACCTTCTGGATGCATTATCTGACCTAACCTTCTGGTGACATTTCTATCCTCTAGTTGCTTCCTCTGGATGTCTCTTCTGGTGGTGTCATCTTCTGCCTCTGGTGACATTTTATATAATAATTCTAAGTACAAAATAAGATTACATGGAGTGCTTTTGTAAACATCAAAATCCTAAGTACTTAGAACCAACTTGGTTCCAAAATCTCCCCCTTTTTGATGATGACAAAACCTTAACTTATTTTGTTAGCTTATAATTTATTTAAAAAGAATTTGAAAAACTTGAAATACTCCCCCTCAGACAAATCTCTCCCCCTAAGTCTAATAATGAATTTTTCCTCTCCTTTTCAACTCCTTCTTAAATCACTCTTTCTTTTCTTTTCTCTCTTCACATTGCCTCTCCTTTTCAACTCTTTCTCTTTTCACTCTTTCTTTTTCTCTCTTTATTTTTCTCTCTCCTTGTTTCCTCTACTTTTCAACTCCTTTTCTTTTCATCTATTTCTTTTTCACTCCTCCTTTCTTTTTATCTCTCATTTTCTACTTATTTCTCCTTTTTCTCTTTCTCTCTCTCTCCACCTTTTTGTCATCAGCCAAAAAGAGGTCAGATTGTTTTTGTATTTTTGTTTTTCTCTTTAAAAAGTACATAAAGTAAAATTACAAGAAAATTAAAAACTTCTACGATGACTACTTGAGCTAGTCAGATATGGAGATAATGTTGAGATGCTTCTTGATGAACTCGAACCTATCTTCAGGTAATGCTTTGGTGAAGATATCAGCCTATTGATGATTAGTGTCCACAAACTGGATGCTTAAAGTCCCTTTTTGAACATGGTCCCTAATGAAATGGTGTTTTATTTCAATGTTTTTGGCTCTAGAGTGTAAGATAGGGTTCTTGGTTAGGTTTATGGCTGAAGTTTTATCACAGAACAAAGGGATATTGGTTTCAAAGATATTGTAATCTTCAAGTTGATGTTTCATCCAGATTAACTGTGAGTTGCATCTTGTTGCTGATATATACTCAACTTCAATTGTTGACTGTATCCTTGAGCTACAAGTCTCGCTTTGTTCCTTACCACTTCACTTTTTTCATTGAGTTTATTCCTGAACACCCACTTGGTTCCAATAATGTTTTTGTTTGGTCTGGATACCAGATCCCAAACATCATCCTTTGAAATACATTCAGCTCTTCTTGCATTGCATGTATCCAACCTTCCTCTGCCAAAGCTACATCAACATTGCTCAGTTCAATTATTGAGAGTAAACCAAATAGACTAGCTTCTCTACTTGATGATCTGGTCTTCAATGGTTCTGCTGCATTGCTAATAATGAGAGTTTCTGGATGTAAAGACTTGTACTTCCATCCATTCTTTCCCTCTGACTTGTCTTCAGAGTCACCATGTTCTTCTTCCTTGCTTTCATCTTCCTTGATTTTTAAGATCAAGCTTCTTGTGATCACATTAAACATAAATATCAAACAATAATAGTATCTACAGCAAGATGTAACCTCTATGTCAACAGTTTTAGTTTTACTCTGAAAATCCTCTTGTTTTTTATTTTCAGATTCTGAATCTGTATGTTCTGTGATTAGATGGTTTGGATGAAGGGATTTGAATTCCCTTCCTGGTTTGTAGTCTTGATGAATTTTATTGGAGTGTTTGAAGAACTCTCCTGATTCTGATTTTTCTCTTTCTGCTGATATATCAGGTTCCTCCGATAATTCTGGAACTGATGATAATTTTGATTCTTCTGGTTCTGGAACTGATGGTAATTCTGATTCTTCTGGTAGTTCCTGGTTTGTTGATATGAGTGATTTCTCTGTCTGTTCTGATTTGTGTGATTTCTTTGATATTTCATGTTCCTCCTATGATTATGGTTCTGGTTCTGATAGGTATTGTGTTGACCAATTCTTCTTCTACCAGAGTCAATTGGCTTCTGTTTGGTAGATGTTGGAACATAGACCTTCTTCTGCTTGTGCATTGCCAACATCCATTATCCAGGCACCATTGTTGGTGTCTCCTTCTGGTTGCTCAGAATATCTGCAACATAGACAATTTGATCTTTTGGTACCCATAACTGATTGGGACCAGGTTTGTTAGTTTTAATAGCTCTCTAATCTTGTTCAGATTTTACCATTGGACAAGATGATTTAGAGTGACCTTCCTTAGCACAAACAATGCATAAAACATCAGAATGAACAGTTTTAGTTTCAGAAATAGTTTCTATAAAACCAAGACCTCTCTTTCCAATGTTACTGTTTCCATAAATCATAGATGCATATTTACTTCTTTCCATTCCATTAGAAATAAAGTTTTGAAAAAATTGCTCATGCATATTAGATTCACAAACAGTTTTGGAAGTGGAACAAATATTACTTTTGAGAGTTTGGTTTTCATATTTGAGTTTTGCAACTTCAGTTTTGAAATCCTTGTTTTTAGTTGCATACTCAGAATTTTGATTCTTTAATACTTGGACTTCCTTGGTCAGATTTTTCTTATCTTCCCTAAGAGTTTTCAGTTTTAAAGACATCTTATTGTTTGCATTTAAAAAATCTTTTAAAACATCAATTAATTCAGATTTAGTGAGATCAGAAAATACCTTATTGTCTTCATCTTCTGAATCTGTTCCAGAGCCTAAGCTGTATCCAGAACTTGAGTTGGTATGAGCCATCAAAGCCAGAATTGCTTCCTCTGATGTGCTTCCAAACTTTGAATGACTGCTTTGATCATTCCTCTGATGTGCTTCCTCTGATGTGCTTCCAAACTCTGAATGACTGCTTTGATCATTCTTCCTTCTACCTGTTTTCCTTCCTGAAAGTGTGCCTTTATAAAGTCCAGAGGCAGACCTGATGTGTGCCATCATTGCTGTTTCTACCTCTTCTTCATCAGACGATTCTTCTTCTGATTCTGATGCATCCCAGGCTGCCATCAGACCCTT
The DNA here is from genome assembly GCA_037974295.1 of Cicer cuneatum. NCBI lineage: Eukaryota > Viridiplantae > Streptophyta > Magnoliopsida > Fabales > Fabaceae > Cicer > Cicer cuneatum. Next base: position 37,612,264 of record JBBPBO010000005.1, on the reverse strand, counting down.
CTTTTCGAATCTGGAACTCTTCTTGTGTTGTTTGCCTTTTTCCAGTTTTGGACATTCTGACTTGATATGTCTAGGTTCATTGCATCCATAACAAATGATGCTCTTCTTGTCAGATTCTTCCTTTCCTTTGTTATTATGTTTCTTCTTAGAGCCTCTCCTATTCCTGTTTTTCCAGATCTTAACCATCTGTTTGGTTAAGTAAGTCATATCATCACAGTCACTGTCACTATCCTTTGATTCTGGTGTTGCCTTTGCAGCTTTCTTCTGTTTTGACTTCAGGGCCAGATTCTTTTTCTTCTTTGGTTCATCTGCTTCTAGTTCTATTTCATGAGACTTGAGTGAGCTGATCAGATCTTCAAGTCTTAAGTTATTCAGATCTCTGGCTTGCTGAACTGTAGTAACCATTGGTCTCCACTTGGTTGGTAAGCTTCTTAGAATCTTCTTGACATGATATGCTGTTGTGTAGTTTGTCGCGTCCGGTTTGTACCCTAATTTTTGCCTAGGTTGCCCTTTCAGGTTTTCAACCTAGCGAGTATTTTTTTTTGTTATTTGTACCCTAATTTTTGCCTAGGTTGCCCTTTTAGGTTTTCAACCTAGCGGATATTTTATTCAAGTGTAATACTTTTTTTTTAACAACGTTGAGTTTACAGGGAGGACTAAATCTTTTCCATCCATATTCATAAGGATCAAAGCTCCACCTGAGAAAGCCTTCTTTATGACATATGGGCCCTCATAGTTGGGGGTCCATTTCCCATGATAATCCTTCTGAATGGGTAAGATCTTTTTTAACACCAAGTCTCCTTCCCAGAATTCTCGAGGACGCACTTTTTTCTCGTACGCTCTTTTTAGTCTTTTCTAGTATAATTGTCCATGGCATAAGGCCGCCAACCTTTTTTCTTCAATTAAATTCAATTGATCAAAACGGGTTTGCACCCATTCCGACTCCTCTAGTTTGGCTTCCATTAATGCTCTTAACGAACGATTTCTACTTCAATGGGTAGCACAACCTCCATCCCATATACTAGGGAAAAAGGGGTTGCCCAAGTTGAAGAGTGTATCGAAGTACGATACCCGTGTAGTGCAAACGGCAACATCTCATGCCAATCTTTGTATGTTACAACCATTTTTGAATAATTTTTTTGTTTTTATGTGCTGCTTCAACTGCACCATTCATTTTCGGTCTATACAAGGATGAATTGTGGTGTTGAATTTTAAAGGTGGCACACAATTCATCCATCATTTGGTTATTCAGATTTGTGGCATTGTCAATAATGATCTTGGTTGGTAGGTCGTAACGGCGTATTAACTCCCTTTTTATGAATTTGACCACCACATTTTTTGTTACGTTGGCGTACGAAGTGGCCTATACCCATTCGGTAAAGTAATCGATTGCCACCAAGATGAAGCGATGTCCATTTGATGCTTTTGGGAAGATACTCTTTATTTATAAAATATTGTTTGATGTCGCGATACCAAGGTTTCCCATTAATTTCTTCAGCCATTACGTGACAATAGGCAGCATGATCCCGACTCTCCATTTTAATGGATGAGATTTCATCATTTCAACTTATTTGGAATATCGAGGATACAGTAGCCAAAGCATCAGTCAGTTGATTGTTTTCTCGAGGGACACGATGAAAGGTGATTTTGTCAAATTGTGAAGACAATACGTAGGTAAAATAAAGTGTTAACTTCTTATATTGGGTTTCCGATTATTGGTTAAGTTGATTAATGACTAAGGCGGAATCTCCATATACTTCTAGTACGTTTGCTTTTGATTCCAAAGCTGCCAAAATTCCCAAGGCACAAGCTTTATATTCTGTCATGTTATTGGTACAATCAAAACATTGACACGTTGTGATATATATGAACTGCTTTTTTTGGGAGATATTAAGAAAACCTCAATCCCATGTCCTATTAGGTTTGAGGCCCCGTCGAACAATAGGGTCCATTTTCCATTATCTCATTGTTCAGACAAAACCACGATGTTTTCATCCAGAAATTCACATTGCATTGACTGATAATCATCCACCCTTTGATGTCTTTCTTAGTGACATAGGTATTATCATATTTTGATAACATCACCTGCCAACTAGAAATTTTCCTTGTGAGAGCAGATTTTTTCGAAAATGTACCTCATCGAATCCATCTTGGATATCAAGCAAGTCGTATGGAAAAGCATGCATTGCCTCAAGCGATGGGTCGCCTAGGATAAAGCACAACAAGTTCGTTCTAACATTGTATATATGTATATTTTTTGCTCAAATAGTAAATGGCATGCTCATTCTTTCCTGTTTCATCGTGATGCCCCAACACGCATCCCATGGACCCGTTGAGGACTGGAAGATACATGATCAAGGGTCGGCCTGGAATTGGGGGGACTAGAATTGGAGGCTTCTACAAATATTGTCGAATTTTCTCAAATGCGTTTTGACATTCTTCATTCCACATAACTGTTTGATTTTTCCGTAAAAGTTTAAAGATCAGTTCGCAAGTGACGGTTAGTTGTGATATAAATCTTGAAATATAATTTAGTTTCCCAAAAAAACCGTGAACTTCTCTTTCTGTACTTGGGGGAGGCATTTCTGAAATGGCCTGAACCTTATCGAGGTCGATCTCTATTCTTTTTTACCTAACTACAAGTCCCATTAGTTTGTCCAACCTCATGTCGAAAGTGCACTTGTAGGGATTAAGTTTAGCTTAAACTTTCTAGGTCTTTTGAAGAGTTTCTTTAGATTCATAACATGTTTTTCTTCTATTTGTGACTTAGCAATCATGTCATCTACATAAACTTCTACCACTTTATGTATTATGATCATGGAACAAGGTTACCATAGCTCTTTGGTAGGTCGCCCTGGCATTCTTCAGACCAAAAATGAAATTCGTTCTTTCCATAACTTTGGCTGCCATCTTAATTTGATTATACCCAAAGAAACCATTCATAAAAGAGAAGAGCGAATGACTGATCGTATTGTCAACCAGAATATCAATGTGAGATAATAGGAAATCATCTTGGCTTTTAAATCTGGGGGTGTGGGTCAATTATCCCGACTTTAAATTAGAGTGTACGGGTCAATCATCCCGTCTTTTAAATTAGAGGGTGCGGGTTAGTAGTCCTAATTTTAAATTTATACACTATTGAAAATATGAAATGTCATGAATGCATTTGATGAATGAACATTTTCCTTCATTTTCATATTTTTTTTCATTTTCTCAATCAATTTTTTTTTCACCTCCTTACAAACATGGTCCTTGGATTCATGGATGAAATATCTGCACCACTTTGAATACATAGTGGTGATTGTCTTTTTGATCTTTAAAGAGATTTTTGTAACATCTTTGACTTGATCTCCAGTTGCCATTGCCATATATGTAAAGACATCATACTAGTTTTGGCCTCTTGACCCTCACATATTTTGTGTCTCAACATATGATTATCATAAAAAATGCATTTTGACAAAAGGATTTACAACATAAGAAATTAGTGAAGCAAGGTTTAGAATATGATATTTAGTGAGAAAATCTATGGTACAAAAAAAGAAGGATTCATAGAAAGAAAAGAAGATAAAGTGATCTCGTATGGGTAAACGGCCCAATTTGTTAGTAGTATTTCATAAAAGAAGTGTGTTAATAACTCATGTCATAATTTTAATCACGTTTTTAATCCACTTTGGAGGATATGATTTTCCCTAATTTATCTTCACAACCTTTCAGAATATATTCTGCTTCAACTTTGATCTGCGTAAACCATATTATTTGCTCATTTTCTTTTATTCTCAAGCTAGTGAACGTCTTCATTTTTTTTGTGGCCTTAATTTTTGCCTAGGTCGCCCTTCTGGGTTTATTACCCAACAGGTCTTCATTCATTTTTGCCTAGGTCCCCCCTTTGAGTTTTTGATCTAGAAGGTCTTTATTTGACTTTGTATCCTAACGGGTATTTATTTTTATTTTTTTTGTACCCTAATTTTTGCCTAGGTTGTCCTTTTAGGTTTTCAACCTAGCGGGTATTTATTATTATTATTTTATTTTTGTATACCCTAATTTTTGCTTAGGTCGTCCTTTTGGATTTTCAACCTAGCTGGTCTTCATTTAGATGTAACACTTTTTGAAGCATCAATGGGTGCAAGTAGTGATAAGTCTTCTCGATCCATATTGGTGTGCATCAAAACTACACTTGAATGTATTTTTCTTTTATGGTATTGGGGCTCATATAGTTGGGAGTCCACTTGTCATGCTAGTCCTTTTAGATATGTAAAATCTTCTTGAGCGCTAATTCTTTCTTTTAAAAGCTCTGAAATTCATATGTTATTCTTTTAAGATCTTTTGAAATAATTGTCCATAACATGAGGCAGTCAACATTTTTCTTGAATTGAATTCAGTCGATCAACACAGATCATTACTCTTGATAAGGGGTTTTTTGTTTGAGTGGTCGCACTACCTTTATTATATACAATAAGGAACAATGGGGTGCCCCAGTTATAGTATGATACATAGGAAGGGTATTCCATAGTTATGAGGTAGTATTTGGTACGAGAACTTTTCATCTAGCTTTTCTTATACATTTGATAATAAGCATGATAATCGTGATTTTCTTGTGAGTGACCATTCTTCATCATGACTTACTTTGAACATTGAAGATTAAATAGCTAGAACGTCAGCTAGTTGATTATATCATTGAGGGACATAATGGAAAATAACTTCAAAATTTTTTTAGACATTTGTCTAATATGTATATATAAATGATCATCTTCATATCCCAGTTTTTCCATTCTTGATTTTGCTGATTGAGGATTACATTCAATGCGCATGTATTTTCAACATTTAAACTTTTGGATTCGTAGACGACTAGAATATCCTTGGTACAAACTTCAATTTCCCCCACGTGATTGGTATATTCAAAGCACAAATAGATAATCATAAAGGTAAAACGACTTTTCTAGGTAACGTGGCGTTAATTTCATGCCCCAACATATTGAGGGCCATCCAGATAGTGGAGTTTATTTATATCGCTCTCACATTCAGTGGAATTAATAGCATGATTAAAATTATGTATGAGATCTTAGCAAACTTATTTATGAACGGGCTACTTCCAAATATGCTTGGCAAATGGTTTAAAGAAGAGAAAGACAAATAATGTTTGGTAAGAAATTGTGGAATATATGATGAATGAGAAGGAAAAGGAAACAATACAAAATGCATTTATTGATATTCATAATATTAAGGAAACAAGAGTGTGTCAATATAATAAAGTATCATAAGACTTTATCCTTAGCAATATTATTAGAGCTTCATAATCAAATTAAAACTCACGAGAGAAGTTGATAATATCTTCATTGTTGACTTTGTCCTTTGGATAAACTCAAAAACTATACGCAACACTGTCAATGTCTTCAACAAAATGTTTGGTCGAGGTTTTTTTCAATTGTCCTTAAAGGTAATGATGAATTTTTCTTTTAGATTGATGAATTTTTTCATGGCATCAAAGTAATAAGCAGTAATGATGAAAGTTCAACATAGACAACCCAACTTCTAGAGGTTTACTTGTGGTGAAAAACTAAGAAAGTATGGTCATGACCTAGAAGTAGGGGGTGGATGATGAAGATGAATCTCATCAATATCAGGTACAAATCTTGTGGACAAGTGACTTGAGGTAGAGTATAACCAAAAAGTAGACTAAAAGGTGAAAATTGTCAGACTTATGAAATCAAGGGGTAAACATGAGTTCTACATGATATATTTTTTCATGAAGGATTCCCATGATTTCAGGTAAGGGTTTGTAAGATTTCCAAGCTTTTAGCCATAAGGTCTTTTAGTTGGTTTAAATCATCTTTGTATGCTCCAATTCATCCATGATTTTAGTTTGGGAACACGTCTGGTAAGGGTGTTATGATACTCCTTTTTTGTTTTCTTGTTTTTTTTTTTT